>JACEEZ010015994.1:0-47125 GCA_016584305.1 Chionoecetes opilio
AAAGGGGGGGGCAATTGGGGCGTAAACCCCTTTTTATTTTTTTTTAAAAAATTTAAAATTTTAAAAAAATTTAAAAGGGGTTTTTTTTTGGGGGGGGGGGGTTTTTTTGGGGGGGGCGGGTTTTTAAAAGGGGCAATTTTCCTTTTTTCGTGGCGGGTTTGGGGCGGGTGGCCAGTGGGGATTGTTGTGTTTTGTGTATTTTGTGTGGCAGGGCCCTTGAATTTAAAAAAGTTCAGGGGAAAAAGCCCATTTGTGGGGTGTGGAAAGTGTTTACCAAAAAATTTAAAAAAAAAGTTAAAATCCTTTAGGAATAATCATCTTCTCCCCCCAACATCCTCCTCCCGCCGCAACAAGGTTTTTCAATCTGGGGTTTCCCATTTTCCCCCACCCCCCTTTTAACAGTTCCATTCTTTTTTTCCCTTTTTAAGGCGAAAATAGTAAAACCCCCCAAATGAAAAGATTTTTTCCCGATTGGGTGTTTATTCTGCCAATTTCTATTTTTTGGGGACATGTTTTTCGTCTTCTTTTTTTTCTTTTTTAAAACCCCATTTTTAAAACATTTACTTCTTTAAAAACCAAAAAATTTTAATTTTTATTAAAATTTCCGAAAGGCATTAAATTCACATAATCTTAAAAATATTATAATTTTTACCAAAAAAGCAATTTATTAAAATTTGCTTAATTTTTAAAAATTATTTTCCCCCCTTTTTTAAAAACAATACTTATTTTTATATCCCCCCCAAAAAGATCAACCTAAAAAACTTCCAAGGTTTTCCTTTAAAAATTTTGGGAAAGAATGGAATTTGGGAAAAAAATTTCTTTGGAGGAAAAGTGAATATATAATAGTTTTTGGGGAGAAATTGAATAGGTAACGTATTATAATTTAATTAAAAAATTTATTTTAAAGGGAAGTGAAACACCCAAAATTTTCCAAATGATTTCCGTCATATATCCCTTTTTTCTTTCCTTTCCAATTCCAGGATGAAAATTATAATTTTTTTCATTTGACATCCTTGCGCAATAAAATTAAGGGGGCCCAAAAAAAAGTTTAAATGACCAGCTGAACTTAAGGTTTAGGAGGATAAGGGCAGGAAAGGGGTAGAATGGAAGGAAACCCCCGGGCCATGAAAGGGGGCCCGGGGTTTTTTTCAATACCTAATGAATACCTTTTTTTAACCTCTTTGGGGGCCTGCTGGCTGTTCCTTTGTTGTACTTTATTTAAATACTTATTTTTAAATTGTTGATGGTTTCCCCTTTTTAAAAAGTTATTCAAAGCAAAGGAGTACTACCAATTATTTGTTTCGGCCAATCTTTTAAGTTTCCAGGCCGATGGTCTTTTCCCCCGTTCACAAATTTTGGGCCTCCCGGTTTGATGGATTTTTAAAAACCCCCCAGATACCCCTTTTTTTATTTCCTTTTTCCCGTTTGTTAACCCGGTGATACCCCTTTGCCCCTTGAAACGTGCATTTGTGAAATTTTCCTTACAAAAGTTTTTCCCAAAAAAAATGGATTTTAAACAAAACTACGAAATCTGTGTGGTGGAGTTCCCCCTTGAGCATTCCAATGATTCTTTTATTCTTCAAAAGGGGCTATGTTTTTTATTCTTTTTCCAAAAACTTTCCTTTTTACAAATTTAGGGTTTTAAAAAAAATTAAAAATTTTTCATCTTTTTGAAGAGACTTTTGGTTAGGGCTGGGGCCACAAAAGAACATCCCAGTTGGATTTTTAAATTTTTTAATTGGTTAAATTTTTGTTAACTAAAGCCGGTTTGCGCTTATGGGCCGGCCGTCGTATTTCCTGCAAAGTTTTATAAAGTCAAGTTGCAAAATGTTGTGGGAACCAGAAAAGGCGGAAGGAATTCAAATTAAGACAAGAAGGAAAAAGCCCTAATAAAAGGGTTTGGAAAGTCCCTTCAGTGAGGATAAAATCTTGGGAAGAAGAGGGTTATTTGGCCGCCCTTATTTTCCCTTTTTTAGGGCCCGTTTTCCTTGGGATTTAGCCACCTTTCAACTGCCCGCCCTTTTCCCCCCGGGTTTTGCCATAATTGCCCTGTTTTTCATATAACTAAAATTTTAAAATTTTTTTTTTAATTCTCATAAGAAAAGAATTCTGGGTAATAATTTTGAAATTTTAAAATTTTGGGAAAATTTCAACTCACAGTGGAGTTTTGGGGGTTGGGCAACCCCTAAAGGCCTTTGTTTTATTAGTCGCAATTTTTAAAAAATTAATTAAAGGTCCTCATTATAAAAAACCAATGATCCCATCTCAAAACCTCATTTCCAAAAAAAATTTAAAATGGATGGGTTTTGGGTTTTGGGGTTTTTCCTAATATGCCCCCTTCTTTTCTTCCCCTTTTGGAAAGCATTTTCTATTGGCCCTTTCGGGCAATTGTTTTTGGGGAAAAACTTCATTGAATTTGGGGAAAACTTTTTCCTTTACGAAATTGATGGAAGTTTGGAAGACCGCGCGTGTTATCCAACCTGCTTTGTTCCCCCCTTTACCATTCTAATTTTCAGGCAGTCAAGCACCATGGTTTTGAAGGAAGAGAAGGCAACATGATCTTTTCCCCAAACAAAACCACAAAAAGGATTTTGTTAACTGAACCCAAAAAACGAGGCACTTTTGGTCAAGAAATTTTTTTGGGAAAAATAATTTTCTAATTAAAAACCCCCCGGAATTGGTTAAAGCCCCGCCTGGTTGCTGACTTCTACCCCCATTTGTTTTGAATGTAATTTTTCATGTTGGTGGAAACGGGGGTTCTTTGGGGGCGCCCCTTTGGGGAAGGGGAAATTTTCTTTTTTTTCCCTTTAAATTTTTTTATAATAAGTTCAAAAAGGGAAAAATTTAAAATTAATTTAAGTTAAAAAGTAAGGTATTCATATTTTATGAATTTAAAAAAATTGAATTTAAAAATTTTTTTTTTTTTATTTTATTAAAATTTTTGGTAAAATTTAATATAAAATTTAATAAAATCCAAACTTAAATATAAAAATCCTTACTTCACAAGACCGCAGCGTTAAACTGTCCCGGGACACCAAACCCCTTTTCTCACTTGAAAAGCGTCACTCCCCCTCTCTTTCCCAACGGTCTCGTTAAATTTTGAAAAAAAAAATTGATCCACTCATTAAAATTGAGTAAAATTTTCATATATTTTTTCGGGGGATAAACGGGTTTTCAAAAAAATTTTATTTTTTTTTTTTTTTTTGTTTTTGGGAAATTTGTGGGGGGTTTGGGGGTTAAAAAACGCGCTAAATTTTTTAAATTATTACCTAAATAAAAATTCAAATACTCTTTAGTGCCATGTTTCATTACAAAAGAAAAAATTTTAAAAAAAAACCTCGAGCAGGGGGCAGAACAAATTTAAAAAGGGTTTGTGCGCAGGCAGAGTTAAGTTTGATGGCGTCCTAGAAAAAACCCAGAAAAACGGGCTGAGAAAAATATGATTAACAGCAAGGGCTAGCGGCAATACCGGGGCCCAAATGTTCGCCCCTTTCCCCCGACCCCTTTCCTGGCCCTGCCCAGATGTTTAATTTTCCCGGTGGCACCTGAAATCGAGGCTGTTTTGGGGCCCCCCTTCTTATTCATTTCTAACGCAGCCCAAAAATTCAAACCCAACCGACACAAAGCTCCCCAATTATGTAGCTTGAATTTCCGGAAAAAGGATATATAATTTTATACTAACATAGATAGTAGTTTAAAAAATATAGATAGCAAATATATGAGAGACAAAGAGAGGGAAGCAAAGAAAAAGGTACTTTCATCTTTCCCTTGTCGCAGTTTTCCCAAAGCGGGGGTTGAATTTTTTAAAGGGGCCGCCGCGACGGCGCCCCAGGGGTTTTCCCGGGGGCGCCCTTGACACCCAATACCATTCTCAAAATTTTTTTTTGTGAGAAAAACCTGCAAGATGGAGAATGGAGGTGAAAAGGATTGTTTGGAGTTTAAGTAAAATGGTTTTTAGTAAAACGCATAACCCCCACCCACCCCCCCCAACCCCCACAAAACCCCCCCCCAATTCTAAATTTCGGGATTCTGAAGAAAGCGATGAGGGAAAGAGGAGCAAGAGGAGGAAAAAATCAGAAACCACTCCCCCTCCTCCTCCTCCCTTCCATTTTTCTTTGTTTCCCCAAAAAGGGGGGGCTCAGGGGTGTTTGTCGCAAATGCACAGCGGGAGAGTGAGGGGAGGAAGGGGAGGGAAGGGGGGGAAAAAAGGGGAGAGGGGAGAGGGGGGAAAAAAGGGGGAAAGGGAGGGGGGGAGAGATTTTACATAAGGGGGAAGGGGGAGGAAGGGAGGGAAGGGGGGAAGAGGGGGAGAGAAAAGGGTAAAGTGAGGGGAAAGGGGAAAGGGTGGGAATTTTGGGTAGACAAAAATATATTGGGGGAAAAAGGAAAGGTAGTGTCGGGGGGGCCCGTAGGATGCATTCTTTTGTGACTGGTGTGTGTGATGCCAGAGGTAAACACCACACACCAAAACACAGACACAGCCCACGGGACCAGACACAAAACAAACACAAAACCACACCCACACACACACACACACACCCCACACCCACCCTTAGTATAGTACTTAGAAATCCCTGTAAAACAAAATTTTTTTGGTATATTAATTTATTTTTTTGAAATTTTATAGTTTCGACAACATACTTTTTTTTTAAGCAAAGGAAAAGTTTCTGATCGTCGCCGATTCCCCGGGGCGGGGCAGTCGGCGGGCAGCCGCCCGCCATTTCGGGAAAACTGTAAGTGTTTTTGTGTGTTGCCATTTGTGTGTGCGTGTGGTTTGCTTTGGGGTGTTGCGTGGGGCGTGTGCGTGTGCTTTTGGTGTTGTGTGTGTGTGGTGTGTGTTTTTTGTGAATTTTTGTTAAAAGTATAAAATTTTATACTATTTTTAAAAGTTTTTTGGGAAAACGCAGGGTTTGGTTTTAAATAGGGTTAATAATACTAATACGGAAAAACAAAAAATGATCGTTGTTTTGAAGTAATGTTTAATCTACCCTTTGCCCTATATTTTTTTATGTCGGTAGAAAGTTTTGTCAAATTTTGTTTTTAAAGGGAAATATTTTGGAAAGGGTATGATGTCATTGGGGAATTTTCGGGGGGTTTTTACTGCCCGCCGAGGTATTCGAGAAAACGAGAGGAGTTTTAGTGTTGGGGAGTATTGTTAATTTTCTGTCCCTATTATTTTGTTTTTTGGTTGGACTTGTTATTTTTTTTTGGGTTGAAATAAGTATGGGGTGTTTTTTGGTAATATGTGAGTTCAGGGGGCACGTGACGTAAATTTTTCTTTTTCTAGTTTTTAAATTCGTGGTTTTTAAAATTTTGATTTATTTGAGGGGTTTGTTCGGTAAATCTCGACTGCTTGTTAGTCCATACCATATGCTTGCAGTTTCAAAGGGCCATTTGGATGAAAAAAGGGGGCTACGGGATACTGGTGTTTGCATATACATTTCCGGCACAATTTTAACTAAAGGGATTTACAAATAAAAGGGGGAAAAAAGATTAATATTCTTAAAAATTTAAAGGGTTAAAACAAAAAATCATCGAGCAAAAATTTTTTTAAGGGGGGGACCCCGGCGGGCGGGGCCGGAGCGCGATAAAGCTGCCCAATTTTCTGAACTGTGAAAGATTCAAACCGAGGTTTCGCATAAAAAACACTAACATTTACCGGGGCTACGGAGCCCCAACAAATAATGAAAGGGAAAAGATAATTTGAAAAACTCACCCGAACTTCTTTTCCTGCCTACCACAAAACTATATGTTTCCCTTTCCCTTTTTTCTGTAAAAACCTTTGGATGGTAGTAACTTACATAATTTTTGTGAGATAAACAAAAAAAAATGTTTAAAGAAGGTCATGTGAACACCACGGGGACGGTTTGGGGGGCTGGCTGGGTTTGGTCCCCGGGGTCAGCCGGTCGCCCCCCAACTCAAAGATACTTGGGTTGATTTTTTTCCATGCTGGGAAAACTTTGCCATATACGGGTTTTGGGGGGGGGGGGTATTTATTTGGGAATGTATATTTTTTTTTGTTGTATATATGTAAAAATGTTTTTCAAAAACACGTAAAATAAGTTTGAACTGGATACACTTTTGAAAAAAAAAAAATTACGAAGATTATAAAGGGGCAGGAAAAGTTAAACCAAAAAACCCGGGAAAGGAAAAAGGGTGTGTGTGTGTGGCCGTTCCTGTGAGCCCTTCACACCCCAAACAACACACAAAACAGTTTCCCGAGAGTCCCCTCGGCCCCCCTGTTTGGTGCTGGTGGTGGCCTTTGGCATGTGTACCCCGGAGGCAGGGGCCCCGCCCCGCCTGGAAAAGAACTGCCCCGGGTGAAAAACAAAAACCCTAAAACGGGAGCCCAAAAAAAGTCATAAACAAACCCCCAGACCGGAAGGAAAAAAAAAATCTTGCTTTTAGGGGTCTGTTTTTTGGGGGATGAGGAGGGCTTAAAGGGGGACTGCGCCGGATGTAAACCATCCAGGCGCACCCCTTCGGAAGCCCTCCTCCCCCAAACCATAAACATACCGCTAAATGGTGTCTGGGGACGGCACTTTCCCAGACCACACACACAGAAAATGTGTGTGGGGGGACGGCCCCGCAGCCCCACGGCCTGGTTCGCGGTAAAGGATCATTTTTTTCCCCGCCTAAACAAGATTTGGCAGTCGCGGTTGGGGGGCCAAGATAAACCCCAAAATGATGGCAATACTTTTGAATTTCTTTTGATGATGGAAGCGTGAGGCAAGCACGTGTTTTGATGCCCCCCCCGGCCCGGCCTGCACAGCCTCAGGGGGGTGGCCTGGGGCCCTCGCAGTGGACACAAAAAAATTTCCCAAACGAGCTCTTGTGGGAACACGAAAACCATTTAACAGCGGGGGACGATAAATCCCGGAATTCGAGGCCCTTTAAACCTTGCTCCACGCCGCCCACCCCCCACCACCGCCCCCCCGGGGAAGACACCCACGACCCCTTGGACCCCCAAATGTCCCGGTTTGTAAAGGGAAATAGGTTTTGGGGAATCATAGCGGGGCAATGTTGTTTTTTTGGTTTTGGGTGGTGGTAGTGGGGGTGCTGCTGCGGCCAAAGTCCGGAACATCACGGGGGAGTACTTGTGGTTTTGGGGGGGGTTCCCTAGTTTTTTTTTAAACCTATTTGTAACATACGGGAAAAAGAAAAAATGCTCGCACTTTTCCCCGGTCCCCAAAAATTCCCTTTAACCCGCTTCCCTTTTGAAGTCCTGATACTTCTTGCTTTAACATTTATGAAATCAAGGTTTTTCCCAAGGTTTTCTATGCTTCTAAAAAGCATAAAAGGGCCTGTTAACCGGAAACCCATAAAAAGCCGTTTGTGTGTGGTTTTGTGGTGTGTGTGTGTGTTTGTAAACTCTGGGAACTTGGTGTGTAGTGGTTTTGGGCCACCCCTCGGTTTTACAACGAAAGTGGGGGGTTCGTCCCCGGGGCGGAGCGAAAGATGAGGGGTTGGCCCTTTCTTAAACCCCTGCCCCTTGTCCACCCAGCAGTGAATGGGCCGGGTCCCAAAACCCGGGTTTTTTGGAAACCTCCCCCCCGGGGGTGGGGCTTTGGGCCCCAAAATTGCAGCAGCGGAGATCACTATGGCCCCTGAGGCATTTCCCCCTTAAAAAACAAACAAAAACAAAAAGAGTGTGTGTGTGTGTGTTGTTTTAGTCTTTTTTTTTAATGAGGAAAAAATTCCTTTCTATTTTAAAGGGTCTCTGCAAAAAATGATGCCTATTTTTCCCCGGGAAAATTTAGGGTTAACTATAAAAATAAAAATGACATTTAAAATTTAAGTGTAGTATTCCCTTCTCCTGGAAATCCAATTCAGGCAGAAAGCAGTGGGGGTTTCAGAATTTTTCCCCTGAAAAAAAAACCAGACTATTTTTGGGGGCTTAATAAATTATTTTAAAAAAAATAAGAATTTAAAATTTTTAATATTAAAACATTTTTGATTTTAATTTTTTTTGGAACTCAGATACTTTAGGTTTATAAAGGGGAAACCCAAATTACCCTTTTTTAAAGGAGGGGAACGAAACCCCCTTTTCCTACCACCCCCACCATCCCCCCACCCCCAAATCACCCAACCCCCTTTCCCACCTCCCCCCCAACCACTTCCCCCCTATTCCCAAACCCCAAAAACCCCCCAAAACCACAGACGCTCCCCCACAAGCCTACCGAAAAACCCCCCAAGAAAACCCAAAAGACCCAGAAAAAAACCCAAAAACGACTTAACAGCCTTTTGACAAAAAAATGCCACAATCCCCGCTTCTCCAAAAAACCAAAAACCCAAAGGGTTTATTCACAACAAATTTTTATAAAAACCGTTTGAAAAAGTTTTCCAGAAATCCCAAATTTATCCAAAAACCCGGGAATTTTTTGCGAATGATTTGTACGAATCGCTAGATGGGTATGCTTGAAATTAAATTTTTACCAAAAACAGAACAGCCTATTTTACTGCGAGAGAGAGAGAGGAGAGAGAGAGAGAGAGAAAAGAGAGAGAGGGGAAGAGAGAGAGAGAGAGAGAGGGGAGAAGAGAGAGGAGAGAGGGGGAGAGAGAGAGGGGAAAAAGAGGAGAGAGAGAGAGAGAGAGAGGGGAGAGAGAGAGGAAAAGGAGAGGGGAGAGAGGGGGTCCCGTGAGGGGGGGGTTTTAAAGGAGGAAAAATGAGAAAAGGGAAAGGGGGGAGAAAAATAAGCAGGTTTTTTTCTTTGAACTAATTTTAATATTTGATTTAAATTTCCTTCTCAAAAAAATTTTCCCTCTTTTTCAAAAAATTTTTTTCGATTTTTGGATTTCATATTTTTTTTCACCCCCTCTCCATTTCCTTTAATTTAACATCTAAAAATTTTACGTATTCACCCATTGCCCTCTTTTTTGTTTTTCCTTTTAAATAATCACAGTTAATTTTAATCACGGGCCCCCTTTAATTTTTATTGGTCAAAATTAAATTCTTTAAAAACCTTTGCAATACACAAGAATTTTTTCCCGCATCAATGAAACGCTTTTCAGAAACATTTGCATAAAGGGGACCACTCAGGAAAAATCTTTATTGACGGACATTTTTTTTGTTAAAAAAAAGAAAAAACAACTTTTCTGCATTTCCCCTTTTGCAGATTGAAATTACCCTGGAGAAAACGGGATGCATACCCCCCTACTTGTTTTTTTTAAAAAAGTAAAAATAAAACCTCATTTTTTCATACTCAATATTTTGGAATCAAAAAGGGTAATTTCCCCATGAGCTTTAAATTTTTATCTGAAGCCAAACGGCCGCGTCCAGAGTTATGTTGCCGAAAACTTTGTGTTTTTTCCCCCTTCCCTGACAACTTTTTTCCTTAAAGGGAGGGGCCCTTGATGCGGCCCCAAAGGATTTTACACCTAGTGGTATATCCGGGGGGCCACCCCTTTGATTTCCTGCAAAACTTTTGGCATCCCCCCCCTTTGTGTCCCCTACTGCTGATTTTTGGGTTGAAATTTACTTACCCCCTTGGGCATAATTTTGGTGATATAACATCTTTTTTTTTGGGTTTTTCCCACCATTCGCCCCCCTAATTTTCGTCCTTCCTCATCACTTCTCCTCCCATTATACCAACTTTACCTCTAGTTTTTTCTCCCAAATCCCACAACCAAAAAAAATCATCCCACTCACTCCACTCTCATTCCTCACCGTGTTCCTCTCATATTACAAAATCTCTCCCAAAACCGCCCCTTTTCCCCCTTTCCCCCCCAAATGAAACAAGCCCCCCTCAGGGAAACAAAGGCCCGGCGCGCACCGGGGGACCCGCCCAGATGCGCCCCCTTTTTTTTCATTTACCCAAACCCCATTTGCTATTAAAACCGGGGGGAAACGGCCCACCTCAAGGTGGACAGACTGAGCAAAGGTGTAAGCTGTTTTGGGGGACGGGTGGGTGGACAAATTTCAGGCCCACGTGTCGGTATAAAAAAGGGAAAATAAATCTAGGGTTTAAAAAACTAGGCAAATTTGGGGGAAAATATTTTTACAAGAATATGGGAAAAATAAAGGGTTTCAAACTGAATGTGAAAAAATTTAAAAGAAAATTTTAGAAAAGGGTGATTTTGAAGTCCTTGAAAACCTATAATGAGAGACCGTGGCGGGAAACACAGGGGTACAGACAGCCTGAAAAAATCTGGAGGAAACGAATGTTCCCCGGGATTCCCAAGACTTTGATTTTTGATGCAGGATTCCCTTGACTTCTTTTTCCCCAAACCCCAGACCCCAAACTGTGGAAAAGTTTCCCATTCCTTCTCAAAAAAGGGAAAACTAAAAATCATAATGTTTCCTTTTTTGGAGCTTCCTTGGATTTTCTTAAAAAGCAGTTTTTCAAAACATTTGGCCATCCTAGCTTTGCTTTGGGTGGGTTTTTCCTGTTTGATAGTCGGGACTTAAGGAGTACGCTGAAAAAAGGCAACAGCCATTTTTTTGCAGATCCCAAACGTCATGCCCTGGTGTGAAAGGGGGTTTCTAAAACCCCTTATTTTAAATCAAGGCATAAAAAAATTAATGCCATTCTGAGTTTGGATCCAAATTATGGGGGTTTTTCACTTGAAAGGGGTTTGATGCCTCGTTTTAAGCGATACCCAGAAAAATTCCCAAAAAAGCACCCCAAAATACGGTTTTTTGTTTCTTGGGAAAAGGCTTTTTTTTTCTGGATTCCCAAAATTAAAAACCATTTAGGGGGAAATTTTTTAACCCCGGGTTTCATGAAAAAAAAAGGGGCATTTGCTGGGTTTTTCCGAGGTATTTTTTATTTTTCCTTGTATATTCATTGTTTTATTTTGCATGTGTATTAAAACAAAAGGGGTTGAAAACTAAAAATGAAAAGGGGGATTGATTCAATGCCAAAAAGGTAAAATGTCCCAGACATCAGGGGGTTCAAAATTGGCACATGGAAAAGGGCATAAAAAGGGGAGGGGTTAAAGAAAAATAGCGAAAAAAGGGAGGAAAGGGGGGAAAAACGGAATTTACAGCAGGGTGGTTAGATAGATGTAAATGTGGGGTTTGTTAGAGGAAAGAGGGTAAAATTTTCCAGGGAAGGAGGGGGATTCCGAGAAATGTTTCCGCAAAAAAAAAGGGAGGGCCCGGGGAAAAAAGGAAAATGAGGGGGGGAAACTGGAAAAAGGGCAGTGTAAGATGGGGGGCAGGGGTATTTTGGAAAATGCTGGAAAAGTTTTTAGGGGTTTGGGCAGGGTGTGCAGAGGGTTGGGAAGGAGCGTGACATGAAAAAGGGTGTGGGGAAAGGGTTTTATGGCCTTTTTGCGTAAGCATGCGAAGCAGGGCCCAACGTCTTTTGTGTGGGAAGGATTTGACCATGGATAAGATAAAATAAGATTTTTTCCTATCTGACACTTTGCAAAATACCCCAAATACAAGGGCAGGGGCTTTCCAAAAAGGGCCCTTTACCTGGAGATATAGGGGGGTTTGATCAGGGGAAATTTATTGGCAGAGAAAGTGGGCCAGGAGGATTTTCCGGGGGTGGGAAAAATTTAAAGGAAGGGTATTTGTGGGGTGGGAAGTTTGGAAAAAAAACGGGGGGGAGTGGGACCAGTTGGGGAGCGCGCTCAAAAATCAAACGCGTTTGTTTCCCCAAAATACCCCCTGTGACTCGGTAACCCCCGAAAACAATTGTTTTTTGGGTTTCGGATAGGGGAAATAACCAGTTTTTTGGATCTCCCCAAAAAAGAGGGGGAAGTGAGCGAAAAGGGTTGTATAAGAAAAGTGCCCGGGGAATTTAGTGAAATAGTGAAGGAAAAAGGGTGGGGAGAAAAAATATGCGTTTTTTAAAGGGGAAGAGGGAAAGGCGTTAAAAATTCCTTTTTAAAAATAAAATGAGTGAACTTGCCTTTTTTTAACTATATTTTTGTAGATTTGAAATAGTTAGATTTATAATGGAGAGCCCTGAATTTTTCAGAGAAAAAAAAATTGTGAGGGACAGCTCTTACTAAAACACTTTCTTTGGGGTGGGGGGGACATAAAAAAAAAATTTAAAACATTTCCTAACCCAAACCCAACCCAAACCCTTTTCTAACTTTTAAAAAAATGACTTTCGGGCCGAAACGGTTTTGCAGATTAATTTTAAACATTTTTTTGGGATTTTAAAAGCTCCCAGTGAGGGAGGAGTTTACCCGGGCCCGGGGGTACACGTAGTACCCCCCCGGGGGTCACTCCCCTTAACTCGCAGTAAAAATGAAAAAATTTTGATGCCAAAAATGTTTTTGGGGGCCAAAACATTTTGAGTGCCAAAAAATTTTAGTGCCAAAAAAAGTTTGGTTTTAAAAAAATTTGAGGTCAAAAATTTTAGTGCCAATTTTTTTTCAGGGCCAAACAATTTTCAGTGGCCAAAATTTTTTAGTGCAAAAAAATGTTTTATGGCAAAAACAATTGGGGGCCAACAATTTAATTATTTTAGTGCCCCAAAAAAATTTTTATTTCCAAAGTTTTTTTTAGTGCCAAAAATGTAACTTTTTTTGTTCTTTTTTTATAAAATACAGTAATATACTAAGAACATACTTACTTTTCCTGTGTTGCTTTTTTCTATAGTGTGAGTAAACTATTTGTAGTATATGTGTTTCAAAGCCCGTGTAAAAAAAAATTTAAAAAATGTTTATCTTTTCATAAAAAAAAAATTTTTCCCTCTCTTCCCCTTTTCTTTTGGGAGCACTCTGGTAAAAATAAGGAAAAAATTTTTCAGGAAGAAAAATGTTTTCTTATTTGGGGGTTTTTTATAATACACATTTTCACTCTTTGAATTAGAACACAAAACCCTTAAAATAAAACAAATTTAATTTTTAAAATTTTAAAAAGATAATTTTTTTTTTCATTTTTAAATTCCAAATTTTTTTCAAATTTGAAGTTCATTTTTTCTAATTTGAAGTTCATTTTTTTTAATTTAAAAATTCAGTTTTCTAAATTTTAAACCCTTTATTTGTTTTAATTTAAATTTTTAGTTGTTTTAATTTAAACCAGTTTTTTTTTTAAATTTTAAAACCCCAATTTTTGAATTTAAACTTCGGGTTTTTTTAAATTTAAACTTCAGTTTTTTTTTTTTTTTAAAATTCAGTTGTTTTAATTTAAAAATTCTTTGTTTTTTAATTTTTAAAAATTCAGTTGTTTTAATTTAAAAATTCAGTTGTTTTAAATTAAAAATTCAGTTTTTTTAAAATTTTAAAATTTAGTTTTTTTTTAATTTTAAAATTCAGTTGTTTAATTTAAACTTCAGTTTTTTTAAATTTTAAAAAAAATTTTTTTAAATTTAAAAATTTTAAAAGTTTTTTTAAATTTTAAGTTCAGTTATTTAAATTGTATTAAATTCCAATAATTTAAATTTAGCCCAATCAGTACTCGTGTTTTCCCTTGAATTACCTGTTTAAAGTCATCTCAATCGATCTTGTTTAGAGAGTAAGTTTCCGTAACTATTTCCCCCCTGCCTCTTTTTTTGGGAACATAATTGTTGTGGTTTTGCCTGAACGCCACGGGCCCCAGCAGCACGCAAGCACGCACGCCCCGCCCCGGAAAGCACGCACGCACGCACGCACGCACGCACGCACCCCACGCACGGACGCACGCACGCCCCGCACGCACGCACGGGAAAACACACCAAACCCTTTTTCGGGAAAAAGAGCTCCAAGGGCCCCCTAAACCCCAAAAAAAACAAAAAAAAAATATTTAAACCCTACTCACGTCATAACCCCTTTCCCCCCCTCCCTTTCCAAACCCCCTTTCTCCTCCTCCTCCTACATTCCTTCCCCCCCCTCCCTAAATCCCCCTTTCCTTCCCCCCCTCCTCCTTCCACCGCCCCCCCTCCTCCTCCTTTTCCACCCCTTTTTTCCCTCTCCCGCCTCCCTTCCCTTTCCCCCCTTTCCCTGCCCCCTTCCCTAAGAGACCCGCGTACCTTTCCCCAGCCTGTCGATAACCGGGGGGTTAACATGGCTTAAATCGAAACGACCCCTTTAGGGCTCTTTTAGGGCGAGACACCCGAAGTATTTATGGGGGCCCTTTTATAAAAAAATGCTACCGAATAGAAAAAAATCAAAATATTATTTTTAGACCCGGGCCCCAGGGAAACATGTTTATTTTAAACAATTGTCCTTTTTTTTAGGGGGTTTTTTTCCCTATAGGTAAAAATTTTTTTTTTTAAAAATCCTGAAACCCTTTTACTTCAAAGACCCGGGCAAAGAAATACAAAAAAATAAAAGTAGCGAAAATCATCACTTTCACGAGTAGGGGCAAACACTTGGTGTTAGGGTCGACATTCTTTCCTTTCCCCCAGCTTAAAACGGGCTTTTTTTTTCGCAAAAAACGTACAAAACAATGCCCCCCCACGTACGCGTTGGTGACCGTTTAGCGGCCCCCTGCCGGGGGGAAGATCTGTTTGAGCGTTGTGTGGAGGAAGGGGAAACAAGGAATACTAGAAAAACGAAACAGGAGACCCATTTGGGGGGATGCGTCCCGCCCCCACCCCTGAAAGGCGGCTGGGTGAAAGAAGTGAGGAAAAAATGAAAAAAAAAAAAACGGGGAATAAATTTAAATTTTTAAACCTTTTCAATAGAAACTGGTTACTTTTGGCCACCTGAGAGTCACCCCATACTTCATTCCATAACCCAATTTTTACATATGCGTTGGGATGAAAACCCTCATTACTCGAATTTTACCTATCGTGAGGAAAATCATTACTCAAGTACATATGCGTGTAGGAAAACCTCATTACTCAATGTAAAATATGGGGTGTAGGAACCCCTCATTAATCCCAAGGGACATATGCGTGTTGGGGAAACCCTCATTACTTTGAATTAGCGGGGATGCTTGGGAAAACAAAACACACGCACGCACGCAACGCAAACCCCGCACGCCAAAGCCACGCACACACCCGCACAAAGCACAGAAAAAAAACCCCACACACACAAAACCCCTAGGTACTCGTGGGGTAGTGGATAGCACGCTTGGTTCACAAAACCCATTGTCCCGGGTTCGATCCCCCGGGGGAGCGGAAACAGATGGGTTTTTCCTTTAAAAAACCCCAGCCCCCTTTCCCCCCAGCAGTGAATGGGTTTCCAGGTGTTTTGCCGGGGTTTTTGACCCGCTCCCGGGGGGCTGGCTTCGGGCCCCCCACAAAGCAAAAAGGAAAGAATTTATAAAAATTTTTGATATGGGGACGGGGCCATACAAAACATTGCTCAGGCCCTGTAAAATACAACAGATGAATACACAAAACCCCCACACAAACCCCCACCACACACACACCCTCACACACAAAACCACCCCAAAAACCCACTTTAAAAGGGGGGCTCCCTGGTAGTGGTTACACGCCGGTTCCAACCGAGAAGTCCCGGGTTTTTGAACCCCGGGCGGGGCGGGAAAAATTGGGGTGTTTTAAAAACCCCAGCCCCCGTCCACCCAGCAGTAAATGGGGGACCGGGTGTCGCCCGGGGGTTTTTTGGGCCCCCCCCCCGGGGGGGTGGCTTTGGCCTACACTAAACGCTAAAGGGTTTAATGATGATAAAAATGTTTATAGGGACGGGGCCATACGGCGTTGCTCTGGGCCCCGTAAAAAAACAAAATAGATGAATAAGCCCACACACACACAGACACCCCACCACACACACACACAAAGATTTTTTGATTATCCTCATTAAAGGACTACGTTTTAAAGGGGAAAACCATTAAAACTTTTTTGTCTTCCCCGGGGAAAGGGGCCAATGATTTCATGGGCTTTCCCCCCCCCCCCCCACTGGGCCCGGGGCCTCATTTAACACCTTTTCCCAAAACTAGTAGTGGAGCGGCCAAAAAGCCAAAATTTAGCTTGACCCCCCCAACTTTTGAACAAGGGAAATTAGGTATCGTTGGATTTGTTAGCATGTTAAATTTGTGAAAAACGTGTTTTACAGTAAATTTAATTCAATCATTGCCATTTAAAAAATTTTTCCCCTTCCCCAAAAGTGGGGTTTGATGTTGCAAAGGGGAAACGGTATGACAAGGTCTAAGAGGAATCAGACTGGTCACGAAACACTGTTTTTACTTTTTTCTATCGGGTGCCCCAAACCTTTGCAATGAAAAAAAAGTTTCCCTGGTTTTGGGTGATGAGACCACGCACTTTAAATTTCAGATCTAGGGGAATACCTTCAAAAGCAATTCCCGGAAAAACCCGCCCCTGCTGTGTGTCAGGAGATTGAAAAGCCCTTTTCATCCTCTCTTTCAGTACAATGAAAAAAAGTTCCAAAAAACCAGGAAAAGGAAAAAATCAGCAACCTTCCGTTACTGGATTTAGCTTTTGGATGGGTGGTGAAAACCCTCTTTTAAGTTACTGCGGGGAGACCGTGAGGCTGATTTTGAAATGCACCTTACCGCCGTCCTTGAAAATCATACCGGGGGTTCTTTTGGAGGCCCCAGCAAATATTCCGGTACAAACCCCCCTCTATGGGTTTCCCGGGAAATTTCGTCCTTGAGGTGGGCAGCCACGGGAAAGTTTCAGCAAAAATCGGAAGGTTTGGTTTTTTTTTGGAAACGCTCCCGGGAAAAGGCTTTCAAAATGCGTTCCTACGGATCAGGGTCTCGAAGATATCAAACGCCGGGTAAAAAGCCAAAGGGGGTGTCAACGGTTTCACAATGAGGAAAAGGGGGCCCAGTTCGCTGGCTGCTGACCCGGGCCCCATAACGGGGGGAAAACGAAACGTTCAAGGGAAAAGTGTACACCTAACCCAAATCCAAAAATACACCCGAAGAAATTGGACAGCTCGAGTGACCAAGGGGCCAAATGATGTTTAAAATCATCAAGGAATAAAACAAAAGGGAAAAATCCAAAAATTTCCTTTTACCTGGAAAAGGTTTGGGAAAAACCCCCCTTGTTAATTAACTAGTGGTTTAGGGGGGTAAAAAAGTCGAAGAGTCCCATTTAAAGGGGGTGCCAAAAGGGTCGGGAAATGGGTTTAATCAGTTCACGAAACTGCTTGAATGGCTTGGGGGACGAAAAGAAGAGGAAAAATTTTTGGGGATCCAATCCCCAAACGTAAATCAAAATGTTTTTTTGCTATGAGGAAGTGTTTTCCAGTGATAAGGAAGGGGAAAATAAGGGCGATACCGGGGGGTACTTTTTCAGAAAAATGCCCTTTCAGTTTCCAAAAAACCCTGAAAGTTGGGGTATGCGCAAGGGGCCTCTCCTCGAATTGGCAGCGTTCCGCCTTTAAAGTTCCACGACGATTTGGTTTCGTGAGGAAGGCCAAAAAAAGCCGATCTTTCCAAAAAAACGGGAAACAAATAAAGGGTGAAATTCTTGTCCTTCCTAGTCAGGAAATTTCCCCACGTCATCGCAGTCTGTGCCCTACCTCAAAGATGGGGATGGCCAATGTGTCAGGCCCGAACGGAATCATTTCAAACTTTCATGACTTTTGGGAAAAGGGGGTTTTTGGACCGAATTGTGCGTCTTTTGAAGAACTGTGCCCTGGATCCTTCCCTTTCGTTGTGAAGTTTTTTTTTTTTGACCGGGAGGGCAAAAGAACAGTTAAATTTAAATCGACTGAAAAGGCCCCAGACGGGAATGATGGAAATTTCCCCTCAAAATACCAGATAAAAAGGAAAACCCGGCTCCCGAAAAAAAACAGGAACTTCCCCCAAAACCGTTTCCAAAAAAGGTGTTTTGCTTTATTAAACTGGGCCCGTACATCTGCGACAATGGGAAAAATCCCCCTGCCTGCAGATAAATCGGTAGTTTCTGGCAGGGGATTTTAAAATGAAGAAAATGGCAAAAATTTTGAATGAAGTTTGGGGTTTTTCCGGTCTTGGGGGGGTTTTAAAACACACAAGAGGGGGCGGGGGGCCGCTATATTTCTGCAAATCATTTTAAACGAAAAGACCATCGAAAAAGGAAAAAGGAAAAAAAGCGAACCCCTGAGCGAAGGGTTTTTATAGAGAAAGGGCGGGAAACAGTGGGAAAATAGTGAAGGAAAAAGGTGGTAGGAAAAAAGGGGAAGGGGTTTTTGGGAAAAGGATGGCGTCCCAAATTTCCTTTTTTAAAAAAAATGGGGTTTTGACTTTTTCTAACTTTTATTTGTAGATTGAATTAGTTGATTTAAATTCAGAGGGCCTAGATTTTGGGAAAAAATTTGGGGGAAAACTCTTACAAAACACACTGGGGGGGAAATCCCCCAAAAATTGAAAGGCCTGGCCTACCTAACCCAACTAACCTTTATCTAAATTTAAAAAAAAGACTTTCGACCGGAACGGTTTCGGTTAATTTTAAAAATTTTTGGGATTTTTTTAAATGCGAGTGAGGGAGGGGCGCCTGGGGGTACTTGTTCCCCCAAGGGGTTTTCCCCCTAACCGCTAGCTATAAAAAGCCAAAAATTTTTAAATGCCAAAAAAAAGTTTTCGTGCCAAACATTTTGATGCCAAAAAGGTTTTTTTGTCCAAAAAAGTTGATACTAAAAAATTTTTTAGTGTCAAAAATTTGAGTGCCCTTTTTTTTCAAGGGCCCAAAAAATTTTCGTGGCAAAAATTTTTTTGAGTGCAAAAATTTGGTGGCAAGAAAAATTAGTTCCAAAAATGTTTAAATTTTTTGGGGCCAAAAAAATTTTAAATACAAAGTTTTTGGGGGCCAAAAAATTTGGAACTTTTTGGGTTTTTTTTTCAACCCGTTTTCCCAAATAACCCTTCGGACTTTTTAACCCGTGTTGCTTTTCTTAGTGTAAGGCACTTTTAGTTATGGGTTTGGGGTGCGTGGAAATTTTTTAAAAAAGTTTATTTTTCAAAAAAAATATTCCCTTCTTTTCCCTTTTCTGGGAAACTTTGGGGGAAAAATAAAAAAAAGTTTTTAGGGAAAAAATTAAATTTTCTTTGGGGAAAATTTTTAAAACCATTTTAAATTCGAATGAAAACAAAAACAAAAAAAAACAAAATGAATTTCAAAAATTTTTTTTTTTTTCCAATTTTTAAACAATTTATTTCAAGGGGTTCAATTATTCTAATTTTTAAGTTATTTTTAAATTTTTTCCCTTTTGTTATTTTTAATTTAAAATTCATTTTTTTTTAATTTAAAATTTTAGTTGTTTTTTTTTAAAATGCGTTTTTTTAAAATTCATTTTTTTTTAAAATTCAATTTTTTTTAAAAAAAATTTTCGTTTTTTAATTTAAACTTCAGTTTTTTAAATTTTAAAACTTCAGTTTTTTTTAATTTTATTTCAGTTATTTTATTTAAATTTCATTTTTTTTAAATTTAAACTTCAGTTTTTTAAATTTTAAACTTCATTTTTTTAAATTTAAAACTTCTTTTTTTAAATTTTAAACTTCAGTTGTTTAATTTAAACTTCAGTTTTTTTAATTTAAATTTCGTTGTTTTAATTTAAATTTATTTTTTTAATTTTAAAAACTTCAATTTTTTTTTTAATTTTTGAAGTTCATTTTTAAATTTAGTTTTAAATTGCCAAAAATTAGAAATGAACCCCAATCAGTACTCTGTGCCCCTTGAATTACCTGCTGATTTGATATTGATCTGATCTTGTTTTGGGAGTCCCCCAGCGATCTGTATGAGCCTTTGGGCCCGCGTTCTCCCACACCTAACTGTTGGGAGAAAAGAAAAGGGGGGGAAGAAAAATGGGGTTTCTTTTTCCCTCCTTCCTCTCCTGCATACTTTCATAGGGGGTCCCCCATCACTGAGGCCCCCCTGCCTTTCATGCTCTCTCCTACGGCTCTCCCGAATTCTCCCAAAAATTCTTTTACACTCCAAACCCGACTGCATCCTCCACCACCACAACCCCAGCAGGTCTCCATCTCCCCCTCCTGTCTCTCTCTCTCGCCATTTTCCCTCCGACCTTCCTTCCCCCTACCTCCAACTTTTTTGTTCTAGCATACTCATACCGTTCACATTCCGCATCAATGCTCCACGGTTTCTCCCCTCCTGTCACAACTCACACCACCTTGCTGCATCATTTTCCATCTGTACATTTTGACTTTTTTACCTCCCGCGACTTTTTTCCCGGCCTGAAAAGTAGGGCCCCTCCATAGCCCCATCATAGAACCTTTTATACCGTGGGTGGTCCTTTCCCTGTACCATTTTCCAGTTTGATATCTCACCCTTTCCCTCAGAATTTTCTTTCCCTTTTTCTTCCCCTCACCTATTTATTTCCTTTTGGCATACAGCCATACTCCCATGTCTCATCACTTCTGTCCAAACATTCCCAGTTAAACCTGTCCCATTTTTTCCACTTTTACCGAGTCTTTCATCCACTTCCCATACATATTCCGGGTCCCAACCTTGCTTGCCCATTTGCTGTCACCCATTCGTTTGCAGTCTAGCTCTGTACCTCAGTCCTCCCTTTGCTATCCTCTCTCTGAACGTGCTCCAATCCCATGTCTCCTCTAATTGTTTTCCACTGTCACATACCCTATGGATCCTAATGCATTCTGCTGCTTTGTTCTGTGTTACTTCCAATCTGTCCAAACTCCTTCTAGAACCCACCCCATTGTTTCCAGGCCATACATAATGCTGGGGACTGCCACACCTTCCATAGTCCTCTCACCACTTCATACTTGTTGGCCCGACATCTTGCCACACTGCCTAGCCTTCCAACCCACTGGTTGGCTCTAGCTATCCTCTTTTGCTTAAAGTCATCTCAATCGATCTTGAATAGAGAGTAAGTTGCCGTAACTATTCCTCACTGCCATCTTTTTGGGAACATAACTTGTTGTGGTCTGCCTGAACGCCACGCAGCCGCACGCCCGCGCACGCAAAGCTGCGCAGCACGCACGCACGCACGCATGCACCCGCACGCACGCACGCACGCACGCACGCACGCACGCACGCACGCACCACGCACGCCGCACCCGCAGCAGCACGCACGCAGCACGCACGCCGCACGCCGCACGCAGCACGCACCCGCCGCACGCAAAGCAGCACGCACGCACGCACGCAACACACACAAACCTTTATCGGAAAGAGAGCTCCAAGGGTTCCTAAACTCAAAAAAAATTTCAAAAAATATTTATCAATACCTTCCGTCATAACCCTTCCCTCCCTCCTTCCACCTTCTTTCTCTCCTCCTCCTCCTACTTCCTTTTCCCTCCTCCTCCCTCACTCCCACTTTCCTTCCCGCCCTCCCTCCTTCCACCTTCCTTCCCTCCTCCTCCTTCCACCTTCCCTCCCTCTCTGCCTCCTTCCTTCCCTCCTCCTTCCCTGCCTCCTTCATAAGAGCCTGCGTACTCTCCCTAGCCTGTCGATAACCGCGTTAACATGGCTTACTCGAGCGACCCTTATTGATGGCTCTTTGAGGACGAGATCACCCGAGGAGTATTGATGAAGGCTTGTATAAAAATATGCTACCGAATAGAAAAACTCAACATATCTATTTTCAGACGGTCTAGAATCATGTATATTTTAGCACTTGTCCTTTTTTTGCGTGTGTTTTCCATATAGGTAAATACATTTAACATCCTGAATCCTTGACTTCAAAGACGCCTGGACAAAGAAATACAAAAACATAACGTAGCAAAAATCATCACTTTCACGATGTAGGTCAAACACTTTGGTGTTATGATCGCCATTCTTTCCTCCCTCAGCTAATACGTCTTTTGTTTCTGCAACAACGTACACACAATGCCCGGCCCACGTACGCGTTGGTGACCGTTTAGCAGCACCTGCCGGGGAGGAGGATCTGTAGAGCGTTGTGTGGAGGAAGGGGAATACAAAGGAATACATAGAAAGAACAGATAACAGGAGATCTATTGGGAGGATGCGTCCAGCCCACACCATGAAAGGCGGCTGGGTGAAAGAAGTGAGGAAATAATGAAAAAAGAAAGAACGGTGAATAAATACATGTATAAACCTGCAATAGAAACTGGTTACTTTGTCACCTGAGAGTCACTCGCATACTTAATTCCATAACCAATTTTTACATATGCGTGTAGGAACCATCATTACTCGAATGTACATATGCGTGTAGGAACCATCATTACTCGAATGTACATATGCGTGTAGGAACCATCATTACTCGAATGTAATATGCGTGTAGGACCCCTCATTACTCGAATTTTAACATTATGCGTGTAGGAAACCCTCATTACTCGAATGTACATATGCGTGTAGGAACCATCATTACTCGAATGTACATATGCGTGTAGGAACCATCATTACTCGAATGTACATATGCGTGTAGGAACCATCATTACTCGAATGTACATATGCGTGTAGGAACCATCATTACTCGAATGTACAATTTTCGTGTAGGAACCATCATTCCCGCATGTACATATGCGTGTAGGAACCATCTTTCTCGAATGTCATATGCGTGTAGGACCATCATTACTGGGAGTACATATGCGGTGGAAAACCCTCATTACTGAATGTACATATGCGTTTTAGGAACATCATTTCTCGAATGTAATATCTGTAGAACCATCATACTCGATGTCATATGCGGTGGGCCCATTCTCGAATTACATAGCTGTGGAACCATCATTACTCGCATGACCTATCGTGAGGAACCATCATCTCGAATTACTATGCGTGTAGGAACCATCATTACTCAATGTCATTGCGTGTTGGAACCATCATTACCGAATGAGCGTGATGTTGAAAACACCACACGCCGCACGCACGCAGCACGCANTCATTTTGGATGAGGTGTATTCATTCGTTTTTTTAATGTTTAGTGTTAGTTTATTGCTTTTAATCCAGTCAGAAACATGTATTAACTCATTGTTTAGTGTGTCCTGTAGTGTCTTGAGATTGTGGCCTTGAAGGTAAATAGTAGTGTCATCAGCAAACAACATGAATTTTAATTCATTACTTGAGCGTATTATATCATTTATATATATCAAAAATAAAACAGGGCCCAATACTGATCCTTGAGGTATACCACAATGAGTTGATTTACAAGCTGAAAAAATATTATTAAAAACTGTGAACTGTTTCCTATGACTTAAATAGCTTTTAAACCATTCAAGAGCGGGGCCACGAATCCCATAAACCTTTAATTTTTCTACAAGAATGGAATGTGAAATGGTGTCGAAAGCCTTTGTAAGATCACAAAATAGTGTTACTTGGTAAAGTTTGTTGTCTAAGGTGTTGTAAAGTGATTGGCACAGTTTATGTACAGCCAGCCTACCTATGATGCTATCACAGGCATGGTAGTTGACCTGTCCTCCTCAGGAAGGCACAGGTGAGGCGGATGACGGCGTGGTGCCGTGAGGGGCGTTAGCCCTCCGCCGCCACTTCACTTAAGTTGTTGGTCGGGAGTCAGGGGGGGGAAGATCACAGGTGGTGACGTTACACTTTTCAGTTGTGGGTCGGGAGTCAGGCCTTTTTCAACGGCACTCCCTGACGTGTTTCTTCTTGCTGTCTGGGTCTTTAATTTGTTTTCTTCTCTTATTCTATCTTATTAGTTTTTTCTTTTTCTTTCTTCTTATTTTCTCTGGTCATCCAAAAACTGTTGATTGTTCTTTTTGCTTCTTCCACATTCCCCTCTCCGAACAAATACTCCCCCACTGTATTCTCTTCCTCCTCAAGTATACGGTTGTTGTAGTCTCACACTTTTCTTTCTTTCATTACTGTAGGCTGGACACCATAGCAGAAAATGTTTTAAGTCCTCCTTTTCCGCCCCACATAAATCACAAGTTATTTCTTCTCCCCAGAACCTCCTCCTGTCGTCTAGTTGTAGGTTGTTTGTCCTGCACTTGAACAGTAGTTCTGAAGCTTGGTCATTGCTGTATATTTCTTCTTGGCCTCCCTTCTCTTTTCTCCATTTTCTATATATTTTCAAACTTGTTTTTTCATTCATTTCATTCACCCATTCTCTTGTGTCCAACTCTCATTTTTTTCCTTATACTCTCCTTTGTCTCACACCTCACACTGGTTCATGACTCGTCTTTCTCAAATCTTTCATTACAGCTTGCATCCATTTATTTTGTCTTTTCTCAATCATCCATCCCCTCTCCTTTCCTTTCCTATCCGCCAGCAGGGTGGTCAGGGAGGGGCAGATCACACAGGTCTTCTTCTTCTTCTTCTTCTTGTGACCTTTTTTGCTTATTATCGCTTTGTAGGTCCTCTGTCAAGCTCGAGGTCGAACTTAACATACATCTTCCTTCTTGCCTCTCTGCGTGCCTTTCTTTCTCTGCCACCTGTGGGGAGAGAAGGGCACAACAGGGCAGTATATACATAGATATAAGTCCCTCCTAGACATCTTCTACATTCCCACGCAATCTTTCCTCCCAAGCCTTCTTCAAAAACACCTTAGTTATCTCTACAATTTGCTTTCTCTCTTCCTTACTGCCATACAGTCCTAGCACAGTAAGAATTCCCCCATCCACCTCGTGCATCCTTCTCTCCCATTCTCCTTCCCCTATCACAGGTGGTGACGTGTTCCACTTTTCAGTTGTGGGTCGGGAGTCAGGCCTTTTTCAACGGCACTCGCTGACGTGTTTCTTCTTGCTGTCTGGGTCTTTAATTAGTTTTCTTCTCTTATTCTATCTTATTAGTTTCTTTCTTTTTCTTTCTTCTTATTTTCTCTGGTCATCCAAACACTGTTGATTGTTCTTTTTGCTTCTTCCACATTCCCCTCTCCGAACAAATACTCCCCCACTATATCCTCTTCCTCCTCTAAGTAAGGTTGTTGTAGCCTCACACTTTTCCTTCTTTCATTACTGTAGGCTGGACACCATAGCAGAAAATGTTTTAAGTCCTCCTTGTCCGCCCCACATAAATCACAAGTTATTTCTTCTCCCCAGAACCTCCTTCTGTCGTTTAGTTGTAGGTTGTTTGTCCTGCACTTGAACAGTAGTTCTGAAGCTTGGTCATTGCTGTATATTTCTTGGCCTCCTAGCTCCTTTCTCTTTTCTCCATTTTCTATATATTTTCAAACTTGTTTTTTCACTCATTTCATTCACCCATTCTCTTGTGTCCAACTCTCTCATTTTTTTCCTTATACTCTCCTTTGTCTCACACCTCACACCCTGGTTCATGACTCCAGTCTTTCTCAGATCTTTCATTACAGCTTGCATGCATTTATTTTGTCTTTTCTCAATCATCTCCTCTCCTATATCCTTTTCACTGGGTCATTCCCGTCTACTAATACATACCTCAAGTACTTCCACTGTCCCTCCCTTATTCTATTCCTAACACTGGATGCTCCCACTTCCCCTATAGTGGAGCGGCCAAGAGCCAAAAATTTAGCTTGACCCCTCCACACTTTAGAACAAGGCAAATTAGGTATTGTTGGATCGTTAGGAGTCTACTTTGTGAAAAACGATGTTTTACAGTCAGATTCTAATTCAAACATTGCCTTTTAAAACCCATTTAAACCCATCACCATACAAATTGAGAATTTTTGAATATCTTAAAAATTGTTATTTTGGCACTTACAAAGATTGAAAACTTGGTAACATCACATTCATTCCTTTCTGCCAAGTACACTCACAATATATGGGGTTGAAACCCACTTTAATGGTGTTTTGGACCCCCAAATACCCCAAAATTAGGGGTTTTACCCATTTTTTGGCCATTTTTGACTGTCTACTTTGTTGTTGTTGTTGGGGGTTGTATGGGGCCGAGCAGGCTGTGGTGCCACAGCCTCTAGTGCCCCGAAGGTGCAGTACGCAGATGAATCAGCAGGTTAGATCCTGTGCAGTTGGCCCGACTTGTGTAGGAAGGTCCTGGTGTGTTTGAGAATTTTGAAGGCCAAGCCGGGGTCTGGAGAGCCACCCAGGAGGTCAGCTAGAGTTGGCCTGCGGAGGAGGAGTGGGGATAGAGATTGGAGGAGTGCTGTGCGGTGGGAGTGGTGACGAGGACATTGCAGGAGGAGGTGTTTAGGTGTGTCCAGGTATGTGGGGCACCAGGGGCAGTGAGGGTCATCAGTCATGCCCAGTTTGTGTAGGTGGGCGTTGAGGCGGGTGTGGCCAATCCTTAGTCTGGTGACTGCGGTGTCCAGGGCACGCTGGGGGAGTTGGGTCCCCAGTGGTGTTCGAGTGTCTTGTCGTATACGTCCAAGTGAAGTGTACTGTAAGGCGTCAGTCAGCTCTGTGTCCCAGTGTCGGTTGCACGTAGTCTGAAGGTTAGTCAGTGAATCAGTCAGGTCTGTGGTCATGTCTATGGGAGAGAGAGGGAGTGTGGCCTCCGCTGCCGCCCTGTCGGCACCAGTGTTGCCCCTGACACCAATGTGGGAGGGCACCCACTGAGGTGGATGACATGGCCAGAGGAGGATAAGTGAGCAAGAGAAGCAAGTCTTTAGTTATACAAAGAGAACCCTTGCGCAAAACGTTACACTCATTGTTACTTTATCACTTTCTAATTGTGTATGTTTTTTCCTTGCAGGTTGAAGAAAGTATGGAACCACCAGAAGAACCCACTCAGAAGAGGAGAAGAACGAGTCTTTGCGAATGCTGCGTATTTGCGAGACTTCATTATCCAAAACCAAGCTGATAACCCAGTTGTCCAGAATCCTGGAGTCGAAGGATTGAAATCCATTCTGAAAAGCTGCCGAACTTCGTAAAGATGGTGTCTATGATCGGCTGTTCCAGTGAAAAACGACATCCTAAAAGGAGATACTGTTATCAAATTCCACCAAAAGTGCAGAGCAAATTATACGAACAAGAGGAATATCCAGATAGCCCAAAGAAACACTGGTACATGTGCTGACGCTGACGATGGCGCAAGAGTTAGTGGGCCTACGGTTGGACTGTCTCGTCTCCGGCGATATGACACGTCGCAATTTGACATTCGATCAGGCTGTTTCATATGTGGGAAATCACATAGCTGGAAGGAGAAACTGTCGAACGTCTCAACTGGGACGGGGTCCACCACACGGCAAAGAGTGCTTGATGCAGCCATTCAGAGCAACGACTATGAGATTCAAATGCGAATGCTGTCAAACACTGACTTGTTTGCAATGGATGCAAAATATCATCGCTCTTGCTATTCGCATTACATCTCGCTTACCAATATTAAAACTGCTAGTGCTAGGGTTAGGGTTGATAAATCTGACAATGCGTGTGCCTTCAAAAGTTTGTGTAAGGAGATTGAAGAGACTGTCCTGTCCAAAACCATCTCTATCACAACCTTGTCTGTCCTGAATGAACGATTGGTCGCTATATCAGCAGAGGTCAACTCTAAAACCAACGAGTCTTGTACTACATGGAGATTGAAGGAGACATTACAGAAACATTTCGGAGACAGGATTTCATTCATCGTCCAGCCTGGGAAGTCTGATCTTGTATGCTCAGGGGATATCACAGTTGCCGAGGCCTTGAAACACGTTGTGAGGCTACAAGTGCATGTAAATGAAATTGGTGAATGTGAACTCGAATCCTCTGATGATGTCAATTCAGAAGAGGACGCTGTTGTCTTGCATAAGGCAGCTGGTATCATCAGGAAATGTATCAGTGACATTACATTTCAATCTGATCGTTATGATTCTAGTGGGAATATGGAGACAAAAAAGTGCAAGGACTTTGTTCCGAATCCTTTGTATGATTTCGTTGCATGGTGTACTTCAAAAAAAGACTTTGACAGCGCTACAAGCTATGAATCTGAGACTCACATGGGAAACATTGAAATGAGAGTTCTTGCAATATGTCACAACATGATTTCTCTAGTTTGTAAAATCCATACCCCAATAACTTTTGTTTTAGGTGTCAAGCTGCACCACGACCATGGTAGTCGAGAACTGATAGATGACCTGTCCTCTCTTGGACACAGCATACCTTATGATGAAGTGCGTAGATTCCTCACTGTCATTGCTTTGGACCAGCTGTCAACCAAGTCTGACGTTCATATACCACGTGACATTTCTGTTTATGATCCTGAGAATGTTATTAAGACCACTGTTGATGCCGCAATTGACAATTTCGATCAAAATGAACAGACAATAGACGGAAAGAACACTACACATTCAATGGCTGTGGTGTTGTATCAAAGGTCTCCTAGGCCAGAAGAAACACCTTGCATTCCAAGATCAAACCTAAAAACCCTAGATGCACAGAGCTGTGATGAGGAGGAAATCAAACGCTACAACAAACCCCATACTAAACCAGAACCATGTGTGAATTGGGAAGTCAAAGAACTGGATAAGTCTGCTAGTGATGTGGTACTAAAAGACTTGATTTGGGAAATGGCCCGTGCAAGTCCCCCCGAAACCTCACGTATTCCGGCTTGGGGTGGATTCAATTCTCTAGTTAGCGAGAGAGAAATTCCACTGAGTCGAATATGGTATCTCCCATTCATTAATGCGCCACCCTCTGACTTCTCTACGATCTACACGACTTTGCTGAAATTGGTTGAAATTGCAAATGCAGTGGGACAAGGACATGTTCTGGTCACTGCTGACCTGGCAATATATAGCAAGGCTGAACATATTCTCTGGACTGAGAATCCCTTGGCTGGTCGAGTGACGATGAGGCTTGGTGGGATGCATCTCACTATGGCTTTCATAGCCAGTATAGGGAAGCTGTTTAGTGATGGTGGTCTCCATAACATGTTGAAGTGTATGCTCATGCGTCCGTGAGTTTGATGTTGCAAGGGAAGCAGTATGCCAAAGGTCTAAGAGGAATCAGACTGGTACACGAAGCACAGTTTCACTTGTTTCTATCAGCTGCCGAAACCTTTGCAATGAAAAACAAGTTGCCCTGGTTGGATGATGAGACACGCACTAATTGCAGATCTAGAGAATACCTTCAAAATGCAATCCCCGGAAGCCTGCACTGCTGTGTGTCAGGAGATTGAAATGCGCTTGTCATCCTCTCTTCTCAGTACAATGAAGAAGTTCGAAGACACAGGAAGAGAACAATCAGCAACATTCCGTTACTAGATTAGCTTTCTGGATGCTGGTGACACCCTCTTGAAGTTACTTCGGGCAGACCGTGAGGCTGATTTTGAAATGCACCTTACCACCGTCCTTGAAGTCATACCGTACTTCTTCCTGGCAGGTCGCAGCAACTATGCACGATACACCCCAGTCTATGTTGCGGAAATGCGTCACTTGGAGGTGTCAGCTGCACGAATGTTTCAGCATATGTCGGAAGGTGGTTTCGTTGTGAAACGCTCAGAAAGGACTTTCAACTGCGTTCCTACGGATCAGGCTCTCGAACAGAGTATCAATCGCGAGGCTAAAAGCCAAGGTGGTGTCATCGGTTACACACTGAGGAAAGGAGCCTTAGTTCGCTGGCTGCTGACCCGCCACATAACCGGGGAATACGCAGAACGATTCAAAGAAATGTGTACACCTACCAAGTCCAAGAATACACATGAAGAACTTGGACATGCTCGAGTGACAAGGACCAGAATGATGTTAAAGTCATCAAGGAATACATCAAGGAACAATGCCAAGATCCATTTGACCTGGAAAGTGTGGCAACCTCCCTCGTTAATATAAACTAGTGGTCAGGTGGCATCAGAAGAAGTCGAAGCGTCGATGAAGGGAGTGCCACAAAAGGGTCGGGAAATGTTCAATCAGTTCACGAAAGAAAGGCTTGGGGACGAACAGAGAGGAATTCTGGGATCCATCCCCAAGACAGTAGTCAAAACGTTTTCTGCTATGAGGAAGTGTCTTTCCAGTGATAAGGAAGGGAAGATAATGATCGATACGGAGGTACTCTTCAGAAGACTGCTTGCAGTGTCAAAGAACCGTGATGTGGATATGCGCAAGGTCCTCTCCTACGAATTGGCAGCTGTTCCGCCTTCAATGTTCCACGACGATGGTTCGATGAGGAAGACCAACAAAGCAGATCTTGCCAAAAAGCTGGAAGCAAATACGGATGAAATTCTTGTCCTTCCTAGTCAGAATTCCCCGACGTCATCGCAGTCTGCTGCATACCTCATTGATGGCATGGCAATGTGTCAGGCCCTGAACGAGAATCATTTCAAGACTTTCAATGATCTTAGAAAGGTGGTTCTGGACCGAATTGTGCGTCTTCTGAAGAACAGTGCCATGGATCCTTCCATTGACGTTGGTCTTTGACCGGTACGACAGAGAACAGTCAATTAAGTCGACTGAACGACACAGACGAGGAATGATGGATTCCGGATTCAACTACCAGATACAAGGGAACAGGGACGTCCCGAACTACAGGAACTTCCTCAAAACCAGTACCAACAAGGCTAGTTTAGCTTCATTCATCTGTCAGTACATCTGCGACAATGGACAAGATCTCCTGCCTGCAGATAAATCGGTAGTACTGGCAGGTGGATTTGAAGATGGAGAAGTGGTCAAAGTTCTGAATGAAGTGGGTGTGTCCAGTCTTGAGGGGTTGTACAGCACACAAGAGGAGGCGAACACTCGTCTGGTATTGCATGCAATCATGTTATCGAGAGACCATCCAAGGATAATCATTCGGTGTGACGACACGGATGTCCTCGTCTTGTTGGTGTATTACTGGAGCAGGGGAGCACTGGCCGATGAAGTATATATGCATGCTGGGCACTCAGGGAAATTCGTCTCAAAGGAACGATTATACCTGTTCACCATATCAGTACCAAACTCGGCAAAGCAGCATGCAAGTCATTACCAGCCGTGCATGCTCTGTCAGGATGTGACACGACAAGTGCTCTATACAGACTTGGAAAGCGAACGGCATATTCAGCTCTCACCAAAAATTCAGATGCCTTACAGGGCCTGGAAGCATTCCAGGATGTGCCTACTTTCCTAGATACCGCAAGGCGATTTGTCCTTCTCATGCATGGTAAAAAAAACTAAAATCTCAGTTCACTGAATGAGCTTCGTTTCGTACTCGCCACCACAACTGATAAGCCCGCATCCTTACTGCCACCAACAGATGGTGCCTTCGAACAACATGTACTGCGGCCCAATACCAAGTAGCATGTGGTGTCAGAGTCACATCGCAAAACCTGAGAACATGAACCCAGTTGGCCATGGTTGGCATGTGAATGCAAAGGATGAACTGTGTCCAACAATGTACAAGAATGAATCGGCACCAGCAGAGGTTAGAGACCTAACTCATTTGTACTGCACTGACAAAGGTTGTCGCGGACAAAAATGCCAGTGTGTCATTGCTGGACTTGAGTGCATTGACATTTGTTCCTGTGGTGGAGAATGTGCGAATCGGCCGGAGATAAGTGAGGTGGCAAATGTGGATGAAGTCGGAGATGATGGTGTAAATACTGTAAGTAATCTTTGTAAGTGCCAAAATAACAATTTTTAAGATATTCCAAAATTCTCAATTTTTTTATGGGTTGAATGGGTTAAATGGGTTAAATGGCCATGTTTTAATTAGAATCTGACTGTAAACATAATTATTCATAAAGTAGACATCCTAACGAATCCAACAATACCTCATTTGCCTTGTTCTGAAGTGTGGAGGGGTAACTCCTTAAATAAGGCCCTTTTTTGGCCTCGACCGCTCCACTACTAGGAGTGCTGCCCCCTGTGTATATGCCTGTGCCCCAAAGATTTGATGGTACACTTCCATTTTCAATTCTCTGTAATTTATCCATTTCTTGCTTTGTTAAATTTATCACATTAACCCATATAGTATGGTAGATGTAGATGGTAATGCCACACTTTTCCAGTACGTTTTTCTATTAGAATTTTAGAGCAACTTTTTGCAATGACACTATAGGCCTCTTCCATTTGTGCCCAAGCTGCATGAACCATTCTTTTAGTTCAGGGTTGGGTTCTGGGTTAGGGTTGGGTTTTGCGGGGCCCCAAAGGACGCAAAAACCCCGTTTTTTTTTTACAAAAAATACTCAGCTGGGGGAGGGAATTTTAAAAGAGAGAGAGAGAGAGAGAGGAAAAGGGGAGAGGGAGAGGGGAGAGAGAGAAGGGGAAGAGAGGGGGAGAGGGGGAGGGGAGACGGGGGACGGGGGGCGAGGAGGGGGAGAAGAGAAAAGAGAGAAAAAGGGGGAGAGAGAGAAAAACGAGAGAGGAGAGATTTAAAGAGAGAGACAGATAACGAGAAAAGAGATAACCCAGAGGGAGGGGAAAATAACAAAAGAAAATTTTAAAGAGAGAGAGTAACGAGAGAGAGATAACAAAAGAGAGGATAACGAGAGAGAGATAACAAGGGGAGAGAGAAAGAGAGAGAGAAGGTAGCGAGAGATAAGAGAAAATAACAAGAAAAGAGAGAGGGGGTTTGGAGAGATAACGAGAGATAACGAGATAAAAGAAATGATAACGAAAAGAGAGAGAGAGAGGGGAGAGAGAGAGAGAGATAACGGAGAGAGGATAACGAGATATAACTCAGCAGCTGCTATGTGAAGGGTCATATCCAAATTTAAGATAAAGGGGAAAGCATGGGGCCCCCCCCCCCCCCAAACCATGTTTTGCCTTTTTAGGGCCCTTGGCATCCTCTCCGGGCTCGTGCATGCGGGAAAACCCTTTCCCATAAGAGGAAAAAGGGCCCAAAGGCGACCATTGTTTGTTATGAACTGAAAAAATCTACCCAAAAATACCCACCTTCAATGTGAGTAAAAAGAAAGTTCAAGGGTTTGCCCCTGAGTCACTACGCGCTTTTCCTCGGACCCAGGTTTTTGTTTCGCAAATGGAACGGGCCCGAACTCTTTGGGTTCCCTGAACTGGTTCTTGAAATGTCCCCAAATGGGAAAAGGCCTTATAAGCATATTTTCCCTTTTTCTTTCCTAAAAAAATTTTTTTTGTTTTTGAAAACCCAATTTTTTTGTATTTATGGTTATCCCTAAAATTCATTCTATCTCTTTAAAATTTATTTCCCCAAATTTTCAGGCTTTTCTTTTTATATGGAAAAAAAATGATGTTTCTTTTATTTTTTTTTCATTTCCAATCCATATCCTTACCCATTTCCCTTAACCATGTACTACCTGTTCTGATCCTCTATACTACTTGGTAGTAACATCCCCTGTCTGCAAAAAAAAAGTGGGTATGCTAAAACAATTCGTCCCAAAACCCCTTTCCTGTTCTTCAATTCGGAAATCCTGAAAGGGCACTAATTTAAAAAAGAGTTTTTGAAACCGTACACCCTTGCCTAATTCCCCTTGTTACATTTATCTCTACTCTTTTCCTGATCCTAACTATCTTGGTCTTGGGTTTCCCATATTAACCTTTTTCTTTTTGAATTCAAAATTTTAGGGTTTAATCCCTTTTATTTTCATTTAAAAATTCTATCATTTTTCCTCTCTTAATACTTTTCATAGGGCCCCCGCAAAATCTATTTTAAATGACTATTAGTGGTTTCTTTTGTTTTTAGGAAACCCCTCTATGAAATTTTTAATATGAAAAATTTTTTTCTATTTTATGCCCCCTGTGAAAACCTGGCCCGTGTGTCTTTCCCTATTTCATTTTCCTAATTGATTTCCAGGGGTCTTTTTGATTAAAAGCCATCACAATTTTTACCCCAAATTTGGGAAATGCTTTTTGGGCTTAATTTCCCAAAATTTTTTGGCCCTTTCTAACCTTTTGGGAGCATTACTGTCCCTTTATCCCCCATTTCCTGGACATTCCCTGCTCTAAAAACGGGTTTTTTCCTTTTTAAACACTGTCATCAATGGTTTTTACTCTTTGAAAATTCCCTTTTAATATTCTGGGTTTTTTTCATCTTTTTCCCGCTCCCTTTTTTTTTCTCATCTTCTTTAAACAAATTTTTATCACCTTGTCTTCAGGGGTCTGTTCCTCTTCCAAGTTTTAAAAAATACATTCCCCCTTTTACTCTTCTCGCCATTTCCATATGTTTCTCTTTTCCCATTTCTACACGTCTCTGTGATTCCCTTTTCCCTCTCTTCCACTTTATCTACTCTTTGTAACTTTAATTTTCCTTTTGGGGCCCGTCTATGTCCTGTTTACTTTAAATGTATTCCCCCCTTTTTATATTTCCCCTTTCTTTCTGCGTTTTTCCAAAAACTGTGTCTACCCCATTTTCCCTATTTCTTTGGGTTTTTTATTTACTCCCAAAATTTTGAATTCCCCTCTGCCTTTCCTTTTCCAACTCTAAGCCATCCCCCCCATAAAACCTTAGTGCCCCTCTTTTCCCTTTTTCTTTTTCCCCTTTTAAAATTTTTGAATATTCCCCCATTTTTTCCTTCCATCTTTACTTGCCTTGATTTTTTTTTAATTTTTTTTTCCGGGGGTTTTTAAAATTTTCCCCCTTTTCCCTTTTTGTATTTGTACTTTTTTCTTCTGTTGTATATTTTCTTCTTAAAATTTCCCCCCTCATCTTTACTTTGGGGCATTTCTCCTTTTTTTATTTTGCCTTCTCCTCTCCTTTTCCCCTTCCCATTTCATTTATTTATCCATATGAGCTTTTTTTCCTCCCCCACCCTTTTTCTTTTTTTCTTTTATATGTACATTTTTTAAAACTTTATTTGCCCGTTTTTTAATTCTCCCCTCAAATTGGGCTAACTTTTTTTCTCCCCTTTTCCCTTTTAAAATTTTGGGTTCTTTTAAATTTTTCCTAAAAACACTCCCAAAGATTTTTATCTGTTTTCCCGTAGTATTTTTTACTATCCACTTTTTTTCCTTTTACTCTTTCCCTTTTTTTTACCCTTTTTACCATTTGTATAAGTTATGGTTGATAATCAAATTTTCTTTCTCCTCGTTCTTCAATTCCCTTCCGGGGGAATCTTTTTATAAAATGTATCCGTCACCAAAGCAAAGGCTTTTTACACTCTTTTTTTTCCCTTTTTACCCCCCGGGGTCTCTCCCGGCCCTTTTTTATCATCCCTTTAAAAATTAATTTAAAGGGGGTTTTTCCATCCCCTTGTAGGGCTATTTCACCATTTCTGTTCACACCCTGTTTTTCCCCTTTTAAAACCCCAAAAATGTCCATTAAAGTCCCCAGTTATTTAGGAGTGGTTGTTGTGTTTTTCCTTTTATTATTTCCCCAATTTCTTGTTTCATTTTATTTTCTCCCTGCACACTTACGGGAAGTTTTACTACAACATCCTAAAACCCCCCCCAGGGCCCTTTTATTTTTCCTTTTACAGTTTAAAAAATCTTTACATTTTTTTTCTTATTTTTATCCCTATTTCCCCCATTTTCCCTTGTAAATCTCATTAAGCCCCCCCACCCTTTCCCATCCTTTTCCTTCTCATAATACTAAACTCTAAAAACTCCTTTCCAAAATTTACCCTCCCCCTTTCCTTTTTTCTGAGTTTTGTTTGACAACTTGCTGTTATCGTTTGTTTTTGTTCCTTCTACTTTTTTACCTTTCTTTTTTTTTAATCCTTTTATATTTTGTATTTTATTTTTTCCCCCCCTTTTCCTCCTTCCTTCCCCTTTTTCCCCACTCCGGCCCTCCCCATTCTCCATCCCCTTTCCCCCCGTTACGCTGAGATCTTTCCTTTTTTTTTATTATCCACCCCACCACCCCTCTTTCGGTTTTACCCGGGGTTTTTTTCCTTTTGAAAGCATCCCCTTTCCCCTCTTTTTAGCTTAGTTTTTTTTCTTTCGCAAGTCCCCATCTTTTTATACTATCCTCCGAGCATTCTCAGCCTTGGGTTCTTTTATGATGTCCCACTTAACATACCCCCCCACTCAGGGGATGCAACCAAAAGGTTTTTTCCCCTTTCCCCCCGATTTTTTCCCAGTCGAACACCCTTTACCCCTTCCCCTCCTTCCACACCAAGCGCCCCCTTTAAAAAATACTCCCAATTTTTTTATCATCTTTCTCCCTTTCTTTTACATCCTCTTTCTCACTTTCCTTTTCGTTAAAATCATGACATTTTTCCTCCTTCTTTCTTTATCTTCCCTTTCCTCCAAGTTCTCATTCATTCTCTCAGTTACTCTTCTTACCAACTCCTCATCCCTCTCATCCATCCTCTTTTCCATCTCATCCAGCTTTTCTTGCTGTTTCTCCATCATCTTCTTAATAGCGACCAGCTCACCCTCAAAATCTCCCTGGTCTTTCCCCCTATTCTCTCCATTCTTCAACTGTACTTGCATTTCATTCATTTTCTCATCACTGCTTTATTAGTCTCCCTGGACTCATATAACTCCTTCCTGATCTCTGGATTTCCTCCTGTTCACTCTCATCTCCCTTAAGGCTTTCTTCACTTGAGGGTTGCATACCGAGCATATCCAATATATCTTCTTATTTATTCCTCTGCAATACCTCATATTTTCTACCTCCTCATCTTCGCATTGAATGTGGTGCCACACCAGGCATTTGCCACATTCCAGCCCTTTCTGTTTACCTCCTACCTTCTCCTTGCAGTGTTTACATGTGAATTCTTCACACGTGCCTCATCTTCACAGGACTTGCATAATCCCTCTGCAATTTTCCGTGGTTAGTTGCATACTGTCACTCTAGCTCGATAATCTCCAGCTTCTTGCACTCTTAGTCCCGTATCTTTCATGGTCTAACTGACCAAACAGCTATATATCACGTCCAAATACTCAAAGCTTTCCTGACCCCGACAACCAGCCTCCTGCCAAAAAGCTCCGTGAACTCGGTTTCCTTGAAAATGCTCACAAATGGGAAGAGGCTTATACGTCATATTTGTCCATTTTTCTGTGCCTTAAAAAACATTTCTTCTTTTTGTATTTTGAAAATCTTCCCCCCTTGTGCATTTATGCGTGTATCCCAAATATTGCCATTCGATCTCTTAACAGTTATATTCAAACTTTTTCGGTTATTTCCTTTTACATTGAAAATAATGATGTACGTTTATTTTTCCATTCCAACCATACTCCTACCTCATTTCCTCTAAAACTATCTGTAGACTACCTGTGCTGCGCTCCTCTATACTGACTTGCTAGTTAAAATCACCGTCGGTCTGCACCAGAAAACGTGCTGTATGTACAACCAATTCGTCCTTAAACCCCTCGCACTAGTTCTTCAATTCCTGGATAATCCTGAAAGGCCATAATGTAAACAGCAGGTGAAGCCGTTTTAAACCTCGCCTATCTCCACTTGTTATCACATTATCTCTACTTCTTTACTGATCCGAATTCTATTTGTCTTGCTATACCTATACATACGGTTCGCTCCCTCCCGAATTGAAACAACTCTTCATGGCGTTAATCTTAATTGCATTAAGTAATCGCTGATAAGCTTTGTCCTACCCGGCAACTACTGCATCATACTTCGGTTACACTTATTCCCCCTCCTTTTGCCCCCAAAACTCTATTGAACTGATATTAGTGTGTTTTCTTTAGGGCCTTTTATAGTGAACCCTTCTTAGCGCTAATATCTTTTAATATGATTGAATATTATTTTCAGTTAGGACTACCCTGCTCCTATTTGTGTAAGCCTTCTGCGATGTGTGCTAAGGAGTCACCATTATTCTGCAGTTTCTCTCTAAATTGATCTTCCAGATTTATTGTTGTCTGATACAGCCTATCATCATTTTAATACCACATATATATCTTTTTGTAGTTGAGTGAGCCCATTGGTCTTTACATTCTTCCGAACTTTGGGCTTTCTGCTAATTACCTTTGGATATCATTACTGTCCCTTGACTTTCCCTCCCATATGCTCCTCCTTGCCCGCACATGTCCCTTGTCACCTAACACTGTTTTCTATGCACCATTTTTTCTCCGTTATGCCCTATTATCGTCATCATATTGTTTCCTTTTGTTACTCTTTCTGAAGTTTGCCTTAAGATACTTACTTCTGCTTTATTTAATCTGTTCCCGCTGCTTTTTTTTCTTTAATCTCTTTAAACACTTCATCACCTTCTGTCTTCATTGATCTGGTTTACTCTTCCAAGTATATACATCATCCCGTACTCTTCTCGCCTACTTTCCATTTACTGTTCGACTTACTCCTATGCCTCACACGTCTTTCTGTGCTGTTACCCTTTCCATCCTCTTCCACTCTCATCTACTCTTGCAACTTAATTGCCTGGTTCCTCGTCTATGTCCTGTTTTACGTTACGGTATTCCCTTATATATCGCTTTATCTCTTTCTTCTCTGCGTTCCACACTGTGTCTATCTCCTTATAGATGTTAGTGTATTTTTTACTCCAATATTTCTTCCTGGACCTTCCTCCCTCTTGCCTGTCTCTTTTCCAACCTCTACGCCACTCTCCATAGAACTTACGTGCCACTTTTCCTTAGCTGTTCCCCTGTTAACTATTTGATTAGCTATTCCCACATCCTTTCCTTCCATCTTACCTCCTTGATTTTTCTTCTTGTTATACTTTCGTTCTTCCCAGTTGTTTTATATATTTCCTTCCTTATTTGGTATTGCCACTTTTATCTTCTGTGGTATATATCTTTCCTTCATTGCTGCCTCCTTCACTTACGTTGTGCATTTCTCCTATTTCTATTAGGCCTTCTCACTCTCCCTTAGCCCCTTCATTGTTTGATTATTGCATAACTTGATCCACTATAGCTTCTTCTCCCTCACCATTTCTCTCTCTTTCTTCTATATGTACATTTGTAAGACTTTACTTTCCCGCTGTTTCTCTGAATTCTCCACCTATAACTCTTCTAAACTTTTTCCATGTCTCCTTCCCTATCTACTTGCTGCTTCTATTTTAATTTTTTTCCGAAAACACTCCACTGATTTGCTATCTGTCCTGTAGTCCCATTTTTGTAATGCCACTAAACATTCGACTTTTGTCAGCTGTGACGGGGTTTGTCCAACCGTATCTAACGGGCACGGGGGTTACCTCTAGTCAGCGTTGTAATCCACCTCAGTCTCTCCCTCCCAAGGTCTTGTTTGAGACGCTCGCCTTACCTTACTCCCCCACGCCGCCTCCTCTGTTCACCTTCCTACCCTATCCGAGGGGATGTTTAGGGTTAGTTTGCTCACTTCAGTCAGAGGCTCTTCGACTTCCACTGGCACCGACCTCCCACATCCTCTCCCCTCGAGAGGGCTAGAGAAGCCCCTACCAAGGTTGATATTGTGTTATTTTTCAGGGGGTGTTTTGTTTTGCTTCATTTCCTCAGTTAGGTTTTTCTTTTTTTTGTATTTTATATGTCAAAATTGTGTTTTGGGGATTATTTTAAAAGTATTTTTTTATGGGTTTGTTCATTTTAAATGCTGGCTCCTTTTGTTATTTGTTTATGTAAATTAAAGAAATTTTTTAAAGATTCCCTCCCCCTTTGCTAAAATTCCCTCACTCGAACCTGGGAAATTCCTTTAAAAAGCTTCGATATCGGGTTTTTTGTAAAGGTCAGCTTCCCACCACTTTGGGCACTTTGCATCTGTGGTTTGTGAATTTTAATGGTGCCGGCCAGGATAAGTATTATCGTAAAAGGCAATTATTCACCCCCCCCTTAATTTGACTACTTACTTTTAACCCAGTGTTTTTTTTTGAGTGATAAAATTTTCGGTTTTTAGCTTTTATTGTTTTTGTTGGGGACTTTTATTGGCATCTTTGAATTTTGTGGGGATTTTAGGTTTTTTGCTCAGCCCCAGTTTTTTTATTTTGGCTTTTTGGAAAGATGTCTATGGGACTTTTAACATAGGCATAGTGTATAGTCTTATCTCAAGCGTTGTTTATACCCGATTTTTTTTTGCTTTTATGCCGTACAACGCCCGCGTCGTTTATCCGATCTTTTTTGATATGCCGTCGAACACGCTATCTTTTCAAAAATAGTCGTTTCTGGATCTAATTGCGCCATACGAACAATTTATTGCCCTTTAACTCTGTGCCCTTCATTTTCTCAAGTATCCATACTTTCGCCAAGAACTATCTTTATTCTAGTGATTTCTAAAAACAAGTATCTCAAGTATCTTATCAAGATCCTATGCTCTTTATCAAGTGCCCTTTTGAGTCACTCTACCCAAAAACTGCTAAGGGTTCTGCGATCGATCCGTAGGCAACACCTTTTTGCTGAATCCCAAACCTTTTTATTGTTTATTTTATTCCAATTGGATAAGCTCTTTATATTAAACATTTGAGTTGATTTAAAAGTTTTTAGTCATGCCCCTAAAGTAAAGCTCTAAAAAATTTACGAAACAGGGGTTCCGTTCCCTCCTATTATAAAATACCATTCAATCCCAGGGTAAAAAAGAAGTAAAAAAAGACTAGGGGTTGGGGTTTAGTAAACTTAAAAGTTTTTCCCCCCAGACCAATAGGCTTTGACCCCTTGCACCTCTTCGGGGACAAACCCCCAAATTTCGTTCTTTCCCAATTTTGCCCTTCAGTGACTTTTCTGAGGTGGAAAAGGAAACTTGCTAAGGAGAACTGCCCCTAGGGAAGCTTTCATTAAACCCAACGTACTCCACGCAGTACAAATTCGATTAGAATACAACTAAAGCGTTGGAGAGGGAAGACGCAAGCCAGAAAAATTTTGAGATGGGGGAGAGACTAGCTAAACAAAAACTAGAGATGGATAAGATAAGACCCGCAAGTTGAAAAAAAAAGAAGTACGGGCGAAACAAATCTTGAAATAAAAAGGAAAAGAATTACAAATGCAGGAAAGCCAGCATGGGGCCAAATCAATTCAAACCCTCTGGCAACTTTTCTCCTCCCGTTTTTTGATGAGGGGGAGTAGAGGTTTTTTTCGCTCTTTTAAAAGTTTGCTAGGGTGAATGACTGCCTAAAGGCATGGCTCATATCTTTTTCCCCAAAACCACGGGAAAGGCTCAAAGGGGGTATTCAAACTTTGGGCAGTTCGAGAATTAACTTTGGGGGAAGGACAGTTTAAAAAGGCTTTTGAGTTTACCCCAGGGGTTTATAGGCAAAAGTTTCGCATATGATTAATCATTTTCAAAAATTTTAGGGAATTTGCCACAAAAAGATGAGTTCCTAAAAAAAAAGGATGGATTCCCAGACACTAACGATTACAATCTTGTTAAAATTTTAATTGTACTAGAAAAGTAAAAAAAAAGATGCCATTAAATATCCTGGGGACCGGGAGGAAAAAGGATTGCCACCGGGAAAAGCCGCGGAAGGGGCTGACTCTACTCGCTCTTGGACGCATCTGGGGGACGGAGGGTCAGCCGAGGTGCTAGGCTTCCTCGACATACTTTTGGTACTGGGGAGTATATATCTCGGGGGTCCGATAACTTTTCCCCTATAATAACTCTTCTAAATTGTACATATTGTAAGAAACCAGGACAACCATCTCACAGTGAAAAAACACCCTCATTGAAAAAATTTCTATAGATTTTCCTTTTGCTAGCAAATTTTTCCAAACCTCAGAGACCTGCCCTACTGTAATTTTCCCAGCTCCTCAAAAATTTTTAACCTTTCTTCACCAAGGGTCTGTTCTTTAGATAAAGTCCCCCATCGTCCCCCCTCATATTTTTGAAAATACACTGCAGACAGTCAGTCCTCTTCAAGGATCCCCTTTTCCCAAAATGTAAATTTGGGCTTTGACAGGTGAAAAAGTGTGCTCAAGATTTTTCCACTGTACTGTTTACCCCCTTTTCTAGGTGTTTTTAAAATGCCCCACTTTAGTAAAAAAGGTACGTAGCAATAAAAGGACTCCTCACCTGTTTCTGAGTACAAATTTTATTGGTAACGATCTAGGGGGAATAGTTGCCCCTACCCTTAAGGTGTCTGATATCCCTTACCCGCTTTTTTAGTTGAAACCCCTCTTTACCCTCCTGTGCTGTTCTCGCTCCAAAAAAAACCAAGACCCTTTCCCCCACCAAAGCTCTTAAAAACTTTTTTTAGAGTGTCTTAAAAGAAAAGTATAACAAAGGAAAATTAGTGAATCTAACAAACGCCCCACCTTTCTAAGCGAAACGTTGTGTGGAGCATAGATCTAAAAACCCCTTCCGTTTTTATTACCAAAGGTGATGTTTGTTAAGAGCTATAGACCTCCAAAATGAAACACCTTGTTTCGTGGGCTGAGTACCACCAATTGTTTTCCTCATTGTCGATTTTCTTTTTACTTTGGCACATGAGGTTGGCAGGTACTTGGGAATTAACAAGACCTAAAAGAAATACTAGGAATTTCTTTTGGCCGGAATGAAAAACGGAAAAGCCCTTCAAAAAGAAATGTCATACTTTCAGGTGGCGGGGAAAACCCAAAATGAATCATTCCCCCTCCCCCCCAAAACCCTTTATACCTTAACCTCTGAACCTTTTGAGAAAGTGGTACGGACGTGGTAGGGCCTCTTTCCTAAAACCCGTAAAAGGGACCAGATTGTTAAAGATTATGGGCGTTAAACCAGGTATCCTGAAACTTTTCCTTTCCCAAGACGGTTACTTTCCAAAGCCTTTCTCAAGCCCTTACTGCATTTTTTTACCCATTTGGTGTCCAAAAAAATTCAGCAGACCAAGGGGCAACTTCACTGACCAATTTTAGGAGGTACGAGAGAACTAGGGCGGCTCATGTAACTTCGAGTGCCTCCACCCCCCGTCCCAAGTTGCCGGAACGTTTCATCAGACTCTCAATCCGCCTTTCGAAAATTTTGTGTGAGCATGACCTGATTGGGGGGAACAGCGGGGCTTTTCCCGTTTGCTGTACGAGAGTGCCCCAAGGAGTCCCCCGGGGATTTCCCATGAGCTGTTGTTTGGGAGACAAATTAGAGGACCTCTCAAAAACTAAAAGGGTAAATGGTTAATTCTACCCCTCCCCAGTTTCTGTGGAATCATACTTTTAGAACCTTTAAACCAAAATTTAGTAAGCCGTTCTTTTGCCATCAAAAAATTTTTTACTTCCCAAGAGAATGAAAAGCAACAGCACAAGGGAGTCATTGTGTATTCAAAAAGGAGACAAAAATTCTTTTTCCTTCCCCTTTCAGGACACCACTGAAAGTAAAGTCATGGGACCCTTTTTGGTGAGAAAAGACTGGGTAAAAATTAACTATGTTTTTTTTTCCACCCTGTGGCGGAAAAACACTCAAAGGGCCATGTTAACCTAATTAAACCCTATCATTCCAGAGATACAGAGGAAGACCTACAGCCCCCCAAAATTTAGTTTGGGGAAAAAGAATCCTGAACAGGTCCTGAAAGTTGACTGAGCCTGAGCCACATGTGATTTAACTTTGGAGGATTTACCCCCTGTTATGGGAAATCCCCCGAATGTACGGTAAGTAACATTATAAACAAGACTTCAATTGTTTCCACTCAGTTCATGAAAACCTCCCCCTTCTCACAAATTTTCCCGATGTTAAGCGACCCTTCCTGGGACTGTAAAATTTTTGCACCATGATATTGAATGCTTCCCGGTGCCAGACCTTTTAAACAAAGGGGCAACAAACTTAACCCAGAGAAGAAGGAAAAAGAGAAGGGAATGAAACCCGTTTAAAAAATAACTAGCTAAACTAGTTTGTCACCATGGGCTTTACCTGTTAACTTATACCAAAAATGATGGCCATTCAGGTTTTGCACCGATTATAGGGAAAACAATCAAGCACAGTTCGTGATCACCCTCTTCCCCCCATTGAGAGATTTTTGAACAATAGGGCAGCAAAGTATATCCCACCATCGATCTCCAAAAGGGGATATCAGATACTACTCACCCCCCGAGCCCGCATTGTCTCGCCTTTGTTACCCCTTGGTTTTTTCAATATAAAGTATCAGCTTTGGGTTTTTGCCTCCTGCAAAAATTCCAAGGATGATCACAGGAATCGTACAAAAACTTTGGGGGGTAAAAGCCCCTATCTGGACGATATAGTGGTCGGGCTGACACCTGGCAAGACCCCCTGACCCATTACGGGTTGTTTTCCTTACTTCAGGAAGCCGGGTCACCTTGAACCTGGCTAAATCTAGTTTGGGCAGGGGCTCGGTGACCTACCTGGGCCACACCCTGGGGCATGGCGAGGTGAAAACCCAAGGAGGCCCAAAGTGGAAGCCCTCCTGCCCTTTCCCCTCCTGCTACTCGAAGGAGCTCCTGAGATTCCTGGTGGCAGGGTTTCCGGGGTTTTTTTGCGCCCTTCTTTTTTGTGGGCTGCCCAATGGGCCCACCTCCTCAGTTTCGGTGGCTCCCCTGTGACCTGGGCCTTCACCCCCCAAGCCTCAAGAAACCTGCTGGCCTCTCACCCCGCGTACGGAACCCCGACTTCAAAAACCCTTTTCCCAAATAGGCGGGGGAGTCGTGAGTTTGGGGGGGTCCTTCTCCAACCGACACTTTACCGATGTGTTATCCTGTCGCCCCACCAATTGCGAAGCGAAACACACCAGAGGGGGTACTCCACCATTGAGAAAGGAAGCACTAGCCTTTGGGGCAGCCTTACAGAAATTTACTGCTATCCACCTCGCCCCGCTCCCCTTTTGGGGGTTCTCCGACCAAACCCACGGGCCCTTTATACACTCCCTGAAGACCAAAAAACCAACCATCCCAGTGGGGCCCCCCAAATTCAACCCTACAAATTTACTTCACACATCAAGGGGGTGGATAAAAGTCCTTGCGGGCTCCCTTCCCTGCTCCCATCTAGAACCGTGAGGGGATGGGCCCCCGCCCCACGCTCTGGCTCTTCTTACTCCTTCATCAGCCCTTTCGGGGGTCTTTGGCGGGGGGTGTAATGCACAACATTCACTTTTGAGCGTGACGGGGGCCGTAGGCAAGGGAGGGTGGTTACCTCTATTTGCGTTAACCACCTAGTTCTCCTCCAAGTCTTTTTGAGCGCCGTTACCACTCCCCAGCCGCCTCCCCTCCCCCACCCTATCCGAGGTATGTTTAGGGTTAGTTTTTTTCACTTTGCAGAGGTCTTCGACTTCCACGGGGGACCGACCTCCCTCCTCCCTTCCCCGAGAGTGGGTTTGAGAAGCACCTTACCCAAGGTTTTAGTATTGTTTTATTTTTCAGGGGGTGATTGCTTTGCTTTTATTTTTCCAGTTTTGGTTTTTCTTTTTTTGTGTTTTGTATATTCAAAAATCTGTGTTTGGTATTATGTTAAAATTATTGGTTTTGGGATTGTTCTAATATTACTAATGCGGGTTTCCCTTTTGTTATTGTGTTATAGTAAATTAAGAAATTTTGAAAGATTACCTCCCCTTTGCTATATTCCCTCCCCTCAAACCGGGTAAATTTCCTTAAAAAGCTATCATCTCTTGTTTTGTAAAGTGTCAGCTTCCCACCATTTTGGGGAAATTTTGCATCTGTGGTTTTTGGACTTTTCACTATCCACTTTTTTTTCCTTGTACTCTTTCCTTTCTTCTTTCCCTTTTTTACTATTTCTATCAAGTTGGTTTTTAAAGTAAATTTCTCTTCTCCTCGCTACTCATTCCGTGAATTCTTATAAAATGACCCGTCACCAAAGAAAAGTCTTTACACTTTTTGGTCTTCTCTACCCCATGTGTACTCCCCCTGACTTTTTTCATAATCTTTTTAACATTTTTAAAGGCGTGTTTTTCCATCCTTTTGTAGGACTATTTCACCATTTTGTTCACCCCCCTTTTTTCCTTAAACCCAACATGTCCATTAAAGCCCCCCATTACAGGAGGGGGTTGGTTTTCCTGTATTATTTCTCTATCTCTTTTTCTTTTCATTGTTTCTCCCTGATCATTCTAAAGTATCTACAACTATCCAAACCTCCCCCCTTCTTTTTTTTCCTTTTTACCGGAACAAATCTTTCATTTTTTTCTTCTTATCTAATTCTATTCCCATTTTTCCTTGTAAATCATCTAAGCCCTCCCCCCTTCCTATCCTTTTCCTCTCTCATACTATCTATAACCTAAACTATTTTCCCAAAATTTACATCCCCTACTTTCTTCTGATTTCAGTTATAATATATGCGTTATCGTTTGCTAGTTTTTCTACTTCATACCTTTACTTTTTTTTAAACCCTTTGTACATTTAGTTTTTTTTTTTTTTTTCCCTTTCTCTCCCCCTTCCCCTTTCTTTTCCCTCACCCTATCTCTTTCTCCATCCCTTCCCCCTTACGCTGCGTCTTCCTTTCTTTTTTTATCCCCCACCCCTCTCTTCGTTTCCCTGTTTTTTCCTTTAGTAAACCCTTTTCCTCTCTTTCTCGTTTGTTTTGTCTACTGCTAGCCCCCATCTTCCTTATACTATCCTCCCGAGCATTTTTCACTCCTTGCTTTTTTTTATGAGTCCCACTTTAAAATACCCATCACTCAGCATGCAACCATAGGGCTTTCTCTCCCTCTCGATTTTTTTTCCTAGTCATACCCCTTCACCACTTCCATCCTTCCCCCCAAACGCCTCCCTTTAAACATACTCACACATCTCTTTATCATTTTCTCCCTTTTTTTTCTCCTCTTTCTCACTTCCTCTATTAAAAAATCATGACTTTTTCCTCCTTTTTCTTTTTCTTCCCCCTTTTCCCCCAAGTTTCATTCATTTCTCAGTTACTCTTCTTTCCAAATCCCCATCCTCTCATCCATCCCCCTTTTCCATCTCATCCAGCTTTTTTTTCTGTTTCTCCTCATCTTCTTAAAACGCCAGCTCACCCCCAAAAACTCCCGGTCTTTCCCCCCATTCTCTCCCTTTTTCAACTGTACTTGCATTTCATTTATTTTCTTTATCACTGCTTTATTAGTCTCCCCGGACTCATATAACTCCTTCCTGATCTTTTGGGTTTCCCCCTGTTCACTCTCATCTCCCCTTTAAAGGGTTTTCTTCACTTTAGGGTTGCATACCGAGCATATCCAAAATTTTCTTCTTTTTTATTCCTCTGCAATACCTCAAAGTTTCTACCCCCTCTCTTTGCATTAATGTGGTGCCACAAACCCGGCATTTGCCACATTCCCCCCCTTTCTGTTTCCTCCTACCTTTTCCTTGCGTGTTTACATGTGAATTTTTCACCCGTGCCTCATCTTCACAGGACTTTCTAATTCCCCCCTGCAATTTTCCCTTTAGTTGCACTTCTTGCAGTAATCCCAGTTTTTGCACTTTTATCCCCCTTTTGTCAGGTTTAATACCCCAAAGCTATATTCACGTCAAAACCTCAAGCTTTCTGACCCGACCCAAACCGTCCTCCCCCAAAAGCTCCGTGAACTGGTTCTTTAAATGTCAAAAGGAAGAGGCCTTATACGTCATATTTGCCTTTTTTTTCCTTAAAAAAAATTTCTTCTTTTTGTATTTTGAAACAATTTTTCTGTCATTTATGGGTTTCCCTAATATTTCATTCTATCTCTAAAATTTATATTTTCCCAAATTTTCAGGCTTTTCTTTTAATTGAAAATAATGATGTTACTTTTTTTTTTTATTCATTTCCAAACCATACTCCTTACCCATTTCCTCTAACCCATGTACACCTGTTCTGCTCCTCTATACTACTTGCTAGAACATCCCTCGTCTGCAAAGAAAGTGCTGGATGCTAAAAAATTCGTCCCCCTTTAAAACCCCCTTTCCTAGTTCTTCTAATTCCTGGAATCCCGAAGGTCACTAATTT
>JACEEZ010015995.1:0-7500 GCA_016584305.1 Chionoecetes opilio
ACACACAACACACACACCACAACACACCAACCCAATAGCTACGATAGATATTTATGACCACAATTTACCAAACTTGTGCAACAACACATAATCAGTTAAATGGTCCACAAAAGTGTTTTTACAGTAAAGTTTACAAAAAACTGTTTCTCACATGCGCACATATAATCCTTCAAGTCTACTTTCTGATAATAAAGTCTTGAATCATCACTCAAACACTAAAATGCAAAAAAATATTCCTTATTACAAAAATCAGTGCAATAATAATTATGAGCATCAATGAAAAAGAATCAATGAAAACTCCATTAATTTTGTAAAAACCTAAACAAGCAATAAACAATTAAAAACGGAATACTAAAACGGAATACTAAAATACTGAAAATACTAAAACGGAATACTAAAACTTAATACAAAAAACCGAAAATACTGAAACGGAATATTGAAAACTATTATTATTTCTTTTTTATGAAAAACGGAAAACTACACAAAACAAACACCATCACGAATATCACAAAACATCAATAAAATCAGACAAGCAATAAAACATCAAAGACGAAAATACGAGTATTAAAACAAACTAGAACTAAATACTAATATAAAACAAAGAACTATATAAATTCTGAAAGGATACGGTGTACGATAGATAGTACATACAGTGGCAAAGTCATTCCTCTCCAGCATTAAGTTTTCAAACGTCGACACATCAAATTGTTGGCGTAAAATTTGATGTTCTAACGCAATCCCTTACAACATGTTGCTCAGTTTGAATGTGTCCACAGGAACACAGGCGTTCTTCTAGTGGCAGACGACCTCTGCCTCGCCGATTCCATCGCCCCTCCTCAACAGCGAGAGAGTGCGCACTTACTCTAAAGCGAGTCCATGAGATTCTTTCTGTTTCATTAACTTTTACTTATGATCTATATATTTCATGTACAGAAAGGTCAGGGTTAATCGATGAATATAGTTGCACTCTATTCGACTGAATGAATATTAATTAAAACAAAAAATATTAATGACTAGCCGCAAAGCCGCCCTCCAGGCGGACTTTTTGGCTAGCTCCTGCGGAGGGCTATTGGTGGTGGGCCTTCGGCCCACCACCTGTGTTTGGTGGCCTTCGGCCCACAAACACGGACTCTCAGATAGCCCCTCTCTTAACCCTGAATCTTGGATGTAGAAATGTATGTATTTCCCCCCACCCATTCACTCACCCATTACCCATCACCCCCCACCCATTCACTCACCCATTACCCATCACCCCCCACCCATTTCACTCACCCATTACCCATCACCACCACCCCATTCCACTCACCCATTACCCATCACCCCCCACCATTCCCTCCACCCATCACCCATCACCCCCAAAACCCCTCACCCCCCACCCATTCACTCCCCATCCCCCACACCCATTACCCATCACCCCATCCATTCACTCACCCATTACCCATCACCCTACATCAAGGTTTCCTCAATTCTCGCAACCCACTTTTTTTTTCACAATTATCGCTAATAGGCTGCTAAAAAAAAAAAAAAATGATCGGATCATCTCACAATTGGGCTTAAAACCTTCCCCTGGTCCCAACCCGGTTCAAAAATTTTGCCATATGAGGTGATTGCGCCACGGGGGGCGGAACCTATCCAGAAAACACACACACACACAAACACACACAGACAGACAGCAGAAAAGACACACTTGCGCTTATATTTACCTTACCCATCACCCCCACCTATTCCCTCACCCATCACCCATCACCCCCCAACCCATCACCCCCACCCATTCACTCACCCATCACCCCCCACCCATTACCCATCACCCCACCCATTCACTCACCCCTTACCCATCCATCACCCTACATCAAGGTTTCCTCAATTTCTCGCAACCCACTTTTGTTTCACAATTCTCGCTAATTTGGCTGCTAAAAAAAAAAAGAAAAAAAAAAGTGATCGGATCCCTCTCATAAGTGGGCTTATGACCTTCCCCCGGTCAAACCCGATTCCAAAAATGTGCCATATGAGGTGTTTGCGCCACGGGGGGCGGAACCTATACCACACACACACACACACACACACACACACACACTCACACACACACACAGACAGACAGACAGACACACTTTCGCTTATATTATTATAGATATTAATATTTTTGCTTTCATTTCTTCCATGGCAATATGCACATTGTCCCTTTAGTTGTTGAGAATGTCTCTAATATAGCGTGAGGTATAACAGGCGTGACTGAGCGTGACATGCATGGCATGAACCAGAGGATCGTCAGCCATTCCCCTTCTCTCGCTCCACATTTCACTGAAAAACTTGCGCTGTTTAGCCAGGATGAGAGCACGTAAAGGGGGATAGCCGAGCTCCGCTAAACACAACTCGTTACATGTTGTCTTCCTAACACCCAACATCTGCTTGATACACCACATGTATAATATGTTGACAGGTTTCATATCGCCATTCAACCAAGATTCACACCCGTATAAAATAGTCGACATGAAGGCCGCTTGAAACACTTTACACTTGACAAAGAAAGGAATATAATTATTTTTACTGATAAAAGATATAAACTTAAGTGCGTGACACATCTTACTCTGTGCGTGCAGCTTAATGGCTGTACTTGTTGAACCATCAGCGGCAAAGGGGCTGCCTAAATATATATAATGATCGCACGCACTCACACTTACATCATCGACGTGCATGGCCTCCCTGTCTGCATCATTCCCATTGACCACGAAAAATTTAGTCTTGCTCCCGTTGATTTTCATCCTATGTGACGTACACAACTGATACAGAAGTCTAATTTTATGTATCATATTTTCTCTACTTGTGGATAAGAGCACAGTATCATCCATGAGGACGAGTACATGCAACCATGCCAGGAAGCTATCCATGTCACAGTTCTGCTTGATTAATCTAATCAAATCATTCACAAATATTATGAATAATAAACATGATGTCGGAGATCCCTGACGCACGCCTACAGTAGCTGAGCCAATTGCGGAGCCAATAACAGAGTGCGTAAGCCTGTACATAGCAGCTAAGGCCAACAACATGGTAGCACCGCATCCTATACGCTTTAAAACACCAAACAAAACATCGCGTGGCACCTTAATCGCTGTGAAAATTTCGACAAACGAAAACCGATAGCTTGAATTTCTTTTTTTTTTGCCAGTCAAAAGCAAGCGCAAAGTCACTATATGCTAAAAGGGCACCTTTTCCCTTCCCCTGGCGCCGTTTGTTCAGGGTAAGGGGAAAACCCCCTTCGTTCAATCTAACTAAACACCATTCATAGAGTTTAAGCAAACCGTTGATGACTTTTGTTTCCTCTATAATTTGGATACTACGAACGAGAACCTCGCTTAAACCCCGAAAATATTTTGGCCGTGACCCATGACGATGGATAGCACGGCCATGAAAATTTTTGTAAACAACATTGCAAAAGTTAAACCCAAAAGGGGGTAACAATTAAAGATCCCCGGGCGGTTGCCATCGGGGGACCACACGGCCTTTTACATTTCAGCCTTTCACCTTCCAGACTTCCTGCGGCATTATTTGGGTCGTCCAACACCCGGATATATACATCATGTACAAAGTGTCAATGTCACACACCAACACACTCTTTTCATTTCCCTCGTCATAAATTTTCTACACACACATTTTATACGGTGGGGGTGGTGTTGGTTTTTGTGTAGGTGTGGGATGTGTGTGTTGTTGTTGTGTTTTGTGTTGTGTGGTTTTTTTGCGTGTGTGGGTTTTGTTGTTGTGTGGGGTGTGTGTGTGTGTGTGTGTGTGTGTGGTGTGGGGGGTAAAATGTGTGTTTTTTTGTGTCTCTATGTTGTGTATGGTGTGTGTGTGTGTAGTCTTGGCTTGGTGTTTGTATTTTTGTGGTGTGTGTGTTTTTGTGGTGTGTTGGTGTGTGTGTGTGTGTGTGGGGTGGTGTGTGGGTGTGTGTGTGTGTGTGTGTGTTGTGTTTTTTTTGTGTGGGTTTTTTTGTGTTTTTTGGAGGGATTTTGTAAAAGATGGAGATAAAAAAGGGGATGGGAAGGGGAATGGATGGATGAAAGGATGAAGGGAAAGGAGGCGAGAGGGAGAAGGGAGGAACCTTGTCGAAGAAACTTGATAATTTTCCCCTTTCTTTCCTCTCTTCCCTCTCTCTCTCTTCTTCTTTTCCCCTCCCCCCTCTCTTCCCCCCCTTCTCCCCTCCTTCTCTTCTCCCCCCCCTCCTTTTTTTCTCTCCCCCCTTTTTTTTATTTTTTTGCTCCTTCTCTTTCTCCCCCTTCCCCCTTCCCCCCCTTTTCTCTCTCTCTCTCCTTCTCTTCTCTCTTTTCTCCCTCTCTCCTCTCCTTCTTCTCTTCTCTCCCCCCTCTTTCCTCTTTTCCCTCCTCTCTCTCTCTCTCTTCTTCCCCTCTCTCTCCCCTCTCTCTCTCCTCTCTTTTCCTTCTCTCTCTCTCTCTCTCTCTCTCGGAATTGAATATACTAACACATCCAATACACTGAACAATTGCTTCAATAAAATATATCAAAGGCGTTTTTTTTTGCACCCTTATTTTTTTGCATTTTTGGATGCGATATAAAATCTCAGAATATTAGAAAGGGGGGAAAAACATTGTTAATCTAAAAAGATATATAGTGAAAAAAGCAAATTAGTAGACCAGAGAAACTTTCCCTTAAAAAATTTTTCTTTCGTTTTTACTCGGATTTTCGTTGTAATTGTGATCGTTGTTGTGAAATGTTTCCCGAAGCAGAGTCTCTTCAGATTCGTTTCCGATGTCGATGAAATTTATAACAGGAAAACTTCTATATAACTTGTATTTGTTATTATTATTGTGAACTGTAACTTCTTTGTTTTTTTTAGCTTGTTAGAGATGACGAGTTTTAGTGTTTTACGTTTGTGTGTGTGTGTTTGTGTGTGTGTATGTGTGTGTGTGTGTGTGTTGTGTGTGTGTTGTGTTGTGTGTGTGTGGTTTTGTGTGGTGTGTTGTTGTGTGTTTTTGGGGTTTTTTTTTTTGGTTGTGTTTTTTTTTTTTTTGTCCCTTCCCTCTTCCCCTCTCCCTTTTCTTTCTTTTCCCCCCCTTCCTTTTTCCTCTCTCCTCTCCTTCTCTCTCTTCTTCTTCCCCTTTCCCCCCCTCTTTTTTTTCTTTTTCTCATCTCCTCTCTTCCCCTTTTCCCTCACTCTCCTCCTCCTCTTCTCCTTTTTTTTTTTTTTTTTTTTTTTTTTTTTTTTTTCTTTTTTTTTTTTTTTTTTTCCAGTCCCTTTTCCCCCCTCCTCCTTATCCCCTTTTCTTCTCTCTCTCTCTCTCTTCCCCCTCTCCCCCCTCCTTCCCCCCTTCTTCTTCTCTCCCCCTTTTTCTTTTCTTTTTTCTCTTTCTCTTTCCTTTTTCTTTCTCCCCTCTCTCTCTTTTTTTTTTTTTTTTTTTTTTTTTTTTTTTTACCTATTTTTTTAGGTTTTACAGTCAGGGCTTCAGCTGGACTACGAGAACTATTTTTGGATTTTAAAGAATGTGAAAATTATTCCTACTTAACATACATACAGGGGTTACTATTCTAAATTCTTTTTCTCAAAATTCATATTTCACTACAAAAGGTTTTTTACTGTACATGTGTTACTATTCTAATTTTAACATTTTATTTATCATTACTACTAATATAAAATTATAGACATACTTGAATTTAAAGCGGGGTTTACGGTTTTTATAGGTGGTACTTATCTAGGGGCGTTTTACCCAACGTTCACAGCACTCTTAAAGGGTCAAAGTGACGGGGTGAGTAAAGCTGTGTCTGCTGAAACCATTCGGTTCCAAATTTCTTGTTAGCGCGGAAGGGGGGCGCAGAGATCTCCGTCCTGGAAAAAGGGCGATCATTGATGGCCCCGGGTACGCAGTTCGTGTGGGTGTGGCCGTGTGTTTTCCCCCGGGTTTGTGGGAGAGCACCAGGTCGGGACATCCTGCTTGTGTGTCTTGTAAACGACGCACAGACCTGCTACGTCGCGAGGCTGCTGCAAGGGTTGCAGAGGAGGGAAAAGCTGGTCCTGCAAGCCTTTCAGACTTTTAAACCGTTGGGCTGGGCCCCTGTCCTGTCAAAAGGCCAGGTACAAAGGGGGGCAGGAAGCCCAAATTTTGAAGGGGCGTACTCCATAAGGGAGCGGACTTGAGTGCATAAAAGTGGTGATCCCTTTGGGGGTCAAGAAGGTTTGAGACACCCGGACACAGCAAATTTTCCAGGCTTTTCCCTTGCAAGGGTTTTGGAAATTGGGGTGTGGGGTCAGGACGCTATTCACTTCCCCCCAAGTATGGAATGGCGTCTGCGGGGGCCCCGGGCCTCCCACCTAAAAGGGGTGGGATGGGAGTATCAGGGGGACGTTGTCGTCGGGGATGAGCATCGCCGGGGTTTTCTCTGGAGCGAGACCCCACTTCCCCTGGGGGGCCGACCCCATGAGATGACGGTTTGGAGGACCTGTTTTATGGGGCGCAGTCGTGCGGTGATCACCATGTCGCGGGGGGAAATGTAGGGTGCGTCATCGGCATATGCATGTGCCACGGGGATTGACTTGAGCAATCATTGAAAAATACATTCCAAGGAGAGGGCCGGCACCTGCCCTGTGGGACGCGGGCAAAGTTTCGGTGTTCCCTGAGGTTTGACCGTCCACCACCCTCTAAGAAATCTGTCCCGCAGGTAGTCTTGTATTAGGAGCACGATGACCGCGGACACCCAAACTTTTCGTTTGGTGTGGGCCGTGATGCCACACCCTGTCAAATGCCCCTGCAATTAAAGGGGAAATGACGTATGTGTCCTTTCTTTGGCAGACGCTTATGCCATGTGGTGACAGATGGAGCAATAGGTGGGCCGCTGCCTGTTTGCCGGAACCCAAAAATTGCTTGATGTTAAAAGGTGGTGTGATGTGAAAAAAGACGATATCTTGTCGGCAATTATAGCTTCCGCGTCTTCCCAAAAAGGGATAGAAGGGGGGGGCCCATAGTTTTTGGGGGTCATTCTTTTTCCTTTCTTTGTATTGCCACCACTCTGGAGCCTTCCACAGGGTGGGCCTCTCCAGTATGGGCAGTGCTGAAAGATGTAGAAAGGGGGCGTTGCTAGCTGAGAGGCGCAGCGCTTGAGGTTGAAGGCTAATGTTTCGGGCCCCCGGGCCTTCCCTTTGTGTCGCCTGAATAAGTGTCGGCGATTTTCCCACACTATTTTAGTGAGGTTAAAAAGGGGGGCATTGGTGAAGATGGGCACAGCGGGGATGGATCGGGGGGTTTCAGGTACTGTCATTTTGTTGGAAAAAAAATGTCGCGATACCTCGCCTTGTCCTTGTTTTTAGTGGCCCTGTGCCGTCAGACTTGAATAGCGGGGGGGTATGGTGTCGTGGTTTTACCCTTTTTTGCTGTTTAAGTGGGGTCCCCAGGACTTGTTCCCACTGACGACCACGGGGAAGCTTGATTTTGATCGTCTTGCCAGCGTCGTTGAGCCCATTGTTGGATTTTTTTCATTGCTGCAAAAGCGTGTCTG
>JACEEZ010015995.1:12500-40316 GCA_016584305.1 Chionoecetes opilio
CAACCACATCTGGATGGACGACAAGGTGTGTCACACTCGCATCCATCTGATCAGTCGCAGGACAGCATCTGGTGCAAGGCTGACTGTATCCGGGACTGTCGTAGGTACAAGTTATCTGTTGGTTTCATCTTTCTTCCATCCATATTTTTCAACGTCCAGTTCTGGTGGATCCGCGTCTTTCACGGCGCGCCATATGGATGTTTGATGATGCGCACGTTTCACGTTTTCCTCGAAGGCCTCGCTGGTCGCTGGTAGAGAGCATAATTTTGGTGTTGATGTATACCCTTTGCCTGTTTTTGCTGTCCAAGCACTGAGTCGTGCATTTGACATCGTGTCACTGTTGTTCTGTCCATAGCAGGCAGTCATGAATTTCGTTGCCTGCTATAACACCGAGGGCAGCGAAACATCAATTTCTCCGAAAAGTGATAGAAGAAGTCCACTTCTTACAACTTTCAGAACAGTGCTTTTTCCAATGCCGAAACAGCAAGCAACTGTGTCGCAACCAGAAAGTGCATGAGCAGCTAGGATTTCTGGTATGATATCTATGTGCTTCTCAACGGTCTTGCCGATATCGACTATTGCTCGATCTTTGATTGGAGATTCCATACTCACCATGAGCTTAAGACCATCTTCCAGATACAGATACTGCTTCTACATTACTATCTGGAAGATGGTCTTAAGTTCATAGTGAGTATGGAATGTCCCATCAAAGATCGAGCAATAGTCGATATCGGCAAGGCCATTGAGAAGCACATTGATATCATACCAGAAATCCTAGCTGCTCATGCACTTTCTGGTTGCGACACAGTTGCTTGCTGTTTCGGCATTGGAAAAAGCACTGTTCTGAAAGTTGTAAGAAGTGGACTTCTGTCACTTCTGGGAGAAATTGATGCTTCGCTGCCCTCGGTGATACAGCAGGCAACGAAATTCATGACTGTTTGCTATGGACAGAACAACAGTGACACGATGTCAAATGCACGACTCAGTGCTTGGGCAGCAAAAACAGGCAAAGGGTATACATCAACACCAAAATTATGCTCTCTACCAGCGACCTTCCTGCCTTCGAGGATAACGTGAAAAATGCGCATCATCAAACATCCATATGGCGCGCCGTGAAAGACGCGGATCCACCAGAACGGACGTTGAAAAATATGGATGGAAGAAAGATGAAACCAACAGATCACTTGTACCTACGACAGTCCCGGATACAGTCAGCCTTGCACCAGATGCTGTCTTGCGACTGATCAGGTGGATGCGAGAGTGACACACCTTGTCGTTCATCCAGATGTTGTTGCCGGAGTGCCAATCTGTCGTGCCATAGACCACTATATACCTGGACTGCGCACGGAATATCGGCCTGTCGCGCAAGGGCCCGAAGTCGGAGGGCCGCTCGGATTCATATATATATATATATATATATATATATATATATATATATATATATACGGATCATATAAACTGGTTTATCAGTATATATGATATACTGAAATCTTCGTAAATGTTTGTTCTATAATATTATCAAATAAAAAACAGTAAAACACGCTAAAGAAATGCCATTACGAGACTATGAAGAAATATGCATGAACTTAATATTCACTTCAACTCTTCGCCATTTAAAACTTTGCGAGTCAACTTTTATCATGAAGGGTATCAATAGAAGCGCAATTTTATCAGCTTACCATTGCTATATTTCGTTATCTGATAAATTAATTAGAACCATGCATAAATTAGCGTTAACTAAATAAATAAAATCATCAATCGGGTAATTTTCCAGATTGATGAGGATTTATTTAGGTAGCGCTAATTTATACACGGTACTAATTCATTTATCAGAAAACTAAATATATAAGTATATAAATAACATCATCAATCGGGAAAATTACCCGATTGATGATTTTATTTTTTTATTTAACGCTAATTTATGCATGGTTCTAATTAATTTATCAGATAACGAAATACATCAATGGAAAGCTAATAAAATTGCGCTTCTATTGATACCCTTCATGATAAAAGTTGACTCGCAAAGTTTTAAATGGCGAAGAGTTAAGTGAATATTAAGTTCATGCATATTTCTTTCATAGTCTCGGTAATGGCATTTCTTTAGCATGTTTTACTGTTTTTTATTTGATAATATTATAGAACAAACATTTACGAAGATTACAGTATACCATATATTCTGATAAACCAGACTATATGATAGTCCATAGACCACTATATCTCTTTGTCGGGCGCCCCGCGGGCCCCTATGCAGCCCCGCAATTCAAAACATTGTCGCGTGAACAGTCCAGGTATACAGTGGTCTATGGACGTGCACAATGTTATGTGCCTGTCACGGTGGAATTTGCTGCAACACAAATGCTTTGTGACTTGTGACAGTGACTATCAGTCGAAAAATCAAAATCCATATCCTACGTTTAACAGAATACATAAATGTTTCCAGTGATTAAACCAACAAGTTGTGTCTCATGTGATTTTACCAGAAATTAACTCATGTGTCGTTGCAATAAATGCAAAATAATATACAAATAAATGTTTATTTTATGAGTAATACCACACAGACCTTGCCAATCCGTGCTAGTGCATGTCAGTAATCAGATCTAGTAATGGTTGTTGAGAAAGTAAATTTTCTGCAATGAAAAACACATTTATAGCAGCCATCTTGTTTTTTGTGTATTTTATTGAAATAATAATGGCAGCATTGTAATCTTGATGCCTGAAAACATATAAAAGGACCTGTCATTCGTATTTCTATCTCATATAGTTACGAAGATATGAGGAAAATAGATTTTCCAAGATTCGATAGCGACCATCTTGGATTTCGCCTCTTAGCACAAATTGCTCAAGTATGACAAGATGTCATCCGGCAGTTTCTGAATATATATGCCCTTACCATCAATAATCAACATTAAAAAAACTTTATACTCCAAAAAGAGGTTCCATGGTACTTCTGCCGGACTTATTTAGTTAGTTAGTTAGTTGGTTTATTGACAAAAATATAAATTACAATAATATTAAGATAAACATAGGTTTATAAACATAAACATGTGAAGAGCCGAACAGCAACAGGGTAACTTGTCCTAAATTTGGTATTATTAAAGAATGATGGTGTGGTGATCCTCTTGTGTCTCATCCCATCTCGTTTATTCTTTATATATTTGTGCGTCATTTTTCTCATTTACAATTTGTCTCTATTCGTTCATTTACCTTCATCAATATTAAATTTTCTCTTCACATATAACCTTCATTGTATGTATATCTTTTTTTTAACTTCCTACACTATATTCTTATTAGTGGGGCGGTTTACATAGGATATTCAAACCTATTGTGCATTTTTGATAAAAGCCCCAATTATGGCACAGAAGTAGACCAATATATTATGAACAAATTTTGATGTGGAGCCATCGCCCAACTGCCCCCTGGCAGCTGTGGCGGCCATTTTCCAAAATGCCCGCCATGTGGCTGCCGAGGAAGACTTATCCCTAGGTGAATGAGATGTAATGAGTAAATGTGTAAGAAAATGTTTTTGTTTTGGATCTGCAATGTTGTGAAAACATTATGTTGCGTGTTGTTGCTAATGTAGGGTAGCACTTAACAACAACAAAAAGGTGCCCATGTGTTTTTAGAATCTTATCTTATTATCGATTTATTGAATTATTCATAGATTAGCATAACAACCATGACACACATCTCTCAATTGAACATGTCCTAATTCACTTAGATTCTGAGTGCTCCTTTCATACAACTTTGTCATTTTCCATTTCCAGAACAATGTCGAAGAGCTTCAAACTCGTTGAGCCTCGTGTTGCAGAAGCAGCTCCATCTACCTCCGCCCAGCCAGCAGCAGAGACAGACTGGTCATTATGCTTCATATGCCAAGAAACGACGCCAGAGTCGCTGACAAGCCATCCGAATACACGCAAGCCAAGGGGAAAGTTTCNGGAAAATCTTTTTCCCCAAAAATTAAAAGGTTTTTTTTTTTTTTTTTTTTTTCCAATGCCGAAACAGCAAGCAACTGTGTCGCAACCAGAAAGTGCATGAGCAGCTAGGATTCTGGTATGATATCTATGTGCTTCTCAACGGTCTTGCCGATATCGACTATTGCTCGATCTTTGATTGGAGATTCCATACTCACCATGAGCTTAAGACCATCTTCCAGATACAGATACTGCTTCTACATTACTATCTGGAAGATGGTCTTAAGTTCATGGTGAGTATGGAATGTCCCATCAAAGATCGAGCAATAGTCGATATCGGCAAGGCCATTGAGAAGCACATTGATATCATACCAGAAATCCTAGCTGCTCATGCACTTTCTGGTTGCGACACAGTTGCTTGCTGTTTCGGCATTGGAAAAAGCACTGTTCTGAAAGTTGTAAGAAGTGGACTTCTGTCACTTCTGGGAGAAATTGATGCTTCGCTGCCCTCGGTGATACAGCAGGCAACGAAATTCATGACTGTTTGCTATGGACAGAACAACAGTGACACGATGTCAAATGCACGACTCAGTGCTTGGGCAGCAAAAACAGGCAAAGGGTATACATCAACACCAAAATTATGCTCTCTACCAGCGACCTTCCTGCCTTCGAGGATAACGTGAAAAATGCGCATCATCAAACATCCATATGGCGCGCCGTGAAAGACGCGGATCCACCAGAACTGGACGTTGAAAAATATGGATGGAAGAAAGATGAAACCAACAGATCACTTGTACCTACGACAGTCCCGGATACAGTCAGCCTTGCACCAGATGCTGTCTTGCGACTGATCAGGTGGATGCGAGAGTGACACACCTTGTCGTTCATCCAGATGTTGTTGCCGGAGTGCCAATCTGTCGTGCCATAGACCACTATATACCTGGACTGCGCACGGAATATCGGCCTGTCGCGCAAGGGCCCGAAGTCGGAGGGCCGCTCGGATTCATATATATATATATATATATATATATATAATATATATATATATATATACGGATCATATAGACTGGTTTATCAGTATATATGATATACTGAAATCTTCGTAAATGTTTGTTCTATAATATTATCAAATAAAAAACAGTAAAACACGCTAAAGAAATGCCATTACGAGACTATGAAGAAATATGCATGAACTTAATATTCACTTCAACTCTTCGCCATTTAAAACTTTGCGAGTCAACTTTTATCATGAAGGGTATCAATAGAAGCGCAATTTTATTAGCTTACCATTGCTATATTTCGTTATCTGATAAATGAATTAAAACCATGCATAAATTAGCGTTAACTAAATAAATAAAATCATCAATCGGGTAATTTTCCAGATTGATGAGGATTTATTTAGGTAGCGCTAATTTATACACGGTACTAATTCATTTATCAGAAAACGAAATATATAAGTATATAAATAACATCATCAATCGGGAAAATTACCCGATTGATGATTTTATTTTTTTATTTAACGCTAATTTATGCATGGTTCTAATTAATTTATCAGATAACGAAATACATCAATGGAAAGCTAATAAAATTGCGCTTCTATTGATACCCTTCATGATAAAAGTTGACTCGCAAAGTTTTAAATGGCGAAGAGTTAAGTGAATATTAAGTTCATGCATATTTTTTCATAGTCTCGTAATGGCATTTCTTTAGCATGTTTTACTGTTTTTTATTTGATAATATTATAGAACAAACATTTACGAAGATTACAGTATACCATATATTCTGATAAACCAGACTATATGATAGTCCATAGACCACTATATCTCTTTGTCGGGCGCCCCGCGGGCCCCTATGCAGCCCCGCAATTCAAAACATTGTCGCGTGAACAGTCCAGGTATACAGTGGTCTATGGACGTACACAATGTTATGTGCCTGTCACGGTGGAATTTGCTGCAACACAAATGCTTTGTGACTTGTGACAGTGACTATCAGTCGAAAAATCAAAATCCATATCCTACGTTTAACAGAATACATAAATGTTTCCAGTGATTAAACCAACAAGTTGTGTCTCATGTGATTTTACCAGAAATTAACTCATGTGTCGTTGCAATAAATGCAAAATAATATACAAATAAATGTTTATTTTATGAGTAATACCACACAGACCTTGCCAATCCGTGCTAGTGCATGTCAGTAATCAGATCTAGTAATGGTTGTTGAGAAAGTAAATTTTCTGCAATGAAAAACACATTTATAGCAGCCATCTTGTTTTTTGTGTATTTTATTGAAATAATAATGGCAGCATTGTAATCTTGATGCCTGAAAACATATAAAAGGACCTGTCATTCGTATTTCTATCTCATATAGTTACGAAGATATGAGGAAAATAGATTTTCCAAGATTCGATAGCGACCATCTTGGATTTCGCCTCTTAGCACAAATTGCTCAAGTATGACAAGATGTCATCCGGCAGTTTCTGAATATATATGCCCTTACCATCAATAATCAACATTAAAAAAACTTTATACTCCAAAAAGAGGTTCCATGGTACTTCTGCCGGACTAATTTAGTTAGTTAGTTAGTTGGTTTATTGACAAAAATATAAATTACAATAATATTAAGATAAACATAGGTTTATAAACATAAACATGTGAAGAGCCGAACAGCAACAGGGTAACTTGTCCTAAATTTGGTATTATTAAAGAATGATGGTGTGGTGATCCTCTTGTGTCTCATCCCATCTCGTTTATTCTTTATATATTTGTGCGTCATTTTTCTCATTTACAATTTGTCTCTATTCGTTCATTTACCTTCATCAATATTAAATTTTCTCTTCACATATAACCTTCATTGTATGTATATTTTTTTTTTAAAACTTCCTACACTATATTCTTTTTAGTGGGGCGGTTTACATAGGATTTTCAAACCTATGTGCATTTTGATAAAAGCCCCAATTATGGCACAGAAGTAGACCAATATATTAGAACAAATTTTTGATGTGGAGCCATCCCCCAACTGCCCCTGGCAGCTGTGGCGGCCATTTTCCAAAATGCCCCCCATGTGGCTGCCGAGGAAGACTTATCCCTAGGTAAAATGAGATTTTAATGAGTAAATGTGTAAGAAAATGTTTTTGTTTTGGATCTGCAATGTTGTGAAAACATTATGTTGCGTGTTGTTGCTAATGTAGGGTAGCACTTAACAACAACAAAAAGGTGCCCATGTGTTTTTAGAATCTTATCTTATTATCGATTTATTGAATTATTCATAGATTAGCATAACAACCATGACAACACATCTCTCAATTGAACATGTCCTAATTCACTTAGTTTCTGAGTGCTCCTTTCATAAAAACTTTGTCTTTTTCCATTTCCAGAACAATGTCGAAGAGCTTCAAACTCGTTGAGCCTCGTGTTGCAGAAGCAGCTCCATCTACCTCCGCCCAGCCAGCAGCAGAGACAGACTGGTCATTATGCTTCATATGCCAAGAAACGACGCCAGAGTCGCTGACAAGTCCATCCCAGAATACACGCCAAGCCAAGGGGAGCAGCTACAGCATTCTCGCTGGACATCTGAGAACAATCAATGAGCTTGGATTGCTCCCCAACTCTTTTCGTTGAGCCGATTAGATGAAGGCAGGGGCGTTGAAGCATCATTGAGCGCCAACAATGCACGATCCCACAAGACCTGCAGGCGAGGTATAACAAGACCAATTTTGGGACAGAGCTGAGAAGAGGCACCTGAAAATAGGCGCCGAGGGAAGAAGAGGAAGTTGTTGCCCGCAAGCGAACTCGATATCTGTCACGACCATCAAGTACTAAAGACGAAACACCAAGAAGTGAAAGGCTTCTTCTGCGAAGAAGCCCCGGGTTTTATTTTGCTGGTTTTCATGAAGCTGCGACATTCCAACGGGACTCGCGTGTCAGGTCGTGCGCACTGATTCGGACGACATGGCCCTTCCTGACGCAACTGAACGTGGGGACATGGTTGCACAGGAGGGCCAGGTACCACGAAATTGTCTCCTAAAACTTGTACAATCGCCCACGGAAGATTAAGGAAATGGCGGGCAAAGGTACAGACGATGAACACGCAGTAGCAGGACTTGCTTTCGCAGAGCTGGGGGGGTGTTTATTGAAGAAGCTCACATGGATGACGAGACGTCTCCGGTCTTCAAACTTGCTGACCTGGCGCAGTTATACACGTCAAGGATGGAACAGCTGGGAGTCAAGCATGAGGGCAGGGTGCACACGACCCGTCTTAAGCAGAGATTGCTTTCTCACATGTGTGCACAGCACCAGGGGCGTGATGTCCTGCTTGCATTCAATGAAGACCTCGGCGATGCCCTGGCAAAGGCTTGTGAACTGGACAGAGACCTTGATGCTGTCCAGCTGGCGCGTGCTGCCCAAATTGTGAGACGCCACATCATCGGAGATGCCAAGGTGTTCAACGGGTTTCCTGCAGGATGCCAACAGGAATCCGTGCCACCCATGCTGCTTTCCTTGGTCACTATGATCTTGGAAGGTCCCAGTATCAAGCAAGCACCAGAGTGAAAGCACAACACCAGCGGCACTGAGCATCGCCCAGCTCCTCAAGTTCAACAGCGTTATGCACCGACGGGCCACCACACACAGTACGCCTCGCCCAGTCAGGCACGCCACCACGCAGGAGACGCCAGTTCCAACCTACATCGGCCTAATGCTACATGCACACACGCGCAAGAGGGAGCTCGTCGACAGGCTGACACACATGGGGATTTCTATCTCTTATGATCGGGTCCTGTCCCTTTCCACACAGCTGGGGAACAGTGCCTGTCGCCTGTACCACCAGGAGCAAGTAGTCTGCCCTGCCAAGATGAGAGGCAGAGTCTTCACGACTGCCGCGGTAGACAATCGACCACAAACCAAAGTTCCACCACAGCAAAACGTAAATTCCATGGGAATGCTATTTCCCTCATGCAACCCCCGCGGTCCCTGGGACCGGCATTGACCGCAGCATCATCATCCTCGGAGGGCCGAACAAAAGAGGCCCTCAAAACATTTGACCGTTTTGCCGCACTACTATACAGATGTCCCATCCGTCGGCAGCATAAGAACACCCCTGTCCCGGCTACCAGCGGACATCCCTGAGCAGAAAACAGCGGCCTCAAGCAACATGCTGAAAGAGGGGCATCTCTGGGTAAAACCACCCCCAAAGTCGCCCTACAAGAAACTTCTCCAGTGGAGAGCACTTCATGGGCTGCATACCACGCAAGCCAGCAGGACATGCCAGCCAGTCGGGCCATCTTTTCCCACCGCACTGCTCCCACTTTTCCTGGAGAGGCCCCACACCGTGGCTATGATCAAGCACTCATGGAGTGGTTAGGATTGCAGTGGAAACATTCAACACTGGCCAGCCTCCAGTGGTCACATCGACCAGCCGCTGTTTGCTTTGGCAAAGCAAATCCAGTGAAAGTGGCCACCCGGAGTATGGGAAGAGAAGTTGTCGTCCTCTTCAGCTGTCTAAAATATCGAGATGGCAGCACTGAAGACCCTTGGTGACTGGCTGCAAGGGAACGGATGGTGCAAGCACTCGTTCAGGCAGAGATCACCAGTGCCGGGACAGCGGACTCCTTCTGCCCGGGGATCCCATGTCAGTCGAACCAGGGGGGTCACAAGTGACAGCGCAGCCCTCTCACCCTGCAGCAGCACGCCTACAACTACACATTGACCAGCTGGGTGACGCACGCAACGAGCAGCTGGAGTTTGACGTGGTGCCAGCAAAAAGCGGAGACCTGCCCCCAGTTCGATACTGGGCAACTGTCCTGCAACGGAGGTGACGGTCCTGGTGTACGTGCGCTATCTGCGCCCAAGCGTCGTTTGCGATGTAGTAGATGCCCTGAGAGAAAATAGCAGGTGGTTTCCCTGCCCTGGATCACACCAATACGCGCGCTGGATTCCTGTGCATCTGCGAGACATGGTGGAACTGCCGACGACACACCCTGAAATAGCCCAGGAATTCCAAGCTGGGAACTTCACCGCCAGGGAAAAAACGAACAAGTCGTCTCCGCCATCCCCGTCGATCAGGCCCACGAGCAGAACAATGCTGCCATCAAAGGAGACGGAGGGCAGTGGGCTGACTGACAAACCCCCGCGCTCTACGGGCGGTGGATGGTGCTGGACCCAGAGGTTGCCACGCTCATCGAACAGTTCCACGCTGAAACTGACCCGGGGGAACAGTCCACAAGACACAAGGCACCATGACCAGTCAGCAAGTGTGCAGACGCTTTCCTGAAGATGTACAGTCGATGGTCAACATGATGGAAGGGCTCGGGAATCCATTTGAAGAGGAGAGTCAAGATCTGCTGGTACTCGACACCCAAGGAGATCGCGCCACCTGGAGCTGTGACGCCCTCCGTCATGCACACGAAGTGGGTCACTGCAGTTTGACAACTTCGTCAGAGAACGCCCCCGGTGGAGAGAACGAAACCATAGGAGCTGCCATCCACAGAAACAAGCTGAAAATCTTCGGTCAGGCTGCTTCAAAAACCCCCGGGAAAGGGCAAGCAGCAGATGAAATCCCTCAAGAATGACATGGACCTGTTTTTCTCGTCTGTATATCGGATGCCAGAAAACCGGGATGGGAATCAGAAGGAATTCTTCCAACATGAAAACCAAGCCTGCCCCCTGCACTATCAGATGGCGGTGGCATCCGGCGGGTGTCAAGAGTGAGCTTCTCGCTTGTCTAGAAGACCTCAGTCAGCCCAAGTCTGAGGTTCCTCCGACCAGCTGCATTGTGCTAGATGGAGCGGTCATCATCCAGATGCTGAAGCCATCTACAGCAAAAAGCTTCAACGAGTATGCACAGCAGGTCTTTGTGCCCTACATATCTCAAAACTCCATCAAGCCACGCGATTGGACCGGTGTGGGACCGCTTAAAAATACAGACTCGTTGAAGGGTACAGAAAGAGCCAAGCGCGGAAAAGGGGTGAGAAGGGCGGGTGGTGGGTGGTGCAACGATCCCCGGGAAAATGGGCCCGCTTCCTCTTTCCCCTTCCCAGAGTCGACGAGAACAAGACAGAGCTGTTCAGCTTCCTCTCTGGCGTCCTCCACGACTCATTCCAGCTTGCAGACAAGGAGTGGTCATCACTGAAGGAGATGATGTCTGAGCAAGCCACTGCTCCTAGATACTGCAGCCCTGGTCCTTGCAACCACGAAGAAAAACCGACAGCCGCATGATGTTGCATGGGCCCCCCACGTGCTCACAATGGCCACAAGAAGATCCTCATCCGCACAGTTGACACTGATGTTGTTGTCCTGGCAGTGGCTCTGGCACGCACCCTGGAGGAGGAAGCCGAAGTGTGGGTATCCTTCGGCACGGGCAAGGCTTTCCGGTTCTTGGCAGCCCATGAGATGGCGCGGGCTCTGGGCTTTGAGAAAACACAGGCACTACCGATGTTTCATGCTTTGACTGGCTGCGACACGGTCTCCTGCTTCCCCGGACATGGCAGGAGGACAGCATGGCAGTGTGGACAGCTCTACCTCAGCTGACCCAGACACTCACTAACCTCTCCACTGCACCAGATCATATTGATGAAGATGCCATGCACACCATCGCGAGGTTCGTCATCCTGCTTTACGACAGAACAAGCACTGCAACCGATATCGACAAGGCACGCCGCAAACTGTTTGCAAAGAAGAGCACTGTCCAGCTGATCCCACCGACAAGTGCAGCCCTGAAGCAGCACGTCTGACGAGTAATATACCAGGGCGGACATGTCTGGGATCAGGCCCTGGTTCCTGCACCAACATTACCATCACCAAACCCACTGGGGTTGGATCAAGACCAGCACATGTACGAACCTCTGGACAACGCTCCCCGAGGCATCCAAGGTCTGCCGGGAGCTTGTCTCCTGCAAATGCCAGAAGGGCTGCATCAAGAAGCGCAAGTGCAAGAAGGCCAGTCTGGAATGCACCCCACTGTGTGCTTGCGACGGGGAGTGCTCTCAGAACTGAACTCGCAAACTTAAGATGAAGATTCTGAACTGTTCCAGACAGTACACAGGTACTGTAAAACAGTGAACTTTTCTGCATATTGCATTTTGCAGATTATGTGTTAATTAACATGATAATTAAATGTAGTAGTGTCCATTGACCACATAAGTATAACATTTGACTTGCCCAGGATTGATCTGATGAGAGCAAGCCACCATAATTATCATTATCTGGTTTTGTTATTGTTGTTGTATTATCAATGTAATTAGCATAATTGTGTTAATAATTTTGTTAATTGGCATCTTAATTTGCGTGGGCAGTGTCCATGACTAGCTATTGACAGACAGAGGAAGAAGGTCATATAATATTTCCACAACTTAAATTAAGCTAGCCTATTCACAAGGAATGTCAGCATTTGATGCCTGATCATGGGTTTCCTTGTCGCCATTTCATCTGCAATTAGCCTAGATATATTAATTAATATCAGCAGCATCTCCCAAAATGTGACTAAAAGCTATTTGGCATGTCTTGATTCAAAACATTCAATAAACATTCACTAAAACCTTCAGCAGCAAACTTTATCTAACTTCTGTGTGTCTTTTGGGTGTCTGCTGGCGGCCATTTTGGAAAATGGCCGCCACGGCCGCCAGGGGGTAGTTGGTCGATGGCTCTACATCCAAATTTGTTCATAATATATTGGTCGACCTCTGTGCCAAAATTGGTGCTTTTATCAAAAAATGCACAATAGGTTAGCTTACCCGCTGTACTATATATATTCTCCTATTTTACAAGAAAGGGAGACAGTAGGCAGGTGCATTTGATGGGTTGCTCTCTCTCTCTCTCTCTCTCTCTCTCTCTCTCTCTCTCTCTCTCTCTCTCTCTCTCTCTCTCTCTCTCTCTCTCTCTCTCTCTCTCTCCCTCTCTCTCTCTCTCTCTCCTCCTGCTCTTCCTTTAACCCCCTCGCATTCTATGACGGGTTTCGCGTCATTCTAGATTCTAGAAGTGATGTCTGGAACACCTATGACGCGAAACGCGTCATTCAGCCCTCCGCGGCAAAAAAATATTCGCCTAAAATCGATAAATAACGCTATCTGTGTCCTTTTTTGCCAAGTGTTCAGAAAGCTGATCTATTTAAAAATGAATTATCTGTCAACCCTCTGTCAGCATTCTTATGGTAGAGCGCAGATCAGATATTATAGTTGCCTCCCGGCAGTCAGTCTGTTAGGGCATTGTGAGTGGCAGTGGTTTAAAGGCCAAGCAGTGACTCAAGAGTCTGCGTTCATTGCTTTAGCGTGTACACAACGCGCCAAAATATTGTTCGCGACATCATAACACAGCGCTTCCATACGGGAATTCAGAAAATGTACTCTATGGCAGCCTACTGACTTCCGAGAGAGATATCTTACACATGGCAGCTTGTTTAAGGCACGGGCAGTCCATCAAGACCGTTGAGGAATGTTCAGATGCCACTTGTCAATTATAGACGCAGCATTTAAAAAAGTATCGCCTTCCTTCCCGCGAGTAATTTGAACAGACGCGCATTGGTATAACTATCATTATATCATAATGGGTGACAAGAAAGACCTAACAAAGGAGCAAATTAAAGTTATTGTTACTCTACACAAGGCAGAGAGGCCAGTGGAAGAAATATCAAGGATTGTGGATGTTACGAGGAAATTTGTGTATAAGTGGGTGGAGAGTTTCGGGGTGGCGTGGCGGGGTGACGACAGCCGCGACACCGTAACATTATAAGTGGCCAGAGCGAGGATGTAAAAGTCATATTTCAATATTTTTCTTGCTCTTATTTGAGGATGGGCATCCACTTGACGTTTCGTGACATTTAGGGTGCTTGCTGATGTTTTACATCCTCACCCTGGCCACTTATAACGTTACGGTGTCGCGGCTGTCGCCAACCCGCCACGCCACCCCGAAACTCTCCACCCACTTATGCACAAATTTCCTCGTAACATCCACAATCCTTGATATTTCTTCCACTGGCCTCTCTGCCTTGTGTAGAGATACAATAACTTTAATATGCTCCTTTGTTAGGTCTTTCTTGCCACCCATTATGAAAATAATGATAGTTATACCAATGCGCGTCTGTTCAAATTACTCGCGGGAAGGAAGGCGATACTTTTTTAAATGCTTCGACTATAATTGACAAGTGGCATCTGAACATTCCTCAACGGTCTTGATGGACTGCCCGTGCCTTAAACAAGCTGCCATATGTAAGATATCTCTCTCGGAAGTCAGTAGGCTGCCATAGAGTACATTTTCTGAATTCCCGTATGGAAGCGCTGTGTTATGATGTCGCGAACAATATTTTGGCGCGTAGTGTATTTGACTTTGTTGCATAATAAATCTATGTAAATGACCTGTCAGTGCATATATAATGAAGATCACGATACTATGTACTGGAAATAGGCCATACAAAATCGTATAACGGTTGATAACGGACAGTTCAAGCTCATGGACGAAGTTTATAGCGATTTATATCCTATATAGCCTATTAGCCTGAATGGTTGACGTGTATGTTGCCGAGATGATGATATAGACACTCAAACTGTGCAGTGCAAGTTGACTTATATATGAATTGTACACACGGGTAATTTTTGTTATATATAATATACGTGTATATACACCTGCAAACATTTTTATTTATATTACTTCGTGTTTGCAGCTAAACCATATGGTTTTATGTGTACCTTGGTTATTTTGTGTGTTTGAAAAAAATATACTGAAACAAGCGCATTTTCGTTGTGATGCTTGACTGTGAGCGTATGTGTGCGCGTATGTGTGTGTATGCATGAACATTTTTTAGTTACTTGTTACTACAGTATATCCCACAAAATATTGGAAACATGAGACAGAAGGCGGGGACGAATGATATAGTCCCCGCCTTCTGTCTCATTTTTTCCATGGGCAGAGGAGAATGCGGTTTGGCTTCAGCTCAAAAATCCTCCATCTCCGAAATTATTGAAGCTAGAAATTATTGCTTGGTGGCATTCTTGTCTTTAGTGTGGAAATATCATCTATACAACTTTCGTGCATATTTTCCAAACCAATTAACCAAAATATATAGGTTGTAAATAATATTTCACTGCTATTAGATAGTCAAGTTTACACGGATATATCTCAGGAAATATTGCAGATACGAATATTCTGAAGACATCCCAGAACTGCTGATGAAAATTGTCATTTATATTTATTCATAGATAGCAAATTACTTTAGTGAGAAAAGTTTCAAGAAAAGAAGGTGGGAACTTTCTGCACTGTCCGTATTTATCGGGTGTTTAATAAAATTATCAAGAAATATTCACCAAAATTTTTTTTTTGACATAATACTAAAAGCTTACATTCATTTTCTATGTTTTCTGGAATTCTACACAGTGAAACAAAACTCAAAGCTGTATCATAAAACATTGATAAAAAAATCGAGAAAATGTATAAAAATTTGATTGTTTCGAGAGAAATGTTTAGTTTACGCTACTTTTTCCACGGTGCTTATTCATTTATCAGAAAACTAATTGCTTATATGGATGACTGGTATAATCCCGCTTCTTTTGGTATGCAACACATTGAATGCTTTCTCACTTTGTTTTACTATTGTAGGTAACAGTATAGTCCCCAAAGCTGCAATAATGTCGACAGCCGCCAAAAATTACGAATTATAGCATCATACTGATTTTTAGTGCCACTAAAGATGATAAACAGTAGTTTATATCATGGACTTTTATAATCTCCCTTTTTTCAGCGTTGTTTTATGCTTTGTATCTGCAGGTATATACGGTTTCAAATTTCCCTACTCGTTTTTTTTCGGGCGACGACGCCGGCTGGGGGACACTCAGTAATAAACACTTGATAGCGACCTTATTGTTGGTCGCCACTTTGTTGAATTTTTTTGTAATTTGTTCTTTTATAGCCATAATATGACACAGATAAAGATAAAAAAATGACACAGACTCTCCAGATGGACCCTTTTAACTTTCCTGAAATAAAGGATGTAGAAATGTAATTTATTAACGCCACCACACGTCTGTAAATAAAAAAAACTTTATTTTGGCGACTTTAGTGTTATCTAGGGTAGTGAAGAGTTGAAGTAAAATGTACTGTTTATGCACATTTATTCAGTTTCTTAATGGCTTTTGTTTGTGGGGCTTTACAGTTTTTTTATGTGATAATCTTATGGAGCAAACATCTACAAAGTTTAATAGTATAACATTTATTCTGATAAGAGTATTTGGTGTAGGGGAAAATTAGACTGGAAAGTAAACTTTTTACGCGTAGAAAAGCTCTTCGAGGGCCTCTCCCACGGCTGCCACTGGAAAGAATTAATAAATATAATTACGGAATGCGGGGGGGTTAATTTGCCCAGATTTTCTCTCTATCTTTCTCTTGCATATTTGTTTAACCTCTCCTCTAGAGAGAGGAGAGAGAGAGAGAAAGAGAGAGAGAGAGAGAGAGAGAGAGAGAGAGAGAGAAGAGAGAGAGAGAGAGGGGAGAGAGAGAGAGAGAAGGAGAGAGAGAAGAGAGAGAAGAGAGAGAGAGAGAGAGAGAGAGAGGGGAGAGAGAGAGAGAGAGAGAAGGGGAGAGAGAGAGAGAAAAGAGAGAGAGAGAGAGAGAAGAGAGAGAGAGAGAGTAAATAATAATAATTAATAAAGTTTATTTCCCCCGGCAGTGGTTATTCGTTACATACAATTATTTCAAGATAATAGCTACATAAATTAAATTACACAGTTTTGCATTAAAACTTAAAAATATATAATTATAAAATTGTTAAATAGAAAATAATCGATATTAAAATATATATATACAGAATATGCTATAAAAAGTAAAGGAATAAAAGCATTATTAAAAGAAAACAAATATATAAGTAAAATCATTATAAAAGGTACATATAGTTCTACCCTAAGAATATACTATATACATTAAAAGAAAAAGTTCTATACTAAAATTTATTTCCATCCCGAAGTACAAGTTTGAGTTTATTTTTAAAAAGACTGTGGGGTGTTAGCATCTTTAACTAGCGACGGGGGCTGTTCCATAACTTGGGGCCCCTTACAGAGAGAGATCTGGCCCCCATGTCTGTGTTGGTCTCAAGGGACGTACGGGGTGATCTCGCTGTCTGGTGGTCCTACCAGTAACGTCCCCTACAGTTGGAAAAGTCAGATTAGGATATAGATGGGTCATATACTTGAACATAGTGACCCCTGTGTCGTGAGTTATTTGGTCTTTAACATTCAGCCATTGTAGTTCTTTCAAAATTGGGAGTCAAAATGATCGTATTTCCCTGGTTTTTACCATCTACTACTTTTGCTGCAAAATTCTGTAGTTTTTGAACATTGTTTAGGAAGTTGTGTTTGCTGTGCCCCATATTACATTGCAATAATTAATAATGCTAAGTACAAGTGATTGTATAATTGCTGTGCGAGTATCCTTGTCGAAATATTCTTTTATTTTATTTACATACATTAGAGATCTGGTTACTTTTTTACTCATTTCACATACATGTTTGTTAAAAGTCATGTACCTGTCCATGTGTAGTCCAAGGTTTTTTATATGTGTGGTGGGTTGAAGGGTTGTGTCGTGGTGCTGTATAGTGAGATTGTCTGGTATCTGGGATAATAGTTGATAGGTACCTATGAACATACACTGTGTTTTCTTAGTATTCAGAAGTAAACCATTTTTTCAGAAAGTACAACTTTGCTTTATGTAAGGTTTCCTGTGTTTTTCTGAATGAGGGTGTCAAGGTTATTGATAAAGTTGTTGTGGAGGATTTGTGTGTCATCAGCGTATTGCACTAATATACAGTCATTAATATAATGCGACATTCACGAAAATGTTAAACAATATTGGGCCACGTATAGAGCCCTGCGGGACACCGTACGTAACATGTAATTTCGAAGAAGTAGTGTTATGTAATCGTACTGACTGCGTTCTCCCATTTAGGTAACTGTCAAACCAGAAAGTATCAATATTTGTGTTGTCAAGTTTCTTAAGTAGGATGGTGTGGTTGACACTGTCAAATGCTTTAGATAGATCGCATAAGGATAATAGTGACACCCGCTTCCTGTCCATGTTGTCATAAATGTGGTTAGTAATGACAGTAAGGGCTGTTTCGGTAGATAATTTATGACGAAAGCCATGCTGGCTGTTAGATAGGAGATCATTTGACTCGAGGAAAGTTGTGAGTTGAGTAACAACAGATTTTTCAATTACCTTAGAATAGATAGGGAGGAGGGAAATGGGGCGGTAATTACTGACATCATCTGTGCCTCCATTCTTGTAAAGAGGGTAACGATAGCATGCTTCCCAACTGATTCGGAAAAAGGCCCGGGTTTTACGATGGAGGTGTTTATAGTAAATGTCAAATAATAAGCTAAAACATAAAGTGATCTTTAACGAAACGCGGGGAAAATAATATCTGTTTCCAAACGATTTAGTGTTGTTAAGGTGCTTGATAGTTAAGATGACTGTGTTCGTATCGACGGGCTGGGGCCGGAAATGTTCTACTGACGGAGGATACGCTAGCGTTTCTTGTAGCTACATTTTGGTCGGTGATGTTACGCAGGGACTGTTGTGTTTTTTTGTAAGTAGTTGCACCAACAGTTGCGAAAAAAGTATTAAAATCTTCCGCTTTACTTTTTTCAGCGTCAGATGTGTTGGCATTAGACGCCATTTTTAGGGGAGGGATTAGGTCCTTAATAATCTTCCAAGTAGCGGCAATGTTATTCTTAGAATTAAGTAATAGAATCGTGATAGTACTCTTTCCTTTTTTTATCTATAGCTTGCCTTACATGGTTTTTTTTAGGTCCTTATATTGGGCCTGCAGAGTGTGGGTCGTTCTGTTGGCTTTGAGATTACGTTTGAGCGGTATTTTCGTGTTGTTATTGCCCCGAATCTGATCGGTCATCCACGGGGCGGGAGGACGGCGTATTTCCTTTGTAACCAGAGGGCGCAGGGAATCCAGGGGACTTGTTTATCGTGGATGTTGGTATGTCTACTTGTTCATTTACATCGTCTGTATTAAATATTTACCGAGTCTATCACTTTCATTAAGTAATTGTGAGCAGAATGTGTCCCTATCATAGTGGGGACATGTCACGAATATTTTAATGATACGGGGTCGTTTTTGTTTACTTATATTGACGGTGACACTGACAAGGTCATGGTCCGCTATGGGATGAGGAATGACGTCAGAGGTCAGCACCGAGTCAGGCTTGTTAGTGATGATAATGTCAAGTAGTGTGGTGGAGGTGGGAGTGACTCGAGTGGGCTTGCTAATTATTTGTGTTAATTTGTTATTTTTGATGATTCGTGAGAGATTGCTTTTACTGTTGAGAAGATCGTCATGTAAATCACCGAGTATGAAAACAGGTTTGTTACGCAAAGACATTGTTCTTAGAAGGTCAACAATACAGTCAAATAATCAGAAAGAGCGTTAGGGTGTCTGTAAATGCAACCTATAATGATAGAAGGTAATTTTCCCGCACTGAATTTGTATCCATATATCCTCGACACCTAATTGTTGCGCAATGTTTGTTTCTAATACTTCAGAGCTGAGATGGTCTTTCACATACACACAAACATCCGAGCCGCGACCGTTATCACACCTGTATAGTTTGTGGTGAGGTATATTTACATAGGAATCAGGAGTGCAGGAAGATAGCCACGTCTCACTAATACATAAAAAATCGACATCTCTTTCATTTAACCAGCAACTTTATTTCCTCAAGATTTCCTTGTAGTGATTGTGAATTTAAGGGTTCAATTTTAAAGAAAGTCCTTTATATCTGGTTTAAGGAACTATCGGCTTGACCCTCTTTGCCATTTTCCTAGGCGCTATAAGAGGCACAGAGTTTGCTCTTATGCCCAGTCGTTGACAACTGCCACACTTTACTTTATGGTCGAACCGACAGTTTAATTGCTGGTGGTTTAAACTCTCCACAATTGTAACAACCGACTTTTCTACCTTGCTGTTTCGGTGTCGGGGGTAATGATCACGACCACCGGTGCACCGTTCACGTCCCTTTTAATTCGGGGCGGTAGTTGGCCGAGGTGGGGGCGCAGGGACGGAGTGTGGCGAGGGCGGGTTGGTTGGTGAGCATAGGGTGGGGACAGAGTAGGAGTTGGTGAGAGGAGGAGGGGAAAGTGGCGATAGTAGTGTAGATTCTGTCTTGGTGCTTCTTGAAATGTTTCGGGATTTCCTTTTGAGCCTGTGTGACGTATACGAGTAGGGAAGGGTTGACTCCTGTCATGGCCATAGCTTGGCACTGCTTGCCTTCCCCTATACTGCTCCTCAGGGGTTGGGTTGAGCCGTGAGGCACGACTCCGGGCCATAACTTGCCACCCGCCTCCATCGGTGGCGAGCGTATGGCTTGAAGAGTAGGCGGGAGGAGCATTAGCCTTGGGGTTACCATCTTGTCGTAGTTGCGCGTTTCTTACTTCGAAAAGGGTTGACTTGAGTTTTTTTTTTACCTTTTTCCCAATCTACGCACTCACTGAAGGGAGAGTACTGGTTAGTCATTGCTTTGAGCAGCCTGACGACACCTGTTCTGTTTAGAATGGATCCTTGGTATTCACTGTAGGTGTCGTAGCATGTCTCATTTATTTCTCCCGTCCCCAGCTTAAGGAAGAGGTCTGGTTTGACTATTGCTATGCCGTTATCGTCTGCCCATTTATGTGTGTGCTCATTTATTTCATTAATTTCTGCTTGTAAAGTGTCAGATTGCAGGCTGGGTGCTATCTGGCTCACACATATATCCATATTTTCATTTATGCCCTTTAGTTCACTGACGAGAGCACTGAGATTGTCTAGAACCACTGCCGGTGACGTGCCCTCTATTGCGTCAAAAAACCCACCGTAAATAATGCATGTTTTTGGAGTCCAAGGTAGTTTTTCACGCACCCAACACTTTAAGAGGTCTACATTAGCGTCTTTGAGAGTTCTGATAGCACAGTTATCATTCAGGTCGGAAACTTTGATGTTGCTCAGATTCATGTCACCGATCAATAGAGTCTTTTTTTCTGAGGTGGACTGGTTTGGTGTTTCATTCCGTTCCTGTCCTCTGTTTTCACTTTCATTAGTTAGTTTATCTTCTAAAACTGACACTCGGCGTTCAATAGAAAGGTACCGGGGAGTTTTCCGTGGCTTCAGGGGGGGTACTATTGATGTTGGTCGCATGTTTTTCTAATTTAGTTAGTCGGGTAATTAAATCCTCCAGCTGGGTCGTCGAGGGCGCCCTGTTGTTGGGTGTTTAGGGTGACGGGTGACACCCACCTCGGCTTCACCCGTGCGGGAAAAGTACCAGAGAAGCCACATACCTCTTTAATTGTTCCAGAGATTCACTTAGGGTCTTTACTCCGTCACTAACTTAGTTATAGCACTGTTTGTTTCATTACTGTTATTTCATGACCCGATCGTTAGGCACAGTTTGTGTTGAAGTGGTGGTTTCACTATGACAATTTGCGTTGTCAAAGGAGTCCTTTGCTTGTTCCATTATCATGTCGATTAATATGTCCTTATTTACCCATACGTTATTCACTCCAATTTTTCGGCAGTGTTTTGGAGTTGGGGTCTTGGTGAGTGTTTTTAGGAAGTCAGTAGTTGGGCTGGTTAAGGAAGGTTTTACTCACGTCACCATTCACTGTGTTGGGAGTCACTGCTTCCTCACTGCACGAAGCCATGTTTTTCACGAAAACACAACCGTATGCTAAGGGTTGAGCTTCGGTATGTTGTTCCTTTGATAGTTGTGATGGCTTCAATGTTATCCAAAAGTATAGAAAACAGGCAGTCTTCATCAGGTTGAAAAGGATAAAGTTGGACGTTAGCAGGAGGGAAGGGCAGGACACGGGTCCACTAGCCACGATGGCAGGTGACAGAGAGAGAGAGAGAGAGAGGCGCCTGTTGATAAAAAAGGGAAATATTTTTAGTACCCGATTTATCAATGCATTTTCACTTAATTTTTTTATATCTGATTCTTTTATATATATATATATATATATTATATATATATATACATATATATATATATATATTTTATATAAAATATTTTGTTTTGTTTTCCTAATGAATGTGAAACGTGTAATGCAAAAAAGGTCGGTAGGGGGCAAGTATTACCTAATAGTATGTAGGGCAAAAAAACTGAAATGCCTACGGAAATATACGTGCACCGAATAGCTTGGAATTCAATATATACATCTTATAAAAGAATATATGTCTCCAGTTTAATGCTATTGAGTTAGTTATTGCCCTTACTAATAGCTTGGATCCTTCTGTGTTGTCTATCCAGCGTTATCCTATAGTCCCTTTAAAACTTTTGTACATGTTCAAAGTTGACTTTTGTTCCATATCTTCCATCCATTTCATAGCGGGTACCATCCGTACCTCTTTACCGCCGCGGTTAAAGATACGGTGGCTGTATTGTGTAGTTATAATGACAGATACGACAGTAGTTATAGATACGCAAACTGGAGTGATGTTATTGGCTGGATTGTGTTAATTAGATTTAGAAGAGCAACGTAGGAAAAACGTAGATTTAAGAAAGATAGAGGGATAAACTAGTTCACAAATAGGAGTGGATGATTGGAATGGACTCAGTCGTCAGGTGGTCAGTGCGGAGTCAATAGTGAGTTTTAAAAGGAGGCTGAACAATTTTATGTATCCTCGCTCGCAGGCAGGATTTTTACGGTAACGCCTGTAATCAGAAGTTATTGCTGCCCCCTGTGTCCTCCGATGCTCTTGCAATCGAAGGTAAAGGGTACAGTTAATATGCAGCATGTAAATGTTTTTAGGCCACTCGACGGTGCAGAAAGATTTACAGTGGAAGACGGTTCTCATCGGATGTCGAACTTGGGTCACCAAGAACGCTACTCGGAGACGCTAACCACTCTACTACCGCCTCCCCAAAGAATGGGATGGGAATGAAAGGTGGATGTAGGCAGTGTTATCCTTTCAAATATAGTGAAATATAATGAGTTTTTACCTTGTGACACTATATCAAACTCTAAACCTTGAAAATATAGGGAAATGCAGTGATTTGATACTCTATGTAGCATTATATATCCATTGAGGACCGTAAAATACCATTGAAACATAAGCATATGAAGAAAAAAAAACGTTGATAAAATAATAAAAAAAATTAATTACCATTAGAAACATATAATACATCTAACTGAGGCAGGCGACATATACCCTCCCAGTGGTAGATACAAAAATTCGTGAAGGTCTTAAGCTTATAACAAACAATTCTTTACGTTTTCTAAGAGTCAGGGATCTCTTGAGAGGGAAATACTGTGTCTCGAAGCAGCACAGATGAAAAAGTAAAGGTGATGAGATGAAAAAAAGATAAAATATAGGTAAAAGGTAAAATACTAAATAAAGCATGTAAAAGCAGCAGCATAGATGTTTGTGCGAAGCACCTTTTGAAAAAGACTCAGGATTTGCCGATTAAGTATCAGGGAGTCACGGATTCTTGCGAGATGTTTTTGTGAATTTTCCGAATATTGGAAGCGCTGGAAAACAGAGAGAGAGAGAGAGAGAGAGAGGGGGGAGAGAGAGAGAGAGAGAGAGAGAGAGAGAGAGAGAGAGAGAGAGAGAGAGAGAGAGAGAGAGAGAGAGAGAGAGAGAGAGAGAGAGAGAGAAGAGAGAGAGAAAAAAAAAAAGAGAGAGTGAGTTGAAAATATTGAGTTGAGGAATTTTAGTTTTCATTATTATCGATTTTTTTGACAAAAAATAAGAAAACCCTGATATTTACACGCACGCACGCACGCACGCACGCACGCACGCACGCACGCACGCACGCACGCACGCACGCACGCACGCACGCACGCACGCACGCACGCACGCACGCACGCACGCACGCACGCACGCACGCACGCACGCACGCACGCACGCACGCACGCACGCACGCACGCACGCACGCACGCACGCACGCACGCACGCACGCACGCACGCACGCACGCACGCACGCACGCACGCACGCACGCACGCACGCACGCCACGCACGCACGCACGCACGCACGCACGCACGCACGCACGCACGCACGCACGCACGCACGCACGCACGCACGCACGCACGCACGCACGCACGCACGCACGCACGCACGCACGCACGCACGCACGCACGCACGCACGCACGCACGCACGCACGCACGCACGCACGCACGCACGCACGCACGCACGCACGCACACACACACACACACACACACACACACACACACACACACACCATAGATCAATTAATCATATTCTATCGCATCAGATCAACACGTCAGAGCCAATTAATTATCATCAGTCATTACCTCCGCTTCGCTATTAACAGATATCAAGCCTTTGAAGGCCAGAACGTAATTTTTATTGTTATTTGACCACCATTAGACGATTTTTATAAATATAACCAATATTTAATTAATATATTACGACCTGTTTAGTATGCTTTTCCATTAACTGATTAAGTATATTAAGCTATTTATCGTTATTTTATGGCTGACAACAGACGAGTATAAGGAAGCAATATATAATATATAGCAAAGGAAAGATCTGGGCGTGAAGGGGTTAAGGCAAATTATCCTTCACATTAAACGCCAAAAAAAACTCTCTGCCTCACAAAACTGAAGGCGGCTACAAAATATAAACAATGTATGGAAAGGAATTAGCAACGAAGAGGAAGGGAAGGTGGAGAAGGAAAGTGAAGGCGAACAGAGGGTAAGGAATAGAATATAAGAAAAAATAAGAAAAGAGAAAAGTAAAAGAGACGCGAGGAGGAGGAAGAGAAGGAGGAAGAGGGATAAAAATATGCACAACATATATAATTAATTACAAAATCTATAATAATATGAGCGAAAGTGTGTGTGTGTGTGTGTGTGTGTGTGTGTGTGTGTGTGTGTGTGTGTGTGTGTGTCCGCGATAGGTGCCGCCCCCTGTGGCGGAATCCCATTATATGGAACAGTTTTGGAAGCGGGTCGACCAGGGGCACATTTTAAGCCCACTTATGAGATGATCCGATCACTTTTATTTTTTTTTAGTTATAGTAGCCTATTAGCGAAAATTGTGAAGAAAAAAAAGTGGGTTGCGAGAATTGAGGAAACCTTGATGTAGGGTGATGGGTAATGGGTGAGTGAATGGGTGGGGTGATGGGTAATGGGTGTGGGGTGATGGGTGAGTGAATGGGGGGGGGGGTGATGGGGGGGTGTGATGGGAGATGGGTGAGGGAATAGGTGGGGGGTGATGGGTAATGGGTGAGTGAATGGGTGTGTGGTGATGGGTAAAGGGTGAGTGAATGGGTGGGGGGTGATGGGTAATGGGTGAGTGAATGGGTGGGGGGTGATGGGTAATCGGTGAGTGAATGGGTTGGGGGTGATGTGAATGGGTTGGGGTTAATACATACATTTCTACAGCCATGATTTCAGGAAAGTTAGAAGGGGCTATCTGGAGAGTCTTCGGCCCACCAAACACAGGTGGTAGGCCGAAGGCCCACCAATAGCCCTCCGCAGGAGCTAGCCAAAAAGTACGCCCGGATGGCGGCTTTGCGGCTAGTACAACATAAATACCAACAAAATATACACAACATAATTTATATAATAAATAACAAAATTATAAAATAACTAGAAAATATACAATGAATAACTATAAAATATATACAAAATATATAATAAATATACTAAAAATAGCTACAATATATACAGATACATCCTGAGTCAATGTGTTCAGTGTGTTATTCATGAGGCTGTGTTATGCATACTGGGTTTCTTTACAAAGAGGGAAAGGAAGCGGTCTCAATTATGCAGTCTCAGGTACCCGGGCTTAAGGGGGAAGTGTGTGAGTGTGTAAGTATAGGTAAAACAAGTATCGGTGCATAGGGGTCCGATGAATACTGTAAACATTCGGTCAAATGCTGATGATATGAGAGGGTTTTCGCTTTCTTCGTTCTGTAGTGTCAGAATGTTTCACGCATATAGTGCACCGATACTTGTTTTACCCATAGTACGTGCGTATGCGTGTGTGTGTGTGTGTGTGTGTGTGTGTGTGTGTTGTATGTGTGTGTGTGTGTGTGTGTGTGTGTCTGTGTGTGCGTCTGTGTGTGTGTGTGTGTGTGTGTGTGTGTGTGTGAGTGTGTGTGTGTTTGTGTCTGTGTGTGCGTGTGTGTGTGTGTGTGTGTGTGTGTGTGTGTGTGTGTGTGTGTGTGTGTGTGTGTGTGTGTGTGTGTGTGTGTGTGTGTGTGTGTGTGTGTGTGTGTGTGTGTGTGTGTGTGTGTGTGCGTGCGTGCGTGTGAATATTTACACGAAAGAGGGAATGATTCACTTAAATTAGAGATTTGATTTATATGGATTGACACATTGGTTTTTTTTTTCCCTGTGAGTGTAAAAAATATTAGTGTGTATCTTATACTATCATTATCACTACTACTACTACTACTACTATTACATATAACAAACACGTTCGTAGAGAATACATATGCATAAAAGAATAATACATGAAAGAGTAGGACGATAAGGACCCGGGTACACACACACACACATACAGACACACACACACACACACACACACACACACTAACACACACACACACACACACACACACACACACACACACACACAGATAACGTCACATTTAGGGATTAACCGTGCATGCTAGTGTAAAAAAAGAAGAATTTTTTTTTTTATAAATAAAAATTAATTTGTTTCTTGGAAAGGATTAGAAAAAAAATGAATTCTCACGAAATATGAATTAATTAGATAAGACGTAAAAGATAGAATGAAAGAGAGCTAAAAAAATACTTGGTCAAATATTGCGTTCTAGTCTATTTATTGTGTTGTATGGTATGTTTGAATTGACTTATAGTGCAGGAGGAGGAGGAGGAATACAAAGGAATACAAAGGAAACACAAACAGCAACAGACCGATAGGTCCTTACAAGACTGTTTGCTTTAACTATACTACACTAACTAGATAATAAGAGAGAAAGGATAGGAAGTAGAAGGCTCCTCCTCACCCACCCATCCCTCCAGCCGAAGCTGGCCGGAAAAGAAGTGATACCATGCAATATAGAAAAACTGCATGGAATTTGTGAGGAAAGTTGAAAGCTGTAATCTATGGCTAACTACTACTAGTTTGTGGGGGTAGGTTTAGTGCTTGATAGATAGGTCATGTTATGTGTGTTTTGTAATGGTGTGAACACAGTGTGGAGGTTAAAGGGTGGTGCGGCAGCCTTGCCTGGCGCTTTCTTGGGAGGCAGCAGTCAATCAGGCCCCAGCTCCGTTCAATCCACTGCGGATTGTGTACTTTCCATGTAGGACGCCGTACACTTCAATGCCTCCTGCAGCAGTGACCCCTGGTACCTTAAATCCCGATGGTGGTCACTAACTGTCAGGACCCTAACTGAACCACAGCCCGTCACAGGTCAAGAGTAGTAGTGGTAACCGTTAACTCGGGGCTATCTGTGTGTGTTATGAGGTCTAATGTAGTGTTGGTGTAGGCTCAGTGTGGAAGTTCAGGGGTGGTGCGGCAGCCTTGCCTGGCGCTTTCTTGGGAGGCAGCAGTCAATCAGGCCCCAGCTCCGTTTCAATCCACTGCGGTAGTGCACTTTCCAAGTAGGACGCCGTGCACTTCAATGCCCCCTGCAGCAGTGACCCCTGGTATATAAATCCCGATGGTGGTCACTAACTGACAGGGCCCTTACTGAACCACAGCCCGTCACAGGTCAAAAGTTGTAGTAGTGACCGTTTACTCGGGGCTGTCTGAGACGTGTGGGAGGGGTTGTGTAGACGCGACTCGCAATAATTTTACGCAATGAGAGTAAGTTTCAGGGCCCGCGATATTTATATTCCGAGATAAACAGTGAAACCGGATTTGATATGAAATTTTCGAGGCGACTTTTAAATGTTCTATTGATTTGAGTTTACTACGTCTGAGCGCCATTCCATACGTTTACAA
>JACEEZ010015996.1:0-7500 GCA_016584305.1 Chionoecetes opilio
ATAATCATATTAGAGTAGTTGGTGTTAGATAATAGTAATAGTTGGTGGTTTGATAATAATAGATGAAATGAGAGATGATAGTCCACACCCTCTTGAGCTTCCTTTTTTCTTAGATAAAATTTAAATATAGGTATAAACAAGAATATTTACATGTCTGTCTTTCGATATGCGTTAAGACATCTACGTAGATACCATGTTTTACTCTGTCTTAGTTAAATTAGACCTTACCTTATGTATCATGTCATCACCACCACCTGCTGTCTTATATAAACACCGGTGTATTCCCGCGGTGTTGCGTGCCTCCTTCATCACCGTGTTGACGCTCAGGAATCACTTCGTCATTGTTGTGGCACAGAGTCGTCTTAAGCCGATTTGAGACGCGGATCTTGGCTGCCCGCCCCCTCCCCCCCCCGCTGGTCTCGCCCGCTAGTTAGCAATTCCTGTGTGTGTGTGTGTGTATGTGTGCAGTGGCGTACCGAGGGGGGGGGGGGCATGCGGCCATGACCCCCCTCCTTTTGCAAAGAATAAATAATGATAAATAAATATATAGACATTGCCCCCTCCCCCTTTTCAATTTTCTGGGTACGCCACTGTATGTGTGTGTGTGTGTGTGTGTGTGTGGGTGTGTGGGTGGGTATGGGTGTGTGCGTGTGTGTGTGGGTTGTAATATTTCAGTACACCTATTGTAGACCTTTGTGATAGAACGTACAGGGTTTTTATTTCTTATCAGGGTTTCTAAAAATATCTTTTCTATTTATATCAACAAGCTTAAATCTAGCTTTTTTTTTATCCCTTAATGCCCAAATTGACGCTCTAAATAACTTCCTTGTATAAAATCCTTGAAAAAAAACTATATTTCTGTAACTTCTAAATCCTACTCCACCTTTATGTCTATCCTTTATTAGAGAATATTAATGAAAGAAATGGATCTTATAAATGACTTGCCTATATAAAATCACCCAAAAAATAGTTTCTAAATTTTTTTTATTTTAATCAATGAATTTTTTTTTTCCTATCATAGACTCGTTTTGTTTTTCAAGATTTTTTTTGAGGAAGAAAAAAAAAAAGATATATTTTTACGTAAATGTGGAAGGGATGAAATTATATGGAAAAGAGTATTAAGGAGAAAGAAAGAAAAGAGAGAGAGAGAAAGAGAAAAAGAAAAGAGAATTAAGGAGAAATAATAAAGGAAGGAAGGAGTGAAGAGAGAGACTGGAATGTATAGAGCGAAAGAAGGAAGAGAAGGAGGGGAAGGGAAAAAGGAGGGAAGGAGGGGAAGGGAAAGGGGGGGAAAGGGAAGGAAAGAGGGGAGGAGGGGGGGAGGGTGATGGGAGGGAAGAAGGAGGATGGAAAGGAGGAAGGAGAGATGGAGGAAGGAAGGAGGAAGGGATGGAGGGGGGGAGGAAGAAGGAGGGAGGAAAGGATGGAGGGAAGGAGGGAGAAAGGAGGGAGGGAAGGAGAAAAGGAGGGAAGGAAAAGGGGGAAGGAAGGGAGAGAAGGAGGGAGGGAGGGATGGAGGGGGAAGGAAGGGGGGGAGGGGTGGGAGGTGGAGGAGGGAAGGGGGGGATGGGGAAGGAGGGAGGGGAGGTGGGAAGGGGGAAGAAGGGAGGAAGGAAGGAGGGAGAGGGAGAGAAGGGGGAGGGATGGAGGGAGATTACGTGACTTGCCTCTCTCAAATCTCTCTCTCTCTCTCTCTCTCTCTCTCTCTCTCTCTCTCTCTCTCTCTCCTCTCTCTTCTCTCTCTCTAATCCGCAACAAGAGGCTAAGAACAAATTTCTAATATGTTTGTGTGCAGGCTCTCTTCCCCTCCCCCCTCTCTCTCCTTCTCTCTCTCCCTCTCTTCTCTCCTCTCTCTCTCTCTCTCTCTCTCTCTCTCTCTCTCTCTTACCATTTATCTATCTATGTATTTATTGTTTAGTTTATCCTCTTATATTTTCTATTCATTTATTTATCTATTTATTTATTTATTCATATATTTATTGTGTATTTAACTCTCATCCCTTATTGTCTATCTATCTATTTATCTAACCAACCAACTATCTATCTATCTATCTAACTCTCTAACCACCCAACTATCTATCTATCTATCTATTTATCTATCTATCTATTTATTTATCTAACCAACCAACTATCTATCTATCTATCTATCTATTTATCTATCTATTTATCTATCTATCTATCTATTCATCTATCTATTTATCTATCTATCTATCTATTTATCTATCTATTTATTTATCTAACCACCCAACTATCTATCTATCTATCTATCTATCTATTTATCTATCTAACCACCCAACTATCTATCTATCTATCTATCTATTTATCTATCTATCTATGTATCTCACCACCCAACTATCTATCTATCTATTTATCTATCTATTTATCTATCTATCTATGTATCTCACCACCCAACTATCTATCTATCTATTTATCTATCTATTTATCTATCTATCTATGTATCTCACCACCCAACTATCTATCTATTTATCTATCTATTTATCTATCTATCTATGTATCTCACTACCCAACTATCTATCTATTTATCTATCTAACCACCCAACTATCTATCTATCTTTCTATATATTTAAACACACAACTATCATTATATCTATCTTTCTATATATTTATAAATTTATCTATTAAACCACCTATCTATCTATCTATTTATTAAACCACATATCTATCTATTTACATACCTATCTAGTAAACCACTTATATCTATTTTATCTATTAAACTACCTATCTCTCTCTCTATCTATCTATCTATCAGCATAAAAAAATACCCTTTATATAGATAGATATATATTCTCCCTCTCGACTCTTCAACACAAGGCTATTGAATCTATCTATCTATTTATCTATCTATTTATCTATCTATTTATCTATCTATCAGCATACAAAAATACCCATTATATATTTTTTTCCTCTCTCTCTCTCTCTCTCTCTCTCTCTCTCTCTCTCTCTCTCTCTCTCTCTCTGTCGGTATGCCTGTCTGTCTTTCTCTTTCACTTCTCTCTGTCTAACTGTCTCTTTCTCTCTCTCACTCTATGTCTGTCTGTCTGTTACTCTTCTCTCTCTCTCTCTCTCTCTCTCTCTCTCTCTCTCTCTCTCTCTCTCTCTCTCTCTCGGCTCTTTAAGGCAAGGGTAGTGAGGTATTTAGCAGCGTGATTCAACAAGCCATTGAACAAGAGTAGCAGCGCGGCAACCATCCCTTTCCCCTTGTTGGTTATTACTATTGATTGCACGGAGGAGGAGGAGGAGGAGGAGGAGAGGAGGAGGAGGAGGAGGAAGAGGAGGAGGAGGGGGAGGAGGAGGAGGAGGAGGGGGGGGAGGGGAGGAGGAGGAGGAGGAGGAGGAGGAAGGCTAATAGGGCAGTACTATATGCAGAAGGAAGGGAAGGAGGGAAGGAAGGAAGGAGGGAAGGAAGGGAAGAGGGAAGGAAGGGAAGGAGAGCAAGAGAGAGAGAGAGAGGAGAGAGAGAGAGAGAGAGAGAGAGAGAGAGAGAGAGAGAGAGACCTGTAAACCTGTAAACCCTGCTTAAGTTCAACTATATATATATATATATATATATATATATATATATATAGATATATATAAAAATATATATTATATATATATATATATATATATATATATATATATATATATATATTAGTAGTAGTGAAAAATAAAATGTAAAATAAGAATAGTAACACATGTACATGTAAAATTGATTTAGTAGTGAAATAGTGAATTAGAGAAATAGATAATTTAGAATAGTAACCCATGTATGTATGTTAAGCTAGGAATACTCTACACATTCCTTAAGTCAAAGATAGTTCTCAGTAGTCCAGCTGAAGCTCCTGACTGTAAAACCTATAAGAATAAAGGTAAAAAAAAATTTAAAAAAAAGAGAGACAGAGACACACAGAGAGAAGAAAAAAGTGGGGGCATATATTTAAAAGGTGGATAATTTAAAGGGATGGAAAGGTGCAGGAAAAGAAGTGGAGGAGTGGAGAAAACTAATCTCCTTTTAGTCTCCACCTGCAGGCTAAACTGTCTCCTTGGTGGCTATTAATCATTGCCTTGTTGACTCTCCCCCTCCTCTCTCTCTCTCTCTCTCTCTCTCTCCTCTCTCCTCTCCTCTCTCTCTCTCTCTTGACCTCCAGTACCCCCTCCCCCCTGCCCCCATAAACCCCGGGAGACCTAACACATTACCTATTGTTGCATTGAACCCCTCCCCCCCCTACCTTACCCTCCCCCAACCCCCCCACCCCCCTTCCCCCAACCCACCCCTCCCCTCCCTTCCCCTCCCCCCTTCCCCCAACCCATCCCTCCCCCCAAACCCACCCCTCCCCAACCCACCCCTCCCCCCAACCCACCCCTCCCCTCCCTTCCCCACCCCCCACCCCCCATCATCACCCCCCTTACTTTAATACTGACCTCACACTTCCCCCTTCCTTTCCCCCTCTCCCCCTCCAGTCTTCACACCTATAATTCCCCCCCACCACTTCTTCCCCCCCTTTCTCCTCCCCCACCTCAACCTACCCTAACCTCCGCCCATTCACACCCTCACGCCCTTCCAATGCATGCTGACATATACGTCTTTTAATGTTTTCACACAATATTAAAAGAAGGAGGAGGAGGAGGAGGAGGAAGAGGAGGTGGAGGCGGAGGCGGAGGCGGAGAGGCGGAGGCGGAGGAGGAGGAGGAGGTGGAGGCGGAGGTGGAGGCGGCGGAGGCGGAGGCGGAGGTGGATGCGGAGGCGGAGGTGGAGGCGGAGGAGGCGGAGGCGGAGGAGGAGGAGGAGGTGGTGGAGGAGGCGGAGGAGGAGGAGGAGGAGGCGGAGGCGGAGGCGGAGGAGGAGGAGGCGGAGGCGGGAGAGGGGGAGGAGGAGGAGGGGCGGAGGCGGAGGAGGAGGAGGAGGAGGAGGAGGGGGGCGGAGGAGGAGGAGGAGGTGGTGGAGGCGGAGGGGAGGAGGAGGGAGGAGGAGGAGGAGGAGGAGGAGGAGGAGATGGTAATAAGGAGGAAGAGGAATGTGAGGACTAAAAGACGTAGGAAAGAGAAGAGAAAATATAATTAAAGAAAGGAAGAGAAGAGAGAGAGAGAGAGAGAGAGAGAGAGAAGAGAGAGTAGAGAGATCGAGAGAGAGAGAGAGAGAAGAGAGAGAGAGAGAGAGAGGGGAGAGAGCAGAGGGATGAGAGAGAGAGAGCTAAGGAGAAGGCACTCCTTATGCGTCACACACGTTTACGGGTAATGCCATAGATATAACAGGTACGGCGGCCCGTACCCTCCCCCCCTGCTGAGAGAGAGAGAGAGAGAGAGAGAGAGAGAGAGAGAGAGAGAGAGAGAGAGAGAGAGAGAGAGCGCATAAAGAATGACCTCTCTCTCTCTCTCTCTCTCTCTCTCTCTCTCTCTCTCTCTCTCTCTCTCTCTCTCTGCAATGGATCAGTGCTAATTTCTAACATTTTCTGTATATTTTGTTTCTTGTTGTTATTATTATTATTATTACTATTGTTATGATAATTATTGTTATTGTTCTTTTCATTATCATCATCATCATCATCATCATCATCATCTACCTCCCCTTCTCTTGTCCCTTTCTCCCTCCTTCTATCCCTTCCTCCCTCCTTCCCTCCCTCCCTCCCTCCTTGCATTCCTTCACTCCCACACTCCCCCTTCTCCTTCCTCCCTCCCCACCACTACCACCCTACCCCTTCAACCCCCTCACACCTCTCTGTTCTATACCCCGCTCACCCCTCTCCTCCTCCAACACCCCCAACATTACAACCCCAACATGTCTTTTTCATAATATCAACATAATATCATAACATCAACATATCAATTACTCTCTCTATCTTTTACTCCTTCTCTTTCCCCTTTGCTATCATTACATTCCCCTCAACACCCCACTTTCACCCCTTACCCTCCCTACCCCCCCTACCCACAACCATCACCCCCTAACCCCTCCCCCCTGCTTCCCCCAGGACGCAAGCCACGCCCGGGGGAGTCGTGGTGCCCCGTGTGCGGCGTCACTCTGCGGGCGGGGGAGTTGGAGACGCACCTCACCCACGAACTCGACAAGCTGGCGCGCCTGCCACACGCACGCCCGCACGCCCACCGCTCCCACGGCACACCCACGCCATCACCTAACGCACCCAACACACCCGCCACGCCCTCGACTTCAGGTGTGGGTGGTGTGTCCTCGCCGCTCAGCCCACATCTGCCGCTACACGCACGCACGCACGCCCGCGATCCTGGGTGGGATGTGAGTATTGTGTGTGTGTGTGTGTGTGTGTGTGTGTGTGTGTGTGTGTGTGTGTGTGTGTGTGTGTGTGTGTGTGTGAGAGAGAGAGATAGTGATAGAGTAGAGATAGTAGGGGTGAGAGAGAGTGAGAGAGACAGAGAGTAGGAGTGAGTGAAAAACGTTATTGTGTGTGTGTGTGTGTGTGTGTGTGTGTGGTGTGTGTGTGTGTGTGTGTGTGTGTGTGTGTGCGTACATACCACCTCCACTTTTTTGCAGGCCACGTTTGACTCTCTCTCTCTCTCTCTCTCTCTCTCTCTCTCTCTCTCTCTCTCTCTCTCCATGTTAAAGAGAGGTCAGAGAGAACCAAACAAGCTACAAATTCATTCTCGCTCACTTCTGTAGAGAGAGAGAGAGAGAGAGAGAGAGAGAGAGAGGCAACAATTTCCTCCCCCCCTCTCTCTCTCTCTCTCTCTCTCTCTCTCTCTCTCTCTCTCTCTCAGAAGGGCCATTTAACTCTCTTTTTATCGCGACACTTAAATTCTCTTCACAAACTACTAAGTATTCGTGTCTCTCTAAATAAGTGTTTGTAAGCGGCTTTAACGAGAGAGAGAGAGAGAGAGAGAGAGAGAGAGAGAGAGAGAGAGAGAGAGAGAGAGAGAGAGAGAGAGAGAGAGAGAGAGAGAGAGAGGAAAAGGGTGTTAAAGATTTTTCAATTTTATTTTCCAAGATTATTTGAGTTTTATTGTTTTATGGTGTGTGTGTGTGTGTGTGTGTGTGTGTGTGTGTGTGTGTGTGTGTGTGTGTGTGTGTGTGTGTGTGTGTGTGTGTGTGTGTGTGTGTGTTCCTTCTACTCTCTCTGTATCCTTTCTTACTTATAGTGTTAATTCCTCATCTCTCCCTTTTTATTTCTTCCTTTTATCATCTTTTCTTTCCCATGTCCATCATTACTCTATACTCTTACTCTTATACTCTCACACACACTCCCTTACTCTCACTCAAACTCACCTTTTTCTCACTCACACTCATTCACTCATACATCCAAACAGTCACTCACTCTTCTCACTCTCACAATCACACTCATTCTCCCACACTCAAACACACACACAGAATAACTTTTTCACTCACTCCTACTCATTCTCTCACACACACATTCAAACACACACTCACTCCTCTCTCTCTCTCCTCTCTCTCTCTCTCTCTCTCTCTCTCTTCTCTCTCTCTCTTCTCTCTCTCTCTCTCACTTTCCCATTCAATCTTCCTCACTTTTCTCTCAT
>JACEEZ010015996.1:12500-15000 GCA_016584305.1 Chionoecetes opilio
CTCACATAACCCTCCCCACGCTCGCACCCACGCCCACACGCCCGCACACGCCTCCACAACGCGCCAATGGGTCTGAATCTAAAAGTTTCACACCCATTTTGACTACCTCACCCCATGCAAATGTACCCTTTCGCCCTTTTCACCTCCCCCTTCCTTCTTCAACCTCTGTTACTATCCTCCCACGACCCCAACCCCCCAACTCCCCCCCACTAACCTATACCAGCCCCCAACCCCCATTCCCCACCACTGTGTATGTGCTAAAACCCCTCCCTACCCCTTTATGTGTACCCTCAAACCACTCAACACCCCCAACTGAACAGAAAAATGGCCCCCCCACCCCCTCCCCTCCTCCATCACAGCAACCCCAACCTAGCACAACCCCACCTCGCACCCCTCCTATCCCCTAACCCCCCCCCAAACCCTTCCCATTAAATGTAAAACTAGAAGAAAAAATGTACTCTTTGTTGAGGTTGAAATCTGACTTGGTATCACTGGTCTATGGTTTCTCGCTGGCGGGTCACACTGGCGGGCTGAGTGTGACCTCATGACGGCACTCAGAGGTCAAAGGTCAGAGGTCACACTGGGAACTTAATAGCTACAGAAAAGAATTATATAAAGGTGTAGTGTTATAAATCTATAGACTTAATGCGTTTTTTTGTTATTTTTTTTCTATTTGTGAATTTTGAAGAGAAAAAAATATATATATGGTGTGTGAATACTTATTATTTATTTAATTTGACTATTTATCTATTGACTTTTTTGATTTCGTGAGAGAAAAAAATCTGAAGGTGTGAGAAAAAATTGAACCTTTGAAAATATTTTGACCCCAAGAAAAAAAAGTGGATCTATTTTTCCTTTTTTCCACATTGTTTTAATTTTCCATTTTAGATCACTGAAAAACTCAACTCGTTTTCTATTTCTTTTCATTATTATCTATATTTTTTTGGTACCTTCGTTGCAATGATGACAAAAAATAATAACAATAAAAACGTGCTTAAAAAATAATGCTTTGTAAAAATTATTATGTGAAAGGACTTTTTGGGTCCTTTATAAGTGTCGTGTATGTATGTATGTATGTATGTATGTATGTATGTATGTATGTATGTATGTATGTATGTATGTATGCATGTACGTGTGTGTGTGTGTGTCAGGCGCCCCCCCCCCTTTTAACCTTTTCCCTCCCCCCCTCACCTTTCTTTCTTTCTCTTCTTTCATTCTTCCTCTCTTCCTTCCTTCCTCCTTCTATCTTCTCTTCTACTTAAACAGAGGTGCTTCATTCTTCTTCTCCTCCCTTCCTCCTCCTCCTCCTCCCTTCCTTCTCCTTCTCCTTCTTCCTCTTTCCTTCCTTCTCCCTTTCTTCTTCTTCTTCTTCTCCTCTTCCCCTTCCTTCTCCTCCTCCTCCCTTCCTTCTCCTTCTTCCTCTTTCCTTCCTTCTCTTCCTTCTCCTCCTCCTCCCTTCCTTCTTCTTCTTCTCCTCTTCTTCCTTCTTCCTTTCTCCTCCTCTTCCTTCTTCTCCTCCTCCTCCTTCCTTCCTCTCCTTCCTTCCTTCCTCCTCTTCCTTGTAACATATTCCATTCATCTTTGTACATTACGATTCTTCACTCTCCCCTCTTCCTTCCCTCACTTCCTAAACCCCTAAAAAATATATTGATAATTGTATAAACAGCGCCTGAGATGTCACTCCCACCCCCCCCCTTTCCAAAAAATCCCCCCCTCCCCCCCCTCAAAACTAAAAAAAAAAAAAAATGCTTGTATTATATTTGTCAATGTAAATTTTGCTGTAGGTCAGACTCTAATAATAATGTTTAATGAATAATAATAATAATAATAATGATGATGCTGATGATGATGATGATGACAGAGAGCTTTACTTTACAGTGATTTCTAAAGTAAGTTAGACGCCGATGGTTGGTTAGGTTAGGTTAGGTTAGGCTAGGCTAGGTTAGGTTAGGTTAGGTGAGGTTAGGTTAGGTTAGGTTAGGTTAGGTTAGGTTAGGTTAGGTTAGGTTAGGTTAGGTTAGGTTAGGTTAGGTTAGGCTAGGTTAGGTTAGGTTAGGTTAGGTTAGGTTAGGTTAGGTTAGGTTAGGTTAGGTTAGGTTAGGTTAGGTTAGGTTAGGTTAGGTTAGGTTAGGTTAGGTTGGTTGGATCTATATAAATGTGTTTCAGCTTTATATTATTATTATACTGGTGTAGTGTTAAGTAACTAGGAGAAAAGTGTGGTGGTGTGTGTGTGTGTAAGTGAGGGGAGAAGAGGGGAGAGAGGGGGGGGGGGGGGAGAGGGAAGTAGTAATCACTATAAAAAAAAATTTCAGAGGGATTGTAATTCTTAAGACGGTTTATTTTTTAGGTCAGTTTTTATAGTAAATTATGAGTCAGTAATTTTTTTTTTTTTTTCATCTTTAGTAATTTTTTGGTCGAGTAAAATTTTTAAAGAAATTTTTATAAAGTAAAATTTCAAGGTTTTTATGTAATTTCTAAAGTATATTTTGAGTCATCCAAT
>JACEEZ010015996.1:20000-22500 GCA_016584305.1 Chionoecetes opilio
TCTCTCTCTCTCTCTCTCTCTCTCTCTCTCTCTCTCTCTCTCTCTCTCTCTCCTCTCTCTCTCTCTCTCTCTCTCTCACTTTATACTCACATGACAAACGCGACAGGTAGAATGTTGGGGTCTTTCACACAACCCCTCCAGCTCCCTCACTCGTGCCCTCAGCGCCTCCACCACAGCCCCTCCACCACCCACACCACACCCCTGACCCATAGTGGAGGCAGTGGAAGCAGCCATATCATCCACTTGCCCATTACTTCTTCCACTCCCTCCATCTCCATTTCCCACTATTTTCCATATCAGAGTTTATATACCAAGTACCCCTTCTCCTGATCTCCCGTTTTCGTTACCACGCCCTTGGGTTGGGAGGGTGTGTGTGTCGGGTGTGTCGGGTGTGTTGGGGTGTGTGTCGGGGTAGGTCGGGCTGTCGGGGATGGGTGGAAGGTCGGTGTCCGAATATTGTGATGCCCCGAATATTGTTTCTTCTTCGTCCTCACACACCTCCACCATTTCGTCCTCGCTGCCTCGCTCTACTCTTGTGCCCAGGGCTGAGGGGGAGGGGGGGGGGGGGGAATATATTAATAGTAAAGGAATATAGAAGCATGCAAAGGAATGTAAAGGAATGTAGAGGAATACTATAAAGGAATACAAAGAAAGAACAGACAGCAACAGAGACAGTAGAAAGTGTCGTAGAAAAAAGAAGAAAAAAAAAAATCTCAAAATGAATATCGTACCAAAAAAAAAAAAAAAAAACTCAAAATGAATATCGTACAAAAAAAAAAAAAAAAAATCTCAAAATGAATATCGTACCAAAAAAAAAAAAAAAAATCTCAGAATGAATATCGTACCAAAAAAAAAAAAATTCAAAATGAATACCGTACCAAAAAAAAAAAATTCTCAAAATGAATATCGTACCCAAAAAAAAAAAAAAAATCCCAAAATGAATATCGTACCAAAAAAAAAAAAAAATTCTCAAAATGAATATCGTACCAAAAAAAAAAAAATATCTCAAAATGAATATCGTACCCAAAAAAAAAAAAAAATATCTCAAAATGAATATCGTACCAAAAAAAAAAAAAAAATTCTTATATACAAAACAGATTCACTTACAAAAATTACTCAATACTCAGACACTTCAGATTTTGTCTTAAGGTAATAGAGATAGGTACAACATATATATATTTTATTTGCTTTAGTACTTGAGTTCATTTGCTCCTGTTTATATATATATTTTTTTTTCTGTGTCTTCTGGTGAAAATACAGTTACGTATTATTATTATTAAAATATGACTTATAACTTACTTATTTACTTACTTACTTAATACTTAATACTTACATAGCCTTACTACTCTTGATGAACTACCTTGTAACTATGAGTAGGTAATTAGCGAAAACTATATAACAGTCACTCACCATGCAACTGTCCCTCTGCCCTCAGCATCTGCGTGGCTCTCACCCGCGTCTCTCCACACCACTCGTACTCCTCCACCTCCACATCCACATCCTCCCCCTCCTCCTCCACCTGAGAAATAGAGGAAAAAATGTAAATATCACAAATATTAAATTAAAATTGAAGGAAAATTGAGATGCGTTTGAGAAAAGTGAATGTAGGAAATACTTTTTTTTATCTCTTAAAAAATAAGTTAAAAAATCAGGAGTTAAAAAATCAAGAATTAAAAAATCAAGACTTAAATTATTGAAGTAATGATGAATCTAGCAATGCCTATCATAATTTTATGTCTTGTAGTAAGTTTTGTCTAATTTGTGGTTTTTAAGGAATATCTGGAAGTTCAATTNCCCCTTTTCCCCCCCCTTTTTCCCTTTCCATCCCATCATCATCACCACCACCACTCATCACATCCATCACCATTCACCATCATCATCACCATCATCACCCATCGCGCCACCTCATCATCACATACCCATCATCATCACCATCATCATCACCAATCTCACACCATACATCCTCATCTCACCACCATCATCACCACCATCATCGCCACCATCACACCACCCATCATCACCCACCATCATCATCACCACCATCACATCACACGTCATCCCATCATCACACCGCCATCATCACACCACCACATCATCACCGCCATATCACCACCGTCACCACCATCATCATCACCACATCACCCATCACCACCATCATCATCACCGCCATCATCACCACCGTCACCACCATCATCATCCACCCATCATCACCACCGTATCACCACCATCATCATACCCCCAATCACCATCATCATCACCACCATCATCATCATCATCATCATCACCACTACTAGACGAATTTTCTCTCTGGTTTTTTTATTATTTTGCATTTCTTATTTACTTTTCTTTTTATTTATCTTCACTGTCTTTTATTATATTACATATCCATATCACCCCAAATCATCATCATCATTTATCAATCTCACTACTAGAGGGTTGTTCTCTTTCTTTCCCTTCTCTCCTCTTTTCTTTTTATTTTTGCTGTCTATTTTTTGTCTTT
>JACEEZ010015996.1:27500-30000 GCA_016584305.1 Chionoecetes opilio
CCTTCTTTGTCTGTATTTTTATCTTCATTTTCCTTCTTTGTCTGTATTTTTATCTTCATTTTCCTTCATTTTCCTTCTTTGTCTGTATTTTTATCTTCATTTTCCTTCTTTGTCTGTATTTTTATCTTCATTTTCCTTCTTTGTCTGTATTTTTATCTTCATTTTCCTTCTTTGTCTGTATTTTTATCTTCATTTTCCTTCTTTGTCTGTATTTTTATCTTCTTTTTCCTTCATTTTCCTTCTTTGTCTGTATTTTTATCTTCATTTTCCTTCTTTGTCTGTATTTTTATCTTCATTTTCCTTCATTTTCCTTCTTTGTCTATTTTTATCTTCATTTTCCTTCATTTTCCTTCTTTGTATGTATTTCTATCTTCATTTTCCTTCATTTTCCTTTTCTGTCTTTATTTTTATCTTCATTTTCCTTCTTTGTCTGTATTTTTATCTTCATTTTCCTTCTTTGTCTGTATTTCTATCATCATTTTCCTTCATTTTCCTTCTTTGTCTATTTTTATCTTCATTTTCCTTCTTTGTATGTATTTCTATCTTCATTTTCCTTCATTTTCCTTTTCTGTCTTTATTTTTATCTTCATTTTCCTTCTTTGTCTGTATTTTTATCTTAATTTTCCTTCTTTGTCTGTATTTTTATCTTAATTTTCCTTCTTTGTCTTTATCTTTATCTTCATTTTCCTTCATTTTCCTTCTTTGTCTTCATTTTCCTTCTTTGTCTATATTTTTATCTTCATTTTCCTTCTTTATTTCCATTTCTCTTTCTTTCCTTTCCTCTCCATTTACCATCTTTCCTTTCTTTCATTCTTCTTCTTTCCTTCCTTTCCTTTCTTCTTTCACTGTATTTTTATCTTTTTTTTCTAATTATCGTTTTTTTTCTCTATTTCTCATATTTATTCACCTGTTCTTCTTTTTTCTCTGCTTCTTTTCATCTTCCTTTTCCTTCTTTTTCTATATTTTTATCTGTATTTTCTATTATATCGTTTTTCTTCTCTACTTCTCATATTTATTCCTCTTCTTTTCTCTTCTTTTTTTCTTTATTTCCTTCTTCTTTTTATTCTTCCTCTTCTCTTATTTCCTTCTTTATATATATTTTCTCTTCCTCTCCTCTTTATTCACTTCTTCTTCTTCCTCTTCTCTTATATTCCTTTTCTAATTCTCTAAAACTATTTTATTTCCTTCTTTATTTTATTTTCTCTCTCTAATATATCGTTTTTCTTCTCTTCTCTCTTTTCTTCTTCTTCTTCTTTCTTCTTTTCCTCATCTTTATTCGGTCAATTTCCAGATGAACCGAATTTAACTTCCTTTAGTGGACGAAACTATTTTTTTCTGGTAAGTTTGGATGTGTTTTGAATTTAATTAATCTGCTAAACGTTTCTGTCGCATTTTTTTTTTCTCGTAAAAGTTAGGTTACGTTAGATTACGTTAGGTTACGTTAGGTTACGTTACGTTACGTTACGTTACGTTACGTTACGTTACGTTACGTTACGTTACGTTACGTTACGTTACGTTACGTTACGTTACGTTACGTTACGTTACGTTACGTTACGTTACGTTACGTTACGTTACGTTACGTTACGTTACGTTACGTTACGTTACGTTACGTTACGTTACGTTAGGTTAGGTTAGGTTAGGTTAGGTTAGGTTAGGTTAGGTTAGGTTAGGTTAGGTTAGGTTAGGTTAGGTTAGGTTAGGTTAGGTTAGGTTAGGTTAGGTTAGGTTAGGTTAGGTTAGGTTAGGTTATGTTAGGTTAGGTTAGGTTAGGTTAGGTTAGGTTAGGTTAGGTTAGGTTTGGTTAGGTTAGGTTAGGTTAGGTTAGGTTAGGTTAGGTTAGGTTAGGTTAGGTTAGGTTAGGTTAGGTTAGGTTAGGTTAGGTTAGGTTAGGTTAGGTTAGGTTAGGTTAGGTTAGGTTAGGTTCAATGTTTGTTTGTTTGTTTTTTGGTGCAAATCACACAAAAAAGTGAAGTGGACGCAACTATTTTTTCTGGTAAGTTAAATTTGGATGTGTTTTGAATTAATCTGCTAATCGTTTCTGTCGCAAATAACTTTTTGTGTGTGATTTGCAACAAAAATGGCAAAACAAACCCATTGAACCTAACCTAACCTTTACCAAAAAAAAAAAAAAAAAAAAAAAAAAAAAAATACGTGACAGAAACGGTTAGCAGATTAATTCTAAACACATCCAAACTCACCAGAAAAAAAATAGTTTCTGTCGCAAATAACTTTTTTTTGTGTGTGTGATTTGCAACAAAAATGGCACAAAAAAAAACCATTGAACCTAACCTAACCTTTACCAAAAAACAAAAAACAAAAAACAAAAACAAAAAAAAAATAATAATAAATAAATAAATAAATAAATAAAAAAAAAATTGCAAAATAGTTTCGTCCACCAAAGTGAATTCAATGTCAAACTGGAATAATACCGTTTTTTCTTAAGTGTTTCTTACAATTTCTTTTCATTTGTTTGTTTCAATTTTGACTTCTGGTTTTTTTC
>JACEEZ010015996.1:35000-55000 GCA_016584305.1 Chionoecetes opilio
CAAAAAAGAGAAAAAAAAAAGTGAATGTGCCACAGACAAAAAAAAGTAAAAAAAAAAGGTGAATGTGCCACAGACAAAAAAGACAAAAAAAAAAGATGAATGTGCCACAGACAATAAAGAGAAAAAAAAAGGTGAATGTGCCACAGACAAAAAAGAGAAAAAAAAGGTAAATGTGCCACAGACAAAAAAAGTAAAAAAAGGTGAATGTGCCACAGACAAAAAAAAGTAAAAAAAGATGAATGTGCCACAGACAAAAAAAAGAAAAAAAAAGGTGAATGTGCCACAGACAAAAAAAAGTAAAAAAAAAGGTGAGTGTGCCACAGAGAAAAAAAAGTAAAAAAAGTAAGTGCCAGACAGAGAAAGGAAGGACAGATGGATGGAGAAGGGATAAAAGACAGGAATAAATGACGATGGTAATGATGATCATGTTACTGATATAATGCAATCTGTCTCTGTCGCAGACGGGGAAAATCTGTCTGTCTCGCATTGATGGTTATTACGCAGACGGGGAAAATCTGTCTCTGTCTCTGTCTCGCATTGATGGTTATTACGCAGACGGGGAAAATCTGTCTCTGTCTCGCCGTTATAGTTATTACGCAGACGGGGAAAATCTGTCTCTGTCTCTGTCTCTGTCTCTGTCTCTGTCTCTGCCCCCCTCTCCTTTCCCTCCTCTCCCTTCCCTCCATCTCTCCCTTCCTCCTATCCCTTCCCTCCAGCTCTCCTTCCCCCTCTCCTTTCCCTCCTCTCCCTCCCCTCCTCTCCCTTCCCTCCTCTCTCTTCCCTCCTACTCTCCTTCCTTCCTTCCCTCCCAGAGCGTCAAGGGGGGGGGGGGAGAGAGAGAGAGAGAGAGAGAGAGAGAGAGAGAGAGAGAGAGAGAGAGAGATAAGATAAGATTTTCATCCTTTCTAGACACTTTGCAAGTACCAACTACAAGGTTATTGACTATACAAAGCGCCGCCACGTCAGCACGAACTAGGCGGACTCGAACCGCTGACCGAATGCACAGGGACGCTGCACATTGCGAGCTCGTCTCTACCAACCTTGCCACCCTGACGGGCAGAGAGAGAGAGAGAGAGAGAGGAGAGAGAGAGAGAGAGAGAGAGAGAGAGAGAGAGAGGGGCAGAGCTGACAAGACAACCAAAATACACCGGGATTTGCTCACTTCAGGATCCCCAAAGCTCTTAAGAGTAGAGAGTCGAGGCGAGTGTGTGTACTCTTGTTTCTCTCATACACTCTCTTTTTAATTTGTTATCACGAGAATATATCAAAAGGGAGGAGGAGGAAGGGGAGTTAATCACATTTCTACTCACTCTCTCTCTCTCTCTCTCTCTCTCTCCTCTCTCTCTCTCTCTCTCTCTCTCTCTCTCTCTCTCTCTCTCATTTTTCTTTACATTTTCCCACATCCCTGTATATCCTTCACGCTATATATATATATATATAATATATATATATATATATATATATATATATATATAAAATATATATATATATATATATATATATATATATATATATAATATATATATATATATATTATATATAAAATTTGGCGGAACGCCAAATTTTCGATCGCGGAATAGCGATAGTGGACCACCTATTTTTGGATCGCGTGCCCAGCACTGCAAATAACCAAGTAGGTTATAGTTGAGGAGACGAGGTAAATGTTACTCTATGATATTATACAGTCAATAACGTATGTTTAGAAGTTATCTATACCTAGGCAGTCATATTTTCCTGTTATTATTGTGTATCAATCAGATAGAAAGCCTGGAAGTGCAATGAGTCGACGCGTGAAGTAGCAATGTTTTGATTCAATCTCCCCGCCACAATCTCCCCCCCACCACTCCCCGCCGCGGCGTGTCGCCTCCACAATTATAACCTACATTGTCGCAGCAACAAGCCGATTTCGGCATTCTTTATTCTTCGTTTTTCCAAAGCATTGCTTATTGTATTTTGACAAGCGTTTGCCAGACGCAGCAGTACTGTCTTAGAAAACAGTGTGAACATCGCCCAAATTTTACATGCCACAATATACATGTAAAAAATATATTAAGCTTTGCTACTCGAGGCAAGTAATTTGCATTAAATTGCTATTATAGAACGTTCCATCGTAATGCATGTCATCCATACAATTAGTAGAACAACAGAAGAACTATATTTTTTGGTATTCAGATGCGGTGCATCAATATTTAACGCGAAATTGATTTATGAAAATATTAGTCGCGGAGCCAAAACACAAGTAGACCAACCTTTGAGTTAAAACTGCCAGCGACCACTGGCATTTCTCGAGTTTCAGATCATTGGAATTCACAGCCTCGCCGCCACCACCACCACCAGGCCGTCGCACTCTGAAGGCTCGCCATAGCACGCCCGTCTTAGCGTTAAAGGCCCGTACCTGCCCGTCTGCGCTGCCCGAGTATACTGCAGAAGGGAGATATGTGTATGTGTGTAAGAAGATACGTATATATTGATCATAAATTGTAATTACGTTTGCATAAAAAGAAAGAAAGACTGACGAAAATAGTTATAAAGCTGAGTAAATGGAGAGAGAGAGAGAGAGAGAGAGAGAGAGAGAGAGAGAGAGAGAGAGAGAGAGAGAGAGAGAGAGAGAGAGAGAGAGAGAGAGAGAGAGAGAGAGAGAGATTTTGTTGGAATTAATTTATTACGCCCACAGGCGTCAGGCTGACATATACAAAAAGGACACAATAAAGACAAAGAAGCACATGCAAACAGACAGAAACATGAGATTTCAATGACTCCCGGCGGCGGGGTCATAGCTCACCCAGGCACTTTCACCACGGCGGCGATGATAGGCCGGCATGTCAATCGGTCTCTCCGTGGGCAGCCGCACGCCTGGCCTGCGGCCTTCACGCAGCGCCTGCTTCACATAAGAGAGGGCTGGCTGGTGCGAAACACGGGAACGAACAGCCACAGTTTCCTGACTGACCAGGAACTCAAATGACACAAGCAGGAAGAGTAGGGCTGTCTCCCCGTAAGTATAGAGCCGTCCCTCCATCTACGTCCCGCTCTCGACCAAAGAGGTAAGCGGCCTGCACTGGGACGCGGCGGCATGGCGGGGGGGCCACAGCAAGCTGCAACTCCCCTCCAACGGCCGCCATTTCCAAGGGGGCTGGGACCTGCGTCATCACGGGGGCCTGGGCGTCCACGTCCATATCCCCCACAGGGGACAACAAACGGTTGCGCTGGGGCCTCTTCCTCCTCCTCCTGCGGCGGGGCCGACGGGTCTCGGCGGCGTCTTCATTCCGTGGAACGGGGGGCTGGGGTGTAGACCGAGGTGGAAGCAGGGGAGCCTCCTTCCACTGCAGCTGGCGAGGAACCGTGGATCCAGGAATCTGCCGGAGCCGGGCAGGGCAGCGACGATTCCAGGCGTGATGCCTGGCACCGCAGTTGGGGCACCGAGCCACGGGCCGCTCACCACCCTCCCGGAGGAGGCGGACGCAGGCCCGTGAAGCGTGCTCCCCACTGCACACACCACACAGCTCTTGCCGCCGCTGACACTGGCGCTGGTAGTGCCCAAACGCCTGGCAACGGTAACAACGGACAGGTTCCTGGATGTACCTGCGCACCGCGAATGTCCCGAAGCAGCCAAGGTCCAGGGCGGCGGGGACGTGCCCCTGCAGCGTCAGCTGAACCTGCCGGGTCGGGAGGTGCCGTTTAAGGCCCGCGCTGTACGAGCACCGCACCGCCGACACGACGAGCGGGTGCTCCAATACAGGGTCCAGGGGGAGGCCAGTGGGGTATCCTACAAGGACACCTCTCCTGCTGGGTTCCCTCCTTGCCAACATGATGCCCCGTGGTTGGCCATCAGCCACTTCCTGGAGGGTGGCGGCGGCGTCCTCAGTCGCCCCCCGGAGAAGGAACTCCCCGGAGGCAGAGACATCCACCTTGAGGGCGAGCCGAAGCTCGGACTCCAACCACCGAACAAGCTGATAGGGGCTGGGAAAGTAGTCATGCCTGACGACCCTCCACACTGGGATTGGTCGCTTCGCAGCCGTGGCACCACTCTGCTGTGAAGAAGGCTTCGTCACCCTGAAGCGCTTCCTCTGAAGGGTGGCGTCGTCAGGTGGGTCCTCGGGGCGCCTCCGTGTAGACGTCATGGTGGGAGGTAACTCAACCACCACGACTAACAACGGAGACAGGAGGGAACGGGGAGGAGGTCCGTTCACGACCAAGGTGCGAGGTGAACTCAGGAGAGAGAGAGAGAGAGAGAGAGAGAGGACTTTCCTTCACACACATACATACACATACTATCTATCAATGTAATCCATATTTCGTATACTCATTAGAAAAAATATCAGAAACTGCAATTAAATAAAGAAAAAAGTACAAATCAACATCACAAAAAAAATATAGATAAAATACATTAGAGAGAAAAATTCAAAATTCAAGACATGAATAACATGAACTTCATTTTATATTAAATTATAAAATCTTGTTTGCTTTTCTATGTCAAGGTATTCTATGTATGGTGAAGTTTTAGATGCATGTTATTTGCTGTTTTTGCTATCTCATTTTTACTAAGATGTTTTATATGTACTAGAATGACGCCTTGTACGCAATAAATTAACACCTTCACGCCCAGATCTTTCCTTGGCTATATAAAATCGTCTGTTAGCTATAAAATTACGAAAAGTGACTGAATATACCAAATTAACTATAGTGGACAAAGATACTAAACAGGTCATAGCTATAAAATATTGCTTATATTCACTAAAAATGGTCTAATGGTAGCCGAAATACAATGAAAATTACGTTCTGGGCCTCACGGGGTTAAATCAAATGAAAAAGTCTCTCCATTTTATAAGCAAGCCTCGTTGTGTTTCGTTTTCCTTAACAAAATTATACGTGAAATAAATAACCTCATTCCGTTTTCTATCGCGCTAAAAAAAGGAAGGGAATCCGAGAACGAGTTTGCCGGCTGTGCACTCGTTAATGAGCTTAGCCACGACCAATCAGAATCGTTTATTTCAGTTTATTAGCCAATCAGCATCGAGGCGAGGTGTAGAGGTGAGGGCGGAGGAGAAGGTAGCCAGTCACCCACCAGCAGCTGAGAGGGAAGTGTGTGCTTCTGTGTCCTGAGTTTTGTCCTGAAGGTAATGTATGGTGGTAATTAATGCAGTGATTGGAGGGATTTAGACATGGTTGGTTATTATTAGGGTTCATTAATGGGGTTGTAGGAGTTTAATTTAGTTCTCAAGTTTAGCATATATAATCTAGAAGCTAGTCAGAAATTCAAATGTTAACTTCTACATACAATTATTTACTTTTCCTGCTACTACAGTGTTTTGAGTGATATGGTAATTAAACTTAAACTTTTCCTAGACAAGCAAGCAAATAAGTAATAGCCTTTTTTTTTAGAGTAACTATACCGTACAAGTTTTATTAAGTGTGCAAACCAAATCCTATTACCGCGTCTGGGGACACTACTACGTATCTTCCCCTTCAATCATTGTTTTCACTTCAATAATTCTAAAGTTTTCCCTAGTTGCTAAGTCCTTATATAAATAATGTAAAGAGGCCTGCTGTACCATAATGTTTCTTAAATCATTCAGGGAAATCCAAGGTGAATGTCTTCCTTATCTCTCCTTCGCGTCCTAATTAAATCAATGTCATGCCAGCTCTGTTGTGATTGCAATAAGAGTACTGTATGATTGCTCTAGTACTTTCCATGGCAGCTAAAAGATCAAGTGAGTGAATAATTTTGACTGAGTAGAAATGGAACAAAATCATAGCAATTACCACGAGCAATCATGGTATGTGACTACGAATACGAGCATATATCTCTTCGTATAGTTTCTTTCCCTTCAATCATTCCTGGTCAATAGTTTCATATAGACTTTCTGTATTCTAGTCTTATTTAAAATCATTCGAGGAAACTAGGTGAGCGTCGTGCGTATCTCCTCCCGTGGCTTTGGAAACTCTTAAATGGATGTAGTTTTTATAATACACTTAACTACTTGAAAGTGGTTCAATTTTTTCCACAGCTACATCGTGACAAGCTGGCCGCCATGTTCTCTGTGGCCGCGCTCTTCCTCCTCGTCCTGGTGACTCAAGGTGGGCTTTCCAGATTATTGTAATCACTGACTTTGTTCTCCTTTTCCTGCCTTGAAGCATTGTTACACTTCTTTCCTTTCACAGCTAACCAAACTAGGTAACCACACTTTTTTTTTAAATTGGAAACTATACCTACTACCTGCAGCTAAAAATGTTCATAGTCGTAGAGTGAACCTCCAGGGCCGATCCTCCCACCCCTTTGAAGTGATTGCTTACAGGCGCTATAAGCTAAGATAAAATAATAATAATCATATTTTTTGGTAATTGGTAAAACTTATTTGTCTGTTTAGGTTTATACACTTAGATATTTTTAACGTAACCTAGTCTTCCCGTCAACTAGCTCTCCTATAAACGGTGTTAGCTACAACCATCCTTCTACCCTGCCACTCTTTACCTCAAACCTTACCTTACTGCTATAACTACTTTCCTAACTATCCAGTGTTTTCTACCGGAATCATTCTACCCATCAACCCAATCACACTAACCAAAGCATACTATTATAACTACCATAACTCGTATCCACAGTAACCTACTAGTATCATTCTACCCTACCTCTTATCTCAAACCTTACCATACTACTATAACCACCTTCCTAACTCTCTTATCCACAGTGTTGGCTACTAGCGTCCCAATCCTACCCATCGAGCCACCCTTTCCACAACCCTGCTGCTATGGGGACAAGACCGTCAAGTCAGGCGAGGTGGTGCTAAGTTTCCAGCGTTCCTGTTTCCAGTTGGTGTGTGACAACGGCAAGGTCGTGAGGCGGTACTTGGGAGAGCCGGGAATGAAGGATTGTGAGTAATTAGTCTTTATTTGGCTTAGCGTGATGGTTCCAGGGTTTATTTAAGATATAACAGTTGGGCAAAGTAATATGGTAGGTCCTGATATAGCTTAGCGGGATGGTTCCAGGGTTTATTTAAGATATAACAGTTGGGCAAAGGAATATGGTAGGTCCTGATATAGCTTAGCGGGATGGTTCCAGGGTTTATTTAAGATATAACAGTTGGGCAAAGTAATATGGTAGGTCCTGATATAGCTTAGCGGGATGGTTCCAGGGTTTATTTAAGATATAACAGTTGGGCAAAGTAATATGGTAGGTCCTGATATAGCTTAGCGGGATGGTTCCAGGGTTTATTTAAGATATAACAGTTGGGCAAAGGAATATGGTAGGTCCTGATATAGCTTAGCGGGATGGTTCCAGGGTTTATTTAAGATATAACAGTTGGGCAAAGGAATATGGTAGGTCCTGATATAGCTTAGCGGGATGGTAACATGAGAAAATAGGTGATAAAAGAGGCTGCGAGAAGGGTGATTTCTGTGGTTACTAAGATAAAAAAGTTTGGCTTTGGATTGTAGGTATGGGATTTAGTGATTTGGCTTAAGTGTGATGGGTTGAGGGGTTAGTTAAGATGTATGAAAGTTTAGCTAAGGATTGTGGGTATGGGAGGTTCTGATTTGGGATTAGTTCGAAGAGTTACTTAAAAAGAGAAAAGACTGGTTGAGGAGTGGAACAAGTGGTTCGTAGGGCGTGGTAATTTGTTTTTTTGTTTTTTGTTTTTTTTGTAGATAAATTATTTTCTTCAAATTAGTGGGTGGATGTCTATGGAAGGGTAAATAAAACTTAAGTAAATTCTACAATATATCTGCTTTGGTGTGCATTCAATAATTAAAACTTATTATTTGTAAATTAATCTAAATATAATACCCTCCTATACTACTAAAGACTTCAATAAAGTTTTCCCTATTTACTGTTCCCTTAATCTCTTTCCCATTTTCAGGCTGTGAGTTTGACGGGCAGCTGTACGAAGAGGCAGACTTTCTCACTTCCCACTGCATGACCCTACAGTGCCGCGCTCTTGTTGGCACCCGCAGAACACTATCGCAGAATGCTGTGAGTGTGTGTATGTAGAAGTTTTGATCCAGGGTAGATGCTTATTAAAGGCACTCATGTGATTTTTAGATTTATAAATTTTTAATATACTCTAGTTATTTACAGTTTCCAATATGTTCAGACTTTGTGCTGGGATTAAAGAAAGTCTAAGTTTCTTTAATTTTTCTTTTTGATAGAATATAAGACTATACATTTAAGCTTATACATTAACTTATTTATTAATCTTTCCTTCAGAGTAGTCTTTCCTCAATTACTTCTACAATAACTTTTCTTAAACTTAAAGCTATACTTCTAATCTTACATTATTTTACAAATACAATTCACTTTCCACTCGAATCCTCTTCTTTCTACCCACCCCCCACCCTCTCTCTCCTTCTCACAAAATTACTTGACTTCCAAAATAACTTCGCACTTTAAAAATACTTAAATATTTTTTTTATTCTTCACTTTTACACAAAACCTTTTCTCCACACTTTCATAATCCAATAAAAAAAAAAAATTTATAAAGAACTTCATTTTTAATATACTTATAAATTTTTTTCTTCTAAATTTACTCTACTTTTCCACTAAAAATCATCCCTCTCCCCTCCCCCCTCCCAGGCAGCCACTGTGCCGTCTACAACGACCCTCACTTCAACTCCTTCGATGGTTATAACTACGACTTCCACGGCGTCTGTAATTACTCCCTGGCGCAGAAGGGTCCCACGCACTACCCCGAACTGGGTGTTTTCGCAGACTTTGAAAAGTGTTTCGGCCAAGCGTCCTGCCTCTCCCACACTACCTTCCGCAACGATCCCCACACTGTCATCACGCTGTCCAATGGCGACGTGACTGAGGTGAGGCGAGGAGAGGGATAGGTGGGAGGGAAGGTGGGGAAGAAAGGAGTTATAAAGGTGGGGGGGGGGGATAAAATTTTGGAAAAAGTGACTAGTTTTAGATGTGTGAATAAGATTCCTTCCAAATTTAAGTCTTAATAGCGATTACATTTTTGAAGTTCACAAGTTTTTAATCTTATTTCTGCATATTTTTTTATTCTTTCCCAGAATCCTTTTTTTTTTTTTCAAGCATTTACTTTATAAACTTTATATCCCTGATTAGATATCTAAAAGTTAATCACACTTTTAAATGTTTGCTGATATACTTTTTACCGAAATATTGTCAATTTAAATATTTTCTATACCTGTACTTATAATTAAAAGTAATCTCTACACTGTATAAATCTTGTTCCCATCAGTCTTTTCTCCACCCTCCAGAACCTAGTCTAAAATAGATACTACAACTAATATAGAAAGTAGAATGTCTTTTCACTGTCTTTTCTCCAGAACCTAGTCTAAAATAGATACTAAAACTAAGATAGAAAGTAGAATATCAGTCTTATCTCCACCTCCAGATCCTCGTGAACGGCCACCCCTTCGACCTTACTCAGCGCGAGAAGGTGTACGCCCTGCAGTCCGCCGACAATTGTCACCCCGTGCTGGCCTGGCGCTCTCCCTGGGGCCACGCTGACCCCCGCTGCATCACCCTGTTCGGCTCTTCCAGGATTGTGGTGAGTTACTAGGGTGACTGAGGGTTGAGTGTGGGAGTGACTGGGTGAGGGGTAGGGGAGAGCGGGGCAGGTTGCATCGAGGGTAGGTTGCATCATTGCCTCTAAATCATACTTTTTATTATTATTGTTTTGGTAGTTTATAGTAGTAGTAGTAGTAGTAGTAGTAGTATTAAGACTATGTACGTGTGATAACATGAGTTAAGAGGCAATGATGCAACCTACCCTCTATGTATTTGATTATCTATTAGAATATCTATTGGGTGTGCGGGTGACTGGCCTAAATGGTTAAAAATTTAGATTCCTGCAATTTATCTACTTTAAAATTGACACTCTTGCGGACACCCACGAACTCTTTCAATTAGAGGAAAAAAGGAAAAAAAAGTCTTCAAAGCTGATTAATAGTCCTTTGATAAATATAATACGCCTACATAAAATCTTATGATGCCCTAATTATATGAAGACTAGATTAACATTCCTATTTGTTTACTTTTACGATAATCATCCACGAAAAGTTTATGTTAACGCACTCTTAAACTAAAAAATCAGTTTTGACTACTCGCGCAAACGCTTACTTAAATAAGACTTCTTTGTTCTACCTCCTCTGCCCCACACTTTTATCTGTCGCCCTGCACACTGTCTTTGTCGCACTGCACAGTAACACCCTTGCACAGTAACTAAAATAAAGATAAAACAAAATATTAAAAAAACCAGGTTCTTTTGTAAATTTTAACTTTGAAAGTGCACTTATCCCCTTCACACCCAGATCTTTGCTATAAAGAATAGTCTGTTAGCCATAAAATTACTAAATATAACCATATACCAAATTAGTTAGTGGGAAAGTATATTAAAATGGCCATATACTGAATTAGTTAAGACTTTGAAGATACTAAAAAATTAATGTCTATAAAATATTTCTTATATTCACTTCAAATGGTACACAAAATCTGAGTCCAGAGCCTCAACGGGTTAGAAAAAACTTAATTATCTCACTCCTCTGCCCCATACTCTCCTCTGCCCTATACACTCACTCCTCTGCCCCATACACTATCGCCCCTTCAGCTCCAGCACTGCGCCCACCGCCTGGACGTCTTCGCGCACCCCGCCCACGTGGACAACCTGGACGGCCTCTGCGGCCACTACAACGACCACGTGGCCGACGACTTCACCAGCAGGGGCGGCACTGTGTTCCCCCTCAACACCTTCCCCCTCGGCTTTCCCACCTCCTGGAGGGTGAGTGCAAAGGCTGGGAAATTTTTATATATTTTTTATGGTTATTTTAGGCTTAAAGTTTTATTTTATTTACAGGAACTACCACTTGTAGGTCTCGCTGCCTCTTTAGTTTTCTTGTGTTACTTGTTTAAATTTTTAAGCTTGGAAATTTCAAATAATTTTACTTAAGTTTTTCAAAGTGGTAATATTTTTTTACTCTGATCAATAAGATATAGCTAATTTAATTAGTCTTCGAAATTTCATAAATACGTAGTTGACAAATGCCCAATAACCTTAATTTCACTTTCTAAAATAGATTCTCTGGTTACTTTTTATTTTCACTTTATAACCTTTAAGAATCTAATAATGGATTAACTGAAATCTTCAAATTTTAATGGCGAGGGCTCACTTTCTCAAGTTGTTTTATGGGAGTTTTTTATTTATTTATTCTCTGCCTTGATATTTATTAATTATTCTGAACCTTAATATTTATTTTCTGAACATTTATATTTTTTGTATTTATTCTCGGCCTTAATATCTAGTCAACCAGATTTCATTAAAACCAGATTTCATTAAAACTGGGTAGCGGCTTACTCCTCCCACCTGTGAATTTCCCACAAATTTGTAATTTTATTTTCCATAAGATATTTAAACTTCTCATAAAGTTTACATAAAATAGTTTCTTAGTTTACTCAATTTAGGTGAGAATATAATAGTGCGTACTGATTGTAAAACTGAGCGTATCTGTGCTACAGAAATAGGGTAAAGTCTGCCATTGTTAGAAGGGATCTAGCGTCAATGGGAAGATTAGTGAAAGAGAAATAGGGTATAAAGTCTTATAGAAGTGAGGTGGGTATTGCGTAGAGATTAAAGGTCAAAAGGGTGGACTTTTGACTTCACACAACAGAATTTCAACATTGCCTCTTCTGCCTGGAATCCTGTCACAAAAACTAGTCCCGCGGGTCATTGTGGCTGGAACAGTTTCCGCGAATCATTGCTAACCCTGCTAACTCTTTCCTCAGACCAACTCTCAGAGCAACTCAATGTGTCAGGCGCCGTGCAGAGGGTGTAATTTGGACAGCACGGTGAGTACCAAAGGCATTACATTACAGACTGCTTGAAAACTCTTATATAATTGATTTGTTAATTTGATTACTATAATTTATTTGATAACTAAGATTTATTTTAAAGTGATTACAGTAGTGACTGCTAGAAAACTTATTTATAGATTTTATTTTTTTTAAACTTTATGATTTATTTTAGTTTCTATAGGGATTAAGTTACTAGAAGAGCTGAAAATTCCTTAATACTGAAATTTTTTATTCGCATTTACCTCTGAATTATATTAGATTCTTTTAATTTGAGTTTACCTAAAGTTACGTTGCCCTTTCAAATTTATCAAACTTTACTCTTATTTCCTAAACTCCGATCGCTTTAACTCAAAACATCTAAACCATAAAATTTTCGCCGAACCAGAAGCTCGCCACCCAGGGTTCACCACTCAAATGAATCGCTTCTACCACTCCGTCCCTACACTTTACCCCGGCCAAGACTTATGTTTTGCGTATCCATTTACTACCACTGCAACCATTCATCCAACCACTAATTGCAATAAATACCGCTAATCACACTACCACTAATCTCAACACTCCCACAATCACACTACAATTACGCAGCGTTGGCCAAAAACTATGCTAAACTCTCAAAGGCCATCTGGCTCTGCCTCTGGAAACTCCACAATGCCTGTTCGTATTTTATAATTCTTCACCTTTGCCATTCTCCTATCAGTATAATTTTAACTTACGGAACGGTTTCAAAACTTTTAAAAATGATTGATATTGACTTAACGTTACTGATAATTACTAGTTAATTATAAAGAAGTTATAATTTTAATCTTTATTTTATTTGCACAATTAAAAAATAATCTAAATAGTTTTTGTTGCTGCATACTTAAGTTCTTTCCACAAGTTCTTTAATTCATGTATACAATTTTACTAACATAACTTTTCTACTTTATCCTAATTTTTATTAGTTGCCTAGTATATGTATATGTATATTTGTACTGTACTGAAGGTGTTCTCTCTCCAATTATGTCTTAGCACCTTCTTTTGATCTCTGACTAGGCAGCTGTGTCAGGAGGAATTTTCTATTGTATCCCGCGCCCTAGACCAGGTGTCGGGTGTGTCTACTGTAGGTAGGATATATGGAAACTCTTAAGTGTTTTCCTTGACCTGTCTCGTGCCCACAGCTACCACAACGACGCCCGCCACAATCCTAGTCTATTATATTTAAGAGTACACGTACAGTACATATATATACACATTGCTTACCAGTCTCAACACTGATAAAAATGCACTATAGCATTGTTAACAATTTAACCGGTTTGTATAATTACTCTTAAATATAGTTTCTCTATTTTCTCTCCAGGAAAACCCTTGCACCGCCTCGCCTTATGAGTTGAAGACATATCGCGACCACTGCAACAAGGCCATCTACCACTTGGTCAATGACTACCCTCACCTGCACTTCCACATAGGTAAGTCACTACACCAGTAATATAATCATAAAGATTCACTGAAGGATTAATGTTTGTTACCAAAGGTAATTTCTGGGATACTTTTAGTTCTTTTTCAATGATTTCTTATTTAAATAATTATCTAAATATATATATATAAAAATTATCCATGAAATAGGCGTTTAAACTAAAATATATTATAGAAAGTCTTCTAATAAAAGTGATAGAAAAGTATAATTAGTAGCACTGACTGGTTCAAAAGACTGTAGTTCATTTCAATGTTATTTACGTAAAACTTTAATTTATTAACTTTTCGCTACAAGCCTCTTTATAAAAATATGCAATTATTTACAAACATTAAGTTTTAACATTAATTTTCCTAACTCCTTCTGCACCGCCTCCACCTTTTTGAGACAAAACAAATTATTTCGTTCGCCAGACGACTGCGTCTTCGACCTGTGCATCATCGCAGCTTACAACGACAGCTACGTAGACCATAATAATTGGTTGCAAATTATTATTAACATAGTCAAAATGGCTATTCACTTCCACATAAATACTGAAGGTGAGTATTAGATTAAGTATATGAATAACTGAAACCGTTTTAAGACTTTCAAACTCAAAATTTAGCACCGCAAAAAGTTAATTTACTTTAAATTTTAAAAATATATAAATAGTTCATTTATTTAGTTTGGTAAGCATTGCTTTATATTTTAGATATGGAAGTGTAAGTATCTTCTAGGCCTGAAATAAGTGTCTAAATTAATATCAATGAAATTAAAGTCTTACAGTATTTTGAAAGATTATACTGAAATTCCTTTTGCTGATTTAATTGCTTATAGAATTATTTTTTTGTTTTTTTGTTAGTATTTAAGCTTCAATAGCACTTTATCTTTGCAAAATAGAAACTAATATAAATATCTTTGCAGGCAATACTGACACTACAACAGAGGACGCCCAAACCACCACGCAGTCCCCGGATAATTATTTCCAGTAACATTCAGGACTTTTCAATGTTACGCCTGGTGGAGACTTAAATATATTATAATGAATCTATAATGTTTGATGAATGTTAAACTTTTTGTAAATGATATCTAGTTTATATAAAATTTGATCCTGAAATATTAAAAATCTTATAGAAAACTATTTCTTTTAATTTGCAACCAAACTGAAGTAGAAATAGTTAATTTTTTAAACTAATTAATATCTGGCTTTCATTTCTTTTTTTATTTCTTATGTTCTATTATCATATTTTTCTAAGGTTTTCGCCATACTAAAATACAATCTGCAAGAAATATTAGTCCCTTAGTCTTTCTTACTTCACAGCTACAACTTTATCTTTTTTTTTTTTCTTCCATATCGCTTTAGTCTGTACGCCTACCAACGCTCAACCCTTCCTTTCCTTAACCCACTGAGATCTATAACTTAATTTCCATTGTAATTTGGGTACCATTAGGCGATTTGTTGTGAATATAAGCAATATTTATAGAAAAGACTTTTTTTTTTAGTATCCTTAACTACTAACTAGTTTGGTATATTTAGTTTTACCAAAAGTTAACTTGACTATTTTTATAGCAAAGAAAAGGATCTGGGCGTGTAGGGGTTAACACTACTATTTTTCCTGAATTTCTTTTAAGCTCCTTCATATTTTATTTCCTAGTTCTCCTTTCCTCCACCCTTCCTCTCCACCTACTTCCTCACTATTTCAGATTAATGCAGTTTACCTAAAAAAAAAAAAAAAAATTGCGCTTAATTAACTTTCCACTTATCTATTCTATTTTCCTGAAACCTTTTTGTTTACCTCCCCACCTAAGTCTTTAATCCCTATCGGTGACTACAGCTATATTTCTGACCTTAGTATCTAGTCTTTATTTAATGAGGTCTAAATGCCCATTCGCCACGTGGTGTTGCGTAGTTAAGATTGTGTCTGGTAGTGACGATAATCTGTACACATTTTGAACACTAGTGCGCCCATCAGCTGCCCCGTATTAAAGGGGGTGAAGGGAGGGGGCGTGGCCTCCTTAGTGCATTTTGACTATTAAATAAAATGGAAGATGGTTGACTTTAGTGTTTCCTGAAGTTTTGCCCTATAATTAATTTTCCTTCACTTTTTACACTAAACTAATATTTAACTTAACTAAAATTTATTACACGAAACTAAAATTTAACTTTAGTGTACACTAAACTAAAATTTAACTTACACTAAACTAAAATTTAACTTACACGAAACTAAAATTTGACTAAAATTTAACTTACACGAAACTAAAATTTAACTTACACGAAACTAAAATTAACTTACACGAAACTAAAATTTAACTTACACGAAACTAAAATTTAACTTACACGAAACTAAAATTAACTCTTTAGCATCTCTGGAATAAGTTTGTTTCTCTTATTACTGTTTTCTTAAATTTTCTAGGCCCTTTGGATAGTTTTCCTTCCCATTTTACACTTGGTCTGAAATTAACATTCCTTAAGCATCTCCGGAAATTTACAAATGTGCCTCCCGCTTGGCCGTAGTGAGGAAAGTTTCTAAATTGGTAAATGTTTCTACCGAAGCTGCGACCCGGGCGTGAAGTTAAGAGTAGAGGAGATTAGTGACTACGAATCTATTAATGAAGGGAGAGTAAGTCTGAATGGTAGATAGGACTTCAGATTGACTGGGGGACTATAGTTTAGTTAATGTGGAAAAATTATTGAATATTTAAGTAATAAGTGTCAAATAAATAATTAAGAATAATTATAATTAAATGAGAAATTATTTTAATAAAGAAAATAAAGTAAAATAATAAAAATAAGTGAAATAATAAAATAAAAATTGTCAAAAGGATGGAATATATGAAAGTGAATAACTTTTTTTGTTCTTAAGTGATTGCTATAAAAGTAATAATGGTACAGGAACAATAAGTGCAGGAGGCCTAAGAGGTGAAGGATTGTTATGATTTAATTGACTTCCTTCCCCTCTAATGGTTGTTGAAATATTACTCCATAAGAATTAGTAACAAATAAAAATGGTTCCATGGATTGATAGATACAACAAATAAATGGGAAGAAACTAAGAATCTGTTCATTGCACATATAAAGGTAATATTTTGTTCTTAAGTGATAGAGAGAGAATGGGTACAAGAGGACATGAAAGAAATGTAGGGTCGAAAATGATGGAATGAAAGGAGAGTAGTAAGATAGAGACTATATAACGTTGAGGGAGACTATATAACGTTGAGGGAGGGAGAGAGAGACTATATAACGTTGAGGGAGAGAGACTATATAACGTTGAGGGAGAGACTATATAACGTTGAGGGAGACTATATAACGTTGAGGGAGACTATATAACGTTGAGGGAGAGAGAGACTATATAACGTTGAGGGAGACTATATAACGTTGAGGGAGAGAGACTATATAACGTCGAGGGAGAGAGAGAGACTATATAACGTTGAGGGAGAGAGACTATATAACGTTGAGGGAGACTATATAACGTCGAGGGAGAGACTATATAACGTTGAGGGAGAGAGAGAGACTATATAACGTTGAGGGAGACTATATAACGTTGAGGGAGAGAGAGACTATATAACGTTGAGGGAGACTATATAACGTAGAGGGAGAGAGAGAGACTATATAACGTTGAGGGAGACTAATAACGTCGAGGGAGAGAGAGAGACTATATAACGTTGAGGAGACTATATAACGTCGAGGAGAGAGAGGATATGAACGTGAGGAGAGAAGACTATATAACGTTGAGGGAGACTATATAACGTCGAGGGAGAGAGAGAGACTATATAACGTTGAGGGAGACTATATAACGTCGAGGGAGAGAGAGAGACTATGTAACGTTGAGGGAGACTATATACGTCGAGGGAGAGAGAGGACTATATAACGTTGAGGGAGACTATATAACGTCGAGGGAGAGAGAGAGACTATGTAACGTTGAGGGAGACTATATAACGTCGAGGGAGAGAGAGAGACTATGTAACGTTGAGGGAGACTATATAACGTCGAGGGAGAGAGAGAGACTATGTAACGTTGAGGGAGACTATATAACGTCGAGGGAGAAGAGAGACTATGTAACGTTGAGGGAGACTATATAACGTCGAGGGAGAGAGAGAGACTATATAACGTTGAGGGAGACTATATAACGTCGAGGGAGAGAGAGACTATGTAACGTTGAGGGAGACTATATAACGTCGAGGAGAGAGAGAGACTATTAACGTTGAGGGAGAAGAGGAGGAGAGATGGATTATCCGTTGATTGAGATATTAACTCGAGAAGAGAGAGAAGAAAGAGATAAACAAACAACATATAGGAGGAAGGAGATAAGATAAGATTGTTATCCTATCTAGACACTTTGCAAAGTACGAATACAAAGTCATATTGAAACTATAAAAAGCACCGCCACGTCAGCACGAACTAGCAGACAGGGACTCAAAACCGCTGACCGAATGCGCAGGGACGCTACACATTGCAAGCTCACGTCTCTACCAACCTTGCCACCCCTGACAGGCTACAGGAGGAAGGAAGAGAAGGCTGAAGCGAGGAATGGAAGAGACGGTAATGAGAAGATAGGAGATAGAAAAGGAAGATAGGAATGAAGATAAAGTAAAATAAATAACTAAGGAAAGATAATAATACAAAGACAATGAAATACATGACAAGAGGAAGACAAAAGAAGTAAGCATAGAAGAAAAAAGGAAAAATGACTATAAATTATAAGAAAAAAAACGAAATGGCAAATCACACACACACACATACATATATATTAAGAAAAAATACAAGAAACATTAAAAACGAAGGACACACACACACACACACACAAGGGAGCATTACAACACACACACACACACACAAGCCCCTCTCAGTTTGCCAAGAAATAGACTACTAAAAAAAACAAGCTTAGCATTACGTATATTCCCCACACACACACAGCCCTTTGAGCATAAGGACTCCTGTTTTTCTTAAGTCTGTCAGCGCGGGTCTTGCCAGGGAGAGTGACGCTGCCGACAAGCTAAGGGAATCCCGCCGTACCCCCCTGACCTCCTATCCCTACCCTTACCTCCTCCTATCTCTCCTCCTCCTAACCCCCTTCCTCCTCCTATCTCTCCTCCTCCTAACCCCCTTCCTCCTCCTCTTCCTCCCTTCTTCCCCTCCTCCTCCTCTTCCTCCTACCCCTCCCCCACCTCCTCCTGCTCAGGTGAACTCTAGCCTAACAACACCTGGCTGGTTTATTTTGTTATTCGAGTGCTCTGACCTTGAGCTTGATGGTTGTTGTTGTGGTGGTGGTATAATATTACTGTATTTACTACTACTATTACTACTGCTGCTGCTGCTGCTGCTGCTCTACTACCGACCTTCATACAAACTACTTTAGTATCCGGTCTACCGGCTGTTTCTACTTTAGTATGCGGTCTACCGGCTGTTTCTACTTTAGTATCCGGTCTACCGGCTGTTTCTACTTTAGTATGCGGTCTACCGGCTGCTTCTACTTTAGTATCGGGACTACCGCGCTACCACGCAATACTGTGTGTGGGTTTAATGGATTATTTCTATTGGAGAATAACAATTTTTTTGGGGACCAGTGCTTGATGTGTATGGATTCTAATAAGTTAGTGTCACTAGGGTAGTTTGCCTTGGATAGGATACTAAAGTCATTCATAAGAACATAAGAACATAAGGAAGCTACAAGAGGCCGTGAGACCTACACGTGGTAGTTCCTGTTACTTAACACTACCTACATGACTACATCCACCTTTCATTCCCATCCTTGAAATTGTCTAGCCTCCTTTTAAAACTCCCTTCCCTATTGACCCCGCACTAACTACCTGATTGACGACTGAGTTCATTCCAGTCATTGACACCCTATTTGTGAGAACACGGATCTCCCTCACCCTACACGTATAATTATAACACTTAACTAATCAATAAACCATCAGCAAGGGGTCAAACACTCACCCAGCAGGTCAGTGGGTCAGGTCAGCAGGTCAGTGGAGATCCTGGGACAACTCTCCACACTTTGTTCACCACCTGAGGACAATGGAAATGACGAGGTCTTAAGCCCCGTCCACACCACCACTCACCACCGTCGGTGCTTGCCGTCGGTGGTGAGTGGTAGTGTGGACGGGGCTTAATGCACTAACTTATCTACCTTGATCGGTGTGATTATAATTATTATCTGTTTTAATACAAATAAATGACCTACCTTTAAGCCATGTGTGTGATTATTATGTTTCCATGAATAAATAATAAAAATAAAGGGAGAGGATCAAAGGTCATCGCGTTAGGACAGGACAGGCCGGGGAAGGGAGGGAGGGGTGGGCGGCTGCTGCCTCCCCGTCACGCCCGCCACCCTCACGCCCACGCTGTCAGCCTGGGGGTTAAGCAAAGCCTCCTCCAAGGTGTCTCCGAGCCATTACGTCAGCCAATCCTAGACACACGGCAGACCAACACAACGTTGCGGCCGAACGCCTGTATCCCCGGCATGAAGGACGCGACGCCCCTGCCCCCTGCACGGCCGCCGGGGGTCTAGTGATGCACACCAGGCGCCGGGTGCAGGGCCTCGGGGGCTGTGAGGGGGGCTGCGGGAGGGGCCCGAGGGCATGCAGCTATCACGAGGCACATCCTTTTCAACCACTTCCTCACAGCCAGGGCAGTCAACACTATCTAAGCACAATACTTACGCTATAACGCGGAAAATATGTCACCCGGGAGCCCAAAGAAAAATTCATAGAATAAGTGACCTAAAAAAAAATTCCTAGTGACATTTAAATTATTAC
>JACEEZ010015996.1:60000-62391 GCA_016584305.1 Chionoecetes opilio
TGCCCTGGGCCCCTCCCGCACCCCCCCTCACAGCCCCCGAGGCCCTGTCACCCGGCGCCTGGTGTGAATCACTAGACCCCCGGCCCGTGCAGGGGGCAGGGGCGTCGCGTCCTTCATGCCGGGGATACAGGCGTTCGGCCGCAACGTTGTGTTGGTCTGCCGTGTGTCTAGGTTTGGCGACGTAATGGCTCGGAGACACCTTGGAGGAGGCTTTGCTTAACCCCCAGGCTGACAGCGTGGGCGTGAGGGTGGCGGGCGTGACGGGGAGGCAGCACCCGCCCACCCCTCCCCCCCTTCCCCGGCCTGTCCTGTCCTAACGCGATGACCTTTGATCCTCTCCCTTTATTTTATTATTTATTCATGGAAAAATAATATCACACACATGGCTTAAAGGTAGGTCATTTATTTGTATTAAAACAGATAATAATTATAATTTACACCGATCAAGGGTAGATAAGTTAGTGCATTAAGCCCGTCCACACTACCACTCACCACCGACGGCAAGCACCGACGGTGGTGAGTGGTGGTGTGGACGGGGCTTAAGACCCCGTCATTTTCCCTTGTCCTCAGGTGGTGAACAAAGTGTGGAGGGGTTGTCCCAGGATCTCCACTTTACCTGCTGACCTGACCCCCTGACCTGCGGGTGAGTGTTTGACCCCTTGCTGATGGTTTATTGATTAGTTAAGTGTTATAATTATACGTGTAGGGTGAGGGAGATCCTGTTCTCACAAATAGGGTGTCAATGACTGGAATGAACTCAGTCGTCAATCAGGTAGTTAGTGCTGGGGTCAATAGGGAAGGGAGTTTTAAAAGGAGGCTAGACAATTTCAGGATGGGAATGAAGTGGAGTAGTCATGTAGGTAGTGTTAGTAACAGGAACTACCACGTGTAGGTCTCACGGCCTCTTGTAGCTTCCTTATGTTCTTATGTTCTTATGAATGACTTTAGTATCCTATCCAAGGCAAAACTACCCTAGTGACACTAACTTTTAGAATCCATACACATCAAGCACTGGTCCCAAAAAAATTGTTATTCTCCAATAGAAAAAAATCCATTAAACCCACACACAGTATTGCGTGGTAGCGCGGTAGTCCCCATACTAAAGTAGAAGCAGCCGGTAGACCGCATACTAAGTAGAAACACCGGTAGACGGATACTAAAGTAGAAAAAAGCCGGTAGACCGCATACTAAAGTAGAAACAGCCGGTAGACCGGATACTAAAGTGTTGTATGAAGGTCGGTAGTAGAGAGCAGCAGCAGCAGCAGCAGATAGTAATAGTAGTAGTTTAAATACAGTAATAAATTTTTACCACCACCACAACAACAACCATCAAGCTCAAGGTCAGAGCACTCGAATAACAAAATAAAACCAGCCAGGTGTTTTTAGGCTAGAGTTCACCTGAGCAGGAGGAGGTGGGGGAGGGGTAGGAGGAAGAGGAGGGGGGAGGGGAAGAAGGGAGGAAGAGGAGGAGGAAGGGGGTTAGGAGGAGGAGAGATAGGAGGAGGAAGGGGGTTAGGAGGAGGAGAGATAGGAGGAGGTAAGGGTAGGGATAGGAGGTCAGGGGGGTACGGCGGGATTCCCTTAGCTTGCGCAGCGTCACTCTCCTGGGAAGACCCGCTGACAGACTTAAGAAAAACAGGAGTCCTTATGCTCAAAGGGCGTGTGTGTGTGGGGAATATACGTAATGCTAAACTTGTTTTTTTTAGTAGTCTATTCTTGGCAAACTGAGAGGGGCTTGTGGTGTGTGTGTGTGTTGTAATGCTCCCTTGTGTGTGTGTGTGTGTGTGTCCTTTGTTTTTAATGTTTCTTGTTTTTTCTTAATAAAATTGTATGTGTGTGTGTGTGATTGCCATTTCGTTTTTTTCTCTTATAAATTTTTAGTCATTTTTCCTTTTTTCTTCTATGGGTTACTTTTCCTCTGTCATGTATTTCATTGTCTTTGTATTATTATCTTTCCTTAGTTATTTATTTTACTTATCTTCATTCCTATTTCCTTTTCTATCTCCTATCTTCTCATTACGTCTCTTCCATTCCTCGCTTCAGCCTTCTCTTCCCTTCCTCCTGTAGCCTGTCAGGTAGGGGGGCAAGGTTGGTAGAGACGTGAGCTTGCAATGTGTAGCGTCCCTGCGCATTCGGTCAGCGGTTTGAGTTCGCCTGTTCGTGCTGACGTGGCGGCGCTTTGTATAGTCAATAAAACCCTTTTAGTTGGTACTTGCAAAATGTTATAGATAGGATGAAAATCTTACTTATCTCCTTCCTCCTATAAATGAGTTTGTTTACCTCTCTCTCTCTCTTCTGTCAGGAGTCAATCACAGAACGGAAACACACTCTCCTCCTCTCTCTCCCTCAACGTTATATAGTCTCTCTCTCTCCCTCCCTTTTTCCCCCAAA
>JACEEZ010015998.1:7500-27500 GCA_016584305.1 Chionoecetes opilio
ATGATAATGATAATAGTAACATTGATGATAGTAATAGTAATAGTAATGATGATAATGATAATAGTAACATTGATGATAGTAATAGTAATAGTAATAATGATAATGATAATAGTAACATTGATGATAGTAATAGTAATAGTAATAATGATAATGATAATAGTAACATTGATGATAGTAATGGTAATAGTAATGATGATAATGATAATAGTAACATTGATGATAGTAATAGTAATAGTAATAATGATAATGATAATAGTAACATTGATGATAGTAATGGTAATAGTAATAATGATAATGATAATAAGGATTCTATTTCGATCGAATGCATAGACAACAAAAATAAAAAGTAATACATTTTATATATACATACATTGAAGGAAATTAAATTAAGTGCTGATAAAATAAAATAAATATATACGTACATAGGGCAATATAAATAAATAAATAAAATGTAATAATAACTAATGATGGTAGTAAAAGGAAGAGGAAGAAAAATAAAAGGATTAATTTATCAAAAAGATGATATATTATAACTTAATTATTGTCCAAGCGAGCGAAGCGACGCTTGGACACCTATTTCAGCCGAATTCATTCTTTGGTACTAAATAGATTGGTGAATCTGTCATATAGGCTTGTAAAATGTTTACTCCACGAATGGGGGCAAGTTTAGTAAATTTCTCTGATTAAATAAATACCATTTATGGTTTTAAAACAAAAAATTACAATTTAGCCCTTTTCTTTTCTTTGTAAAAAGTAAAGAAAATCAAAGAAGGGGATGGTGAAGGTTAGGTTGGGTTAGGTCAGGTTGTAATAGAAGTATTTTTAGGTGAGGGTATTTAAAAAGTTGACTTTAGCCTGTGCGAGCTTGCACACGTTCCACATCTTTAGTGTGGACGTCTATTTCCTAGTAATATTCTCTTGATAAATGTTTTCTTCTTTCTCTTCCTCCTGTTATTACTATTTTAAGACCTTTAAAATTTACTTCATCCGCCAATGACCTTGAATAGAACAGCGAAAAAAAATTTAAATCCCCGAGGCCACAGCACACAAGGTAAAGAATGAATAATTGAAGACAGAACAGTGAATAATAGAACAATGCATAATACAACAGAGAACAGTGAATAAGTCAACATAAAATAGTGAATAATTAAAGGAAAGGCAAAACAAAATGAATAACAAATGAACGTATTTTTTTAGTCATGCATAAAATAAATAGTATAACAAATACCAGTGAATAATAAAACAGAGAACAGTGAATTACTCAACACAGCAGATGAACATTGAAGGGAAAGGCATACAAAATTAAGAATAACAAATTAACGTATTTTTTTTTGTCATGTATGAATAATATAACAAATAATAGTGAATAATAGAACACAGAACAGTGAATAACTCAACACAAAACAGTGAATTATGAAAGGAAAGGCAAAAAAAAATGAAGAATAACAAATGAACATATTTTTTTATTTAGTCATACACGAATACTACCTAGAATACAGAGGAATGAATAATAGAACACAAAGCAGTGAATAACTCAACACCACAGATGAATAATGAAGGAAAAACCAAAACAAAATGAAGAATAACGAATGAACGTATATTTTTTGGGTTATACATGAATAATAGAATACAGAGGAATGAATAACTCAGACACAAGCAATGAATAACCAACACAACAGATGAATAATGAAGGAAAAACCAAAACAAAATGAAGAATAACGAATGAACGTATATTTTTTGGGTTATACATGAATAATAGAATACAGAGGAATGAATAACTCGACACATAGCAATGAATAACCCAACACAACGATGAATAATGAAGGGAAAGGCAAAACAAACAAACAGGCTATTGCATATATAAGGAAAACCCCAAAACGCGGTCTCAGTTCATGTTATTATCCAAACTTTACGAGTGAAAAAGATTAACAACAACAACTACAACTCTGCTTCCGTGTATAATCTTGATGAATAAATCTGTATCAGGTGTCAGAAGTGATTCAATATAGTGTGTTTTAAATCCCTCCCCTCCTTCCCCTCCCTCATTATTTTATAGTTTATGAGTAAAGGATAATTTTCAAACTTTTTTTTGCTTCCTCCTCCTCTTCTTCCTTCTCCTCTTCCTCCTCCTTCTCCTCCTCGAGATATAGACAGACAAACAGACAGACAGACAGAGATAGAGATAGAGAAAGACACAAACAAACAAACAGACAGATACAACAGCAAGAGAACCATTTAAACTCATTATTCCCCCTGCATAATCTTTGGACCTTTAAATAGTAGAAATAGATAGAGACAGATATAGACAGACAAACAGACAGACAGAGATATAGACAGACAGAGAGACAGATATAGACAGCAAATTGACAGACAGACAGAGATATAGACAGACAACGAGACAGAGACAGATACAAACAAACAAACAGACAGATACAACAGCTAGAGATCAATTAAAATCCACTATTCCCCCTGCATAATCTTCGTCCCTCTAAATAGTACGATACTCTTTAAACACAGGTACGATAATGACAGGGCGCCAGATGTACGATGCCGCGTGATAATCTGTGTGAGTGAGCCCAGGTTAATCACGGCTTCAATGCAAATCCTCAAACACATCCATTTAGGCGGCATTCGCTATTCTATTCTATCTGCAGCGTATTACAACAGAGCAGCTCGTAACATAGAGTGCTCGGATAACGAAATATACGGATCAGGGTTTTTTTATTATTATTTTTTTTTATTTTGCAATTTTCATATATAGTGTGTGACATGACTACCCTTCCTTTTTTCTTTCTTCTTCTTCTTTCCTTCTTCCTCCTCCTCCTCCTGTTCTACCTCCTCCTCCTCCTCCTGTTCTACCTCCTTCTCCTCCTCCTGTTCTACCTCCTCCTCCTCCTCCTCCTCCTCCTCCGTACTCCTCCTCCTCCTCCTCGTGTCATAACACTCCTTAAGACCTCGCTGTTCCTTGGTTCCTTATCCTCCTCTCTCCTCCTCCTGTTCTACTCCTCCTCCTCCTCCTCCTCCTCCTCCTCCTCCTCCTCCTCCTCCTCCTCCTCCTCCTCCTCCTCCTCCTCCATCCTCCTCCTCCTCTCCCTCCTCCTCCTCCTCCTCCTCCTCCCTCCCTCACTCCTCCTCCTCCTCCTCCTCCTCCTCCTCCTGTCTACCTCCTCCTCCTCCTCCTTCCTACCTCCTCCTCCTCCTCCTGTTCTACTTCCTCCCTCCTCCTCCTCCTCTCCTCCTACCTCCTCCTCCTCCTCCTCTTCCCTCCTCCTCCTCCCTCTCCTCCTCCTCCTCCTCCTCCTCCTCCTCCTCCTCCTCCTCCTCCTCCCCCTCCTCCTCCTCCTCCTTTCCTCCTCCTCCTCCTCCTTTCTACTTCCTCCTCCTCCTCCTCCTCCTCCTCCCTCCTCCTCCTCCTCCTCCTCCTCCTCCTCCTCCTCCTCCTCTCCTCCCATCCTCCTCCTCCCTCCTCCTCCCTCCTCCAATCTATCCTCGCCATATTGCTTTTTAATATTTCGTCAGCGCTTCTATTTTTATATTTTTTTGTTTTGCTTGCGAGTGAATAGAGAAAAGGCAAGGGATCGAAATACATAGATTAAAGATATGATATGTATCTAGAATGTTATTGTTGTTGTTTTTGTTGTTGTTGTTGTTGTTGTTATAGTGATGTATTTCAGAATATAGAAGAGAAAATCATAAAAATCAAGAAAATAGAAAGTATAAATATCGTTGAGAAGAGAGAAGAGAGAGAGGAGAGAGTCAGAGATATTGTGAGAGAGAGAGAGAGAGAGAGAGAGAGAGAGAGATGAGAGAGAGAGAGGAGAGATTACGCCAGAGCAGATGTAGAGAGAGAGAGAGAGAAGAGAGAGAGAGAGAGAGAGAGAGAGAGAGAGAGAGAGAGAGAGAGATTTATCCGCTCCCATTTTTTCTCGTCGTGCTCAGAATCGGTTTAATACAAGTCACAAATCGGTCTTTCTCTGCCATTTACATCCGGCTCTTGGTGTTATTGAAGCCATTGTTTTGTTATTGCTGTTGTTTTCTATTGATATGACTTTTATTGTTGGTCTTTTTTTATATAATTAACCTTTTTTGAGGATGGTTCTATTGTGGGGGTTTTTTTATTATGTTTTTTTCAGTTTTTTTATTATTTTTTGGTCTATTGTTTGTCTGTTTTGATATAACTTCCTTTTTTTTCAATGATTAAATTCTATTCATGTTTCTTTCTCTTTTGAATTTCTTTATATATGTATGTAGATATAGTCTTTGTTGCCTCTTTTTTTTCGCAATACAATTTTTTCGCCTGTGTTGATAAAATTCATACTCACATTGTATCTCGTGCATACTTTTTGAATTCATTGTAAATATACTAATTGTGTACGTATGTTCTTAGTCGTTGGGGAGACGTAAAGTTTTATGAGTGTAGTAATGGAAACACTAAACACGAGAAAATTTGATGAAAAAGTTATCCTACAAGCACAAAAACGAGATTAAACAACAAACAACTACGAAAAGAGTTACTCCACGCATAAAAAACTCCACTCAAGGAATGAAAGCATGTTTAATGCCATTAAGCAAAAGAAGAGTTAATGCCCTTCAAGCAAAAGAAGTTAATGCCCTTCAAAGAAAAGAAGAGTTAAATGCCACTTCAAGCAAGAAGAGTTAAATGCCACTTCAATGAAAAAAAATTTAATGCCACTCAAAGCAAAAGAAAGAGTTAATGCCCTTAAGCAAATAAAGTTTAATCCACTTCAAGCAAAAGAAAAATTAAAGCCACTTCAAGCAAAAAGAGTTATGAATTCAAGAAAAATAAGATGTAAATGCATCAAGAAAAGTAAAGTTTAAATGCACTTATCAAGCAAAAAAAAAGAGAAATTACTTAAGAAAAAAAGTTAAATGCACTTCAAAGCAAAAAAAAAGATAAATGACTCAAAAAAAAAAAGAGTTAAAGCACTCAAAGCAAAAAGAAAATTAAAAGCATAAAAAAAAGATTAAATGCACTCAAAGCAAATAAAGATTAAATCACTTCAAAGCAAAAAAAAGTTAAATGCCACTTCAAGCAAAAAGAAAGAATTTAATGCATTCAAAGCAAAAAGAAAGAGTTAAATGCCACTTCAAAGCAAAAAGAAAGAGTTAAATGCCACTTCAAAGCAAAAAGAAAGTTAAATGCCACTTCAAAGCAAAAAGAAAAGTTAAATGCACTTCAAAGCAAAAAGAAAGAGTTAAATGCCACTTCAAACAAAAGAAAGAGTTAAATGCCACTTCAAAGCAAAAGAAAGTTAAATGCCACTTCAAAGCAAAAAGAAAGAGTTAAATGCCACTTCAAAGCAAAAAGAAAGAGTTAAATGCCACTTCAAAGCAAAAAGAAAGAGTTAAATGCCACTTCAAAGCAAAAAGAAAGAGTTAAATGCCACTTCAAAGCAAAAAGAAAGAGTTAAATGCCACTTCAAAGCAAAAAAGAATGAAAAGAAAAGAGTTAAATGCCACTTCAAAGCAAAAAGAAAGAGTTAAATGCCACTTCAAAACAAAAAGAAAGAGTTAAATGCCACTTCAAAGCAAAAAGAAAGAGTTAAATGCCACTTCAAAGCAAAAAGAAAGAGTTAAATGCCACTTCAAAGCAAAAAGAATAGCAAAAAAGCAAAAAAAAAAGCAATAGAATGGAATAAAAAAAAGTTACATCCCGAAAAATAAATTAAAAACCCGAAAAAGTTAAATGCCACGACACAAACCAAAAAAAAACCTATATATTTATCGCCGCTTTGATATTAATGGCGCACAGCAAACATTACCGTAGTTGAATTATACATCATTCATTAGTTAACATACATTATTCATATATATTCAATTATACATATGATTAAAAAGAGAAACAAGGAAAGGAAACTGAAACCTACTCAATTAATCATTAGGCCTATTATTATTATTATTATTATTATTATTATTATTATTATTAGTATATTATTTTTAATTATTATTATTTCATCACATCTCATCATCTCACTCATCATCATCATCATCATCATCATCATCATCATCATCATCATCATCATCATCTCATCATCATCATCATCAATTCTCATCATCATCATCATAGATCATCACATCATCATCATTCTCATCTTATCATTCTATCATCATCAAATCATATATTTCTCATCTCATCATCATCATCTCATTAAACTTTAATTTCCACCACATAAGATTGTAGATAAGTTACCTTATTTATATAAAGAATCTATTTTTTCACCACATTGAAAGGTATAATACCCTTTTTTTACCCAAAGTATAAAAAAGAAAAAAAGTTGTTCCCAGATTTAAAAAAAAAAAAAAAAAAAGCCCATAACAAAAGGAAAAAAATATTTGAGTCACACGCTGAAAGAATAATAATCCAAGAAAAAAAAAATCCCACCTATTTCTTGACACAATAGGGGAAAAAAAGGTGAAAATGTGCAAAAAAAACCCACCGTAAATAAGAAAGAAGAAAAAACGCGCTGAGAGGAAGCAAAAAATAAACTATAAATAAAATCCACCTATTCCTTCACACAAAAGAGAGAAAAACCATAAAAAAAGGAGGAATTGAGGAAGCTACGATAACAGAGACTTGGGGAAGGAAGGAATGAAGGGGGGGAGAAAGGAAGAAGGAAGAAAAGATGAAGGAAATGGGGGGGAAGAGGAAGGAAGGAGGGAAGAAGTGAAGGAAGGGGGGGAGAGAGAAAAGAAGGGAAGAAAGAGGAAGGAAGAGGGGAAGGAAGGGAGAGAAAAGAAGGAAGGAAGGAAAGGGGGAGAAAAGAGGAAGGCAGAAGGGGGAAGAAGAGAGAAGGAAGGGGGAAAGAAGAGGAAGGAAGTGGATAGAGGGAGAGAAGGAAGGAAGAGGGGAAGAGGAGGAAGGAAGGGGGGGAAGAAAAGGAAGGAAGGAGAGGAAGGAAAGAAGAAGAGAAGAAGGAAGAGTAGAAACATGAGAATAGGAGAGAGAGAGAGAGAGAGAGAGAGAGAGAGAGAGAGAGAGGAGAGAGAGAGAGAGAGAGAAGACTGATGGAGAGAAAAGAAGGAGTGAGAGTTTGGAGAGAAGAGAAGAGAAAAAATCTTTAATGGAGAGATCTTTAAACTTAATGGAAGGGAGGAAGAGGGTGAAGAAATGGAGGAGAGAGAGGGAGATGGGAGAGTTAGTGGAATGGAGAAAGAAAGGAGAAGAGATACGAAGGAAGAAGAGGAGGAAGAAGAAGAAATGGAGGAGAAATACGGGGGAAGAGAAAGAAGAATAAGAAGAAATGGAGGAGAAAGAGAGATGGAAGAGTTTATGGAATGGAGGAGAAAGAAGAAGAAATGAAATTGTATGGAAGAGGAAGGAGAAAAGGAGGAAGTCACCTGAGAGAAGAAGAGAGGAGAGAGAGAGGAGGAGGAGGAGGAGAGAGGAGGAGGAGGAGGAGGAGGAGGAGGAGGTGACGAAGCCTTAAGCAATTTGTAGGAAACAGGAAGAGGAAGAGGAAAGGAGACAGTATGTTGGCAGGAGGAGGAGGAGGAAGAAGAGGAGGAGGAGGAAGAGGAAGTGGAAAGGAGACAGTATGTTGGCAGGAGGAGGAGGAGGAAGAGGAGGAAGCCTGAAGCAATGTGTGGGTGGTACGAGGAAGAGATGAAAGGAAGGAGGTTGAGAGAGAGAGAGAGAGAGAGAGAGAGAGAGAGAGAGAGAGAGAGAGAGAGAGAGAGAGAGGCGTCTATAGGAGAATAGGGTCGAGATGGAATTTATGTGGAAGAGGAAAAGGGAGGGAAAAAGAGAGAGAGAGAGAGAGAGAAGAGAAGAGAGAGAGAGAGAGAGAGAGAGAGAGAGAGAGAGAGAGAGAGAGAGAGAGAGAGAGAGAGAGAGAGAGAGGCGTTATGGAAGCTGTGAAACCCCCTCCCCCCTCTCCCTATGACTCTTGTTAGGGGGCAACGGGGGGTCTGGTGACACACACACACACACACACACACACACACACACACACACACACACACACACACACACAGACACATGGATGGATGGGTGGATGGGGTGAAAGAAGGGAGGGAGGAGGGAAGGAAGATGAAGAGTATAAGGAAGAGGAGGAGGAGGAGGGGAGATAAGGAGGGTAAAGAAGTAGGGAAGATAGGAGAGAGAGAGAGAGAGAGAGAGAGAGAGAGAGAGAGAGAGAGAGAGAGAGAGAGAGAGAGAGAGAGAGAGAGAGAGAGAGAGAGATAATAATAACCTTACACTCCTAGACAAATAAAATATATAAAATAAGGTGAAACATAGTAAAAAACATGATGAAACACACACACACACACACACACACACACACACACACACACACACACACACACACACACACACACACACACACACACACACACTTATTATTTACACCCTTCACGCTCCTATAGATTACTCTCTTCTTTTTATCTTTCCCACGCTAACTTTACGCCATAATTACTCCCGTCATCCCAAGGGCGCCATAAACTCTCGGCGTGGGAGGGCGCGGGAGAATTTTTTTCTTCTTCATTTATTTACATTTATTACAGATGTAGTGTGGTGAACGCAGCTGACACTGGTTAATCACCTTTCAGTCTACGCCTTGCTCTTAATCTTGTCCTAGAGATTATCACTTCCCTACCTCTTAATGGCTTCACTCAGGTTTCGCCTCCCTTTTTCCATGTCGACATCACCTATGATCTCGCCGACCGCCAATTAAGAGATTAGACGTCCCGGCCTTATATACAGGGAAATCTCATGTAGAGGGACAGTTAGACACAGACCTCTGTACCACACACAAGCTCTGTACCGGCAAATAAACATCACCCACCAACCTGGATGTATGGCTTAACCCGTGTCTAGTTGGAAGAACACTACAGTAGTTAGTAACGTCGAGTATGAACCCAGTCAAGAAACACTCAAAAAGTCAAGTCAGCCCAATTGACAATCAACAAATCAACCAACCAGTCAGTCAATCAGTCAGTCAGTCAGTCATGCGTTACCCTACACCCCCTCTTTCTCCCCTCCCCCTTCCTTTCTCCCCTCCTTCTCCTATTTCCCTCTCTTCTCCTCAGCCTACCCACGGCCTACGCGAGCCACTGATTGTCTCCTGCTACAAAAGATCAGCCTGGAGGAGGAGGGGGGGTGAGGGGTCGGAGGGGAGGGGTCTGCGGCCATGCTCCCCAGCGGGTCATCGTAACAATCACGTCCTCATTCAGAAACTCAGTCAGACGCCTCGCTGGTGGTTGAGGGGAGAGGGGGAGGGAGGGGGAGAGGAGGGAGATTAAGGGAGGGGAAGGGTAGCAAGGATGAAGAAAGGGGGAAGGGAGAGAGGGAAGCAGGCGTGAAGAGAGGGAGAGAGGGGGAAGGGGGGAGAGGGAGAGAGAGACAGAGGGAGAGAGGGAAGGAATAAGGGAGCTAGAAACAGTAATAGGGAGGGAAGGAAAGAAGGAGCGGGGGAGAAATAGGGATGAAGGAAGGAATAAGGGAGCTAAAAACAGAAGGAGGGAGGGAAGGAAAGAGGGAGGGAGAGAAATAGTGAAGGTATAAGGGAGAGAAGGAAGGAATATGGGAGGAGGGAAGGAGGGAGGGAGAGTGAAGGAATATGGGAAGGAGGGAAGGAGGGAGAGAAATCATGAAGGAGGAATAATGCGGGAAGGAGAGAGGAAGGGAAGTAAGGACAGAAAGGAATAAAGAGAAAGAAGAAGCTTATAGAAGAAGCTTTTATAGAGAAGCTTTTATAGAGAAATAGTCATGAGTGGAAGGAATATGGTATGAGTATGAGTATGAGTAATGGTATGAGGGGAATGTTGATATGTTGAGAGGAATTAATGGTTGGTGGAAGGAAAGATGGTATGTGGAAGAATATAATAAGAATATGAAGGATAGTTAAGGATGAAGATTGAAATATATTGATAGGTAGTAATGATAAGTGTAAACATTATATTTTCCTCGTCTCAAAAAAAAAATTTGTTTTTTAAAAAATTTGGAAAGGAGGGGTAATAAAAATATGGAAATAAATCAAAGAATAAAGGAAATAGTGATGTGTTTTAAGTTTTGGAAATTAAATACATTGATAGATAGTAATGTAATGGCTTGTAGAGATTATTTTCCCCATGTCAAAAAAAAAGGAAAAAATTATGTATTTAAGAGTTTTGGAAAGGAGGGGAAATAAAAAAAGAAGAAAAAATAAAATCAAGGAAATAGTGATGTGTTTTAAGTTTTGGAAAGGGGGGGGGCGAAGTAGGAGGGAAAGTAGAGGGAAAAGTGGAGGTACAAAAATAAAGGAAATAGTGATGTGATTTAAGTTTTGGAAAGGGGGGGGAAAGTAGGAAGGAAAGTAGAGGGAAAGTAGAGGGAAGTAGGGAGGGAAAGACAGAGGGAGAGAAAGAGATAAAGGGAAAGAGGGAGAGAGATCAAGCGTAGAGGTCACAAGTTACAATCAGAAACCTAAAGAAGTCAAAAGGAAAAAAGGAGGTATACAAAGGAATACAAAGGAAGGAAACCTATATATTTTGTTGTGAAGTAAAGGACCCTAAGCCCCCCTTCCCCCCTTCCCCTTCCCCCCTCCCCTACTGGTTTAGTGTGAGGGTAAAAGAGGAAAAACATTTATTTGGGGTTTTGTGAAGAGTAGAAAAGGGAATGAGGGAAAAAATGAAAAATTATGAAGAAGAGAGGAAGAAAATGTGTCTACTATATGGGTTTTGGAAGGAGAAGAGGGGAAGAAGAAGAGGAAAGGGAGAAAAAAAGATGCTATGAGAAGAAAAGGGAGAAAGGGGAAAGAGAGGAAAAATAAAACGAGTCCATATAGGGTTTTTGTAATGAGAAAAGGGGAAAAAGAGGAAGAGAGGGGAGAAAATTATGTGTATGTAAGAAAAGGGGGATGCAACGAAGAAGGGGAAACAATAAATAAGTAAGGGTTTTTGGAATGAGGGGAAGAGGAGGGGAGAAAAATGTGTATATATGGGTTTTATGAGGGGAAAAAGGGGGGGTATAAAAAATGTGTGTTTGTGTGTCTTATGAGGGGAAAAAAAGTTAGAAGAGGAAGAGGGGGGAGAAAAATTTATATATGTGATGGGTTTTATGAGGGGAAAAAAAGATTAGAAGAGGTAGAAGAGGGGAGAAAAATTTATATATGTGATGGGTTTTATGAGGGGAAAAAAAATTAGAAGAGGTAGAAGAGGGGAGAAAAATTTATATATGTGATGGGTTTTATGAGGGGAAAAAAAGATTAGAAGAGGTAGAAGAGGGGAGAAAAATTTATATATGTGATGGGTTTTATGAGGGGAAAAAAAATTAGAAGAGGTAGAAGAGGGGAGAAAAGCATGTCTACGTATTTGATTTTTTGGTGAGAATGAAAAGAAAGAAGAAGGAAGGAAGAAAGAAGAGGAGGATAGAAAAACATGTGTAATCATTTTGTAGAAGGAGGAAAGGGAAGAAAAAAAGGAGAAGAAATAGAAAGAGGAGAAAAGTATGTAATGATTTTGTAGGAGATTAATTTTGTAGGAGAGATTTTGTAGGAGATTAATTTTGTAGGAGACAATTTTGTAGGAGACATATTTTGTAGGAGATTTTGTAGGAAACAGATTTTGTAGGAGACAGATTTTGTATGAGATTTTGCAGGAGACAGATTTTGTAGGAGATTAATTTTGTAGGAGACAGATTTTATAGGAGATTCATTTTGTAGGAGAGATTTTGTAGGAGATTAATTTTGTAGGAGACAGATTTTGTAGATATATTTTTGTAGAAGGAGAAAAGGGTAGAAAAAAAGAGGAAGAGAAGGAAAATCATGTCAATATAAGTTTAGTGGGAGGAGAAAAGGATGGCAGAGGAGAGGGAAGAGAGAATAAAAATGTCTTTATTTGGTTTAGGAGAGGAGGAAACTACATAAGAGGAAGAGGAAGACAATCTATTCCCTATAAGTTTTGTAGAGAAAGAGAACAAAGAGGAAAAGGAGAAAAAGAAAACACGTATAGACACATTTTTTTTCTTGTTTTTATATATTTTTCATTTATTTTTTATTTTGGGTTTATTTTTAGACCCAAAAGACCAAATTTTTAGACCTTTTTTTGTGGTTAAGAAAAAATGGTAAAAAGTGGAACTGTAAATAGGCGATAGATAGAAGGGAAGAAAACTTGATGAAGGGATGAATAAGATGAAGGACTAGGAAAATATATATATAAGGAAGAAGAGACGATAAAGAAAATAAATAATAGAAGTAATAAAAGGAAATAGATAAATGAGGAAGGGAAGAAGAAATTAAGAAAAGAAAAGATGCATATTTTTTTTACTTATATTAGAAGAGGAAAGTGATGTATGGAGTGAATAATGGATATATTAGTGTTGTGTGTGTGTGTGTGTGTGTGTGTGTGGTGTGTGTGTGTGTGTGTGTGTGTGTGTGTGTGTGTGTGTGTGTTGTGTGTGTGTGTGTGTGTGTGAAATAACCGAATAATCTAGTCTTCATCCAACCGTATTTTGAGTCAATTTGCCCCAAAGAAATACAGAGGACACAAAATGACAGAAAAAAAATGGAAAAACACAAAAAAATTCCTCTTCCAAAAACAAAATGACAGGAAAATTTTGAAAAACCAAAAAAATTCTGATTAAAAAACCAAAATGACTTACAAGAAAAAACGGAAAAAACTGAAAATGTCTGATGCAAAAAAAACAAATGACAAATAAAACTGAAATAAAAAAAAGACCCTCGAAAATTTCCAGTCACTTTCATCGCTGAAAAATAGAGGGACACAAAATGACATCACAAAAATGGAAAAAAAAAAAAAATTCCTCTTCAATAAACAAAATGACAAAACGATATACTTGAAAATTTCCAGTCACTTTCCCCTCGCCCCTTCCCCTCACTCTCCATAATAAGAGCGTTGGTGAATACATTACGAGGGAAACAAAGGGGAAATAGAGAGGCCTACCATTATTGTTACATAGGCCTGAGTGGGTCTACATAGGGGGTACTCTTAAATTGTTACCTCTTCCTCTTGAGGGACTAAAGGACGGGCCAAGAGGAGGAGGAGGAGGAAGAGAAGAGAAGGAGGAGGAAGAAGAGAAGGAGGAGGAAGTGGTGGTGGAATGAGAGAGAGAGAGAGAGAGAGAGAGAGAGAGAGAGAGAGAGAGAGAGAGAGAGAGACGCGTGCTCCGTCATAACCAAGTAACATGACACCACTTCTACAGAGAGAGAGAGAGAGAGAGAGAGAGAGGAATTGAGCTATTGTAACACCCACTTTTCCCTCCTCCTCCTCCTCCTCTCCTCCTCCTCCTCCTCCTCCTCCTCCTCCTCCTCCTCCTCCTCCTCCTTTCCTTCCTCTCCATCACCTTTCCCTCCCTCTTTCACACTTCCCTCCCTCCCTCCCACACACCTCTCCCTCTCCTCTTCCTCTTCCTCTTCTTTCCTCCTCTCCCTTCCCCTCCTCTTCAATAGCACCTCTTCCCTCTCCCCCTCCTCTCTTCACCTCCCCTCCAGCCTCCTCTCCTTCCTCTTCCTTCCTCTCCTCTTCCTCCTCTTCTCTCCTCCCTCTTCCCCCTCTTCCTCTTCCCCCCCCCCACGTGACCCCAGAAGTTACAATAACAACGAGTGGTATCCCTGCTGTTAATGGTAAACAATATGAGGTTACACTGTGTTGTGAGTCGATTGAGGTGTCCTGGGCCTTGTGTTTATTGTACATCTCTTTGTGTTGTGTTACTGCTCAGACCTTGTCTGTTTGGTGTATTGTGGTTGTTGGTTGTAGTTGTACCTTGGTCTCTGTTGTGGTTGTAGTTGTACCTTGGTCTCTGTTGTGTTTTTGTTGTGGTTATTAAAATTTGTTGTTGAATGTAAGCTTTTTGTTTCTCCCATCCTCCTTCTCTTCATTCGGCTGTCTGTTTGTTCTTCCTTTGTATTCCTTTGTATTCTCTTCTATTGTTACTTTTCTCATTTCCTCTTTTCTCATCTTATTCATGATTTTTTATTTGGTCTAAGTTTCTTCTTTCTCTCCTCCTATTCCTCCTGCTGTTTGTTTTTTCTTGGTATTCCTTTGTATTCCTTTGTATTCCTCTTCTATTGCTACTTCTTTAATTTCCTCTTTTGTCATATTTTTCGTGATTTTTTTGTGTTCTTTTTTTCACTAACTTTCTTCTTTATTTTGTGATGTTATTTTGTGATGTAATTTTGTGATGTTATTTTGTGATGTTATTTTGTGATGTTATTTTGTGATGTTATTTTGTGATGTTATTGTGATGTTATTCGTGATGTTATTTTGTGATGTTATTTTGTGATGTTATTTCGTGATGTTATTTTGTGATGTTATTTTGTGATGTTATTTTGTGATGTTATTTCGTGATGTTATTTTGTGATGTTAATTCGTGTAGTTTTTCCTCCTTATCTTTATTCTTCTTTAATAACATCACTGTTTTCTCCTATGATATTTATTACGATGAAAATACTATTATTATTATTATCATTGTAGTATCACCTTGAGTAGCAGAATTAATATATACTATTTCGAAAATATGTGATACTTTACTTAATTAAATTAAATTATTAGCGTTCATATTAATTTCCCATATATTGTCATTACAAAGAGACGCATAATTCCTCCTTTTTAACTATCCATTCCAATCTAAATTAAAAGTTGTAATTTCCCCGACTAATTAAATACGTCCCAGTTACCCCCTTCCTCCCCTCCTTCCCCTCATCCCCTACCCCCTCCCCCCCCTTCCCTCCCCCGTCACCCCCCCCCCCCTGCCACCCCACCCCCCCTGCCCCCACCCCTCCACCCTCCTCCCCCCCCCCTGCCAACCCCCTCCCCTCAACCCTTCCAACCACCCCTTCCAACACCTCCTTCCCTCCCCCGTCCCCCCCTGCCAACGTCCCCTTCCCCCCCTCCAAAGCCCCCTTCCAACACCCCCTTCCCCCCCTCCAAAGCCCCCTTCCAACACCCCTTCCTCCCCCTCCAAAGCCCCCTTCCAACACCCCTTCCTCCCTTCCCCCCCTTCCTAACACCCCTTCCCCCCTTCCAACTCCCCTTCCTCCCACCCTTCACCCCTTCCAACCACCCCCCTTCCTTCCCTTCCTAACCCCTCCTTCCCCCATTCCTAACACACCTCCTTTCCCCTTCTAACCTCCTTTCCCCCTTCCTAACCCCCTCCTTCCCCCCGTCCAAAAGCCCTTCCTTACGCCCTCTCACCGAATACCTAACACACTACATCACGTGGCATTAATTAACCTGCATATTATTGACCGCGTAAAGTAAAGGATTTTATGTCGGAAATGAATCAAAAAAGGGAAAGTCCATGATATTATTAAATACTATCAAGTTCAGTATAATTTGTAAAGTATTTTTGTTTCTAAAATGGAATGCTAAAAAAAGAGAAAAAATGCCAAACTGAAATATTACAAAAAGTCAGACTGGAATGAAAAAAGGAAACACCAAACTGGAATGTCTAGAAAAACTGGAATGTTTGAAGAATAAAAAGTAATTGGATTCCGAAAAAAAAAAAAATAATGCTAAAAGAAAAAAAAATCCGAACTTGGATGCAAGAAAAAAAATGGATTGTACGAAAAAAAATTGAAATGTAAAAAAAAAAAAACGAAGCGCAAAAAAAAGGAAGAAAAAAAATGAATAGAAAAAAAAAAAAACGAACTGGGCGGCCAAAAAAAAAAAATGGAATGTAAAAAAAACTGAAATGTAAGAAAAAAAAAAAAAAACGAACTGGGCGGCCAAAAAAAAAATGGAATGTAAAAAAATAAAACTGAAATGTAAGAAAAAGAAAAAAAAACTTGATCAAACGCGTGTTTTCTTTGAAGTTTCTGTGGAAGTTCACTAGAAGTTTGTAAAAGTTAAGATATTCGAGTAGGAATCTTTTGACTGATATTCCCCCGACTTCGCTTTGCCATTTCGGAAGATTGAAGAATAAAAAGAAAAATATATAAAAGTTGGACGTTAAGTTATTTGTAAGTTAAATATCACCTCTTCTAATTTTTTAATTTTAGATGTAAGTTCATGTGACAATCTATTTATTTACTATCTATTATTTAATCTATTATTACGAAACATTAATGACTCTAAAGTTACATACATTAAGTTACTTCTGGTAATTCGCTAAGTCCATTTATGATACCAGTAAGAGGAGGAGGAGGAGGAGGAGGGGGGGAGGAGGAGGAGGAGAGAACTTAGCTGACATCTGCCTGGTGGTCACTTCATCGAGGAGGAGGAGGAGGAGGGGGGGGAGGAGGAGGAGGAGGAGGGGGGGGGAGGTCTGACAGGCATGACAATGGATAATGTATAGTGATTTTAAGTCTCCTTGAAGAGGGGGAAAAATGGATCCTTTGTTGTGGGTGTCAGAGAGAGAGAGAGAGAGAGAGAGAGAGAGAGAGAGAGAGAGAGAGAGAGAGAGAGAGGTGATTGTCTCAGTGAGTAAAGGCAGATTGGAGCGTGTTCAATAAGGCGTGAATGTGTGTGTGTGACTGTGTATGTGTGTGTGTGTGACTGCTTGTGTGACTGTGTGTGTGTGTGTGTGTGTGTGTGTGTGTGTGTGTGTGTGTGTGTGTGTGTGTGTGTCCTGGAAACTTGTTATGTGTGTATATAAATGTTTGAATAAAAAGCTAGATATATTTTTGAAGAATAATCTAACTTCCTACTTTCCATAATAATAATAATAATAATAATAATAATAAATAATAATAATAAATAATAATAATAATAATAATAATGATAATAATGTCACCAGTTTATTCCTTAAGAGTCGCAGAATCAGTTCAATGCACAATAACAAAAGAATATCGGAAGCAGCTGGTTTCGAACGCGGGTCCAGAAATAGTGTTGTTAATGTGCTCAAAAGTCAATTACGTGTGTGTGTGTGTGTGTGTGTGTGTGTCTCCTCCCTCTCTATTATCTCTCTCTCCCCTCCCTCTCTCTCTCTCTCTCTCCCTCTCCGTTTCTACTTCATTTAATAAAGTTTAAAATTGATTGAAGAGGCATGGGTTGTCGCCTGTAAATGTGGGTGTTGGTGCGGCGAGAGAGAGAGAGAGAGAGAGAGAGAGAGAGAGAGAGAGAGAGAGAGAGAGAGAGAGAAGAGAGAGAGAGAGAGAGAGAAGAAAGAGAGAGGAGAGGAGGAAGAGAGAGAGAGGGCGAGGAGGAGGAGGGAGAGAAGAGGAAGAGAGGAGGGAGAGAGAGAGAGAGAGAGAGAGAGAGAGAGAGAGAGAGAGAGAGAGAGAGAGAGAAAGTCGGTTGCTTCTGTTATCATTTTCTATCTTTCTCTTATTTGTTGTGGTCTGCTTTCTTTCTTTTTTCTTTCTTCTTCTTCCTGCTCTTCTTCCTTCCTCCTCCTTCCTCCTTCCTCCTTCTTCTTCCTCTTCCTTCCTCTCTTTCTTTCTACTCATTCTCCTCCTCCTATTCATTTTCTCATCTGGTTGTTTTTTCCATTCCGATTTTATTGCCTTATTTTGGATTTCAGATTGTTATGTTTTCCTGTTTCTTCTTTCTTTCTTTCTTTCTTTCTTTCTTTTTCTATATTCCAATCTGTTGTTTTTTTTTTTTTTCATTGAATATTTGGTGGCTTTCTGTATATTTTTTTGTGTTATTGTTAATTTTTTTTCGTTTGCTCCTCGTTCTTTATTGTTATTTGTGTGTATTGTTATTGTTTCTGCATCTCTCTCTCTCTCTCTCTCTCTCTCTCTCTCTCTCCGTCTCTCGTCTCCTCTCTCTCTCTCTCTCTCTCTCTCTCTCTCTCTCTCCTCCTCTCCTCTCTCCTCTCTCTCCGCTCTCTCTCTCCTCTCTCTCCTCTCTCTCCACTTACATACATCTGCCCGTATGCCAAAATTCTCTCCCTTCCTCTTCCTTCCCTTCCCTTCTCCTCTCTTCCCTCCCTTCCCTTCCCTTCTTCCCTCCTCTCCCTTCCCCTTCCCTCCTTCTTCATCATAAACCAATATGCAGCGGCCTCTCATATCCATCACCTGAACTTACAAAGACAGACAGACAGACAAAGAGAGAGAGAGAAACACAGACAGACAGATAGAAAGAGAAAAAAAACCGTACAGAAAGATAAATAGATAGACGGTTGAAAGGACAGATAGATATATAGATAGATAGACGGATGGATAGACAGATAGATAGACAGACAGAAATATAGATAGACATACAGATAGATATATAGATAGACAGACAGATAGATAGATATATAGATAGACAGACAGATAGATAGATAGACAGACAGATAGATAGATAGATATATAGATAGACAGACAGATAGATAGATAGACAGACAGATAGATAGATAGATATATAGATAGATAGACAGATAGATAGATAGACAGACAGACAGACAGACAGATAGATAAATAGACAGACAGACATATAGATAGACAGACAGATAGATAGATAGATTGATAGATAGACAGATAGACAGACGGACAGATGGACGGTTGGATAAACAGACGGGGGGAGAAAAATATATTAATCAAGTTATTAATGGTGGGGATATGATGATGGCTTTTTTGTATATTTGTTTCTTAATGTTTCCGTCAATTATCGTTCATCTATTCACTGGCTGACTGACTGACTGAATAACAAACTCCCATTCTTTTCCCCTCAATCCCGGCAATAACAAACTGACTGATTGACTGACTGACTGACTGATTGACTGACTGACTGATTGACTGATTGACTGACTGACTGACTGGCTGACTGACTGACTGACTGATTGACTGACTGACTGACCATCGACTGACTGAAACGAACTCCCTATTTTGCTTCCCTCAATCACCGCAATAACAAACTGACAGATTGACTGACTGATTGACTGACGGACTGACTGACGAACCCTTCACCCGCCAATATCGTTCTGCAATCTACCTTTCGAAACAAGAAAATGGAAAAAGAAAAACCGAATTGAAGAAATAACACAAATCGAAGCAGATAGATAGGCCATTTTTAGCCTCCATGTCCTTATAGACGCCGAGGTTTGGGGTTGGATGTCGCTGAGAGGGTTCCAACTCTTTATTCCTTGGGGTTGAATGTCGCTGAGGGGGTTCCAACTCTTTATGCCTTGGGGTTGGATGCCGCTGAGGGGGTTCCAACTCTTTATTCCTTGGGGTTGGATGCCGCTGAGGGGGTTCCAACTCTTTATGCCTTGGGGTTGGATGTCGCTGAGGGGGTTCCAACTCTTTATTCCTTGGGGTTGGATGCCGCTGAGGGGGTTCCAACTCTTTATGCCTTGGGTTGGATGTCGCTGAGGGGGTTCCAACTCTTATTCCTTTGGGTTGGATGTCGCTGAGGGGGTTCCAACTCTTTATGCCTTGGGGTTGGATGCCGCTGAGGGGGTTCCAACTCTTTATGCCTTGGGGTTGGATGTCGCTGAGGGGGTTCCAACTCTTTATGCCTTGGGGTTGGATGTCGCTGAGAGGGTTCCAACTCTTTATTCCTTGGGGTTGGATGCCGCTGAGGGGGTTCCAACTCTTTATTCTTGGGGTTGGATGCCGTTGAGGGGGTTCCAACTCTTTATTTTGGGGTTGGATGCCGCTGAGGGGGTTCCAACTCTTATTCTTGGGGTTGGATGCCGCTGAGGGGGTTCCAACTCTTATCTTGGGGTTGGATGTCGCTGAGGGGGTTCCAACTCTTTATTCTTGGGGTTGGATGCCGCTAAGAGGGTTCCAACTCTTTATTCCTTGGGGTTGGATGCCGCTGAGGGGGTTCCAACTCTTTATTCCTTGGGGTTGGATGCCGCTGAGGGGGTTCCAACTCTTTATGCCTTGGGGTTGGATGCCGCTAAGAGGGTTCCAACTCTTTATTCCTTGGGGTTGGATGCCGCTGAGGGGGTTCCAACTCTTTATGCCTTGGGGTTGGTGCCGCTAGGGGGTTCCAACTCTTTATTCTGGGGGTGTTGTGGTTACTTATTGTTTCTCTTATTGTCTCACCGCTAGAAGAAAAAAAATGCTATAAGAAACATTGGAAAAGGAACAAAATATGCATATTAAAAAATCGAAGCCATATTATATTTTGTTTTCCATTCACCAAGGAAGCAAACAAATAAACAA
>JACEEZ010015998.1:32500-45000 GCA_016584305.1 Chionoecetes opilio
GACAGGGACACATATAGACAGACAGACAAACAGGCAGACAGGAACACAGACAGACAGACGGACAGACATACAGACAGGGACACAGACAGACAGACAGACACAAACGAGCGGGCGTCAGTCATTGCGTATTCTATGCAAATGTGCACTGGTTCACGCACGCGTAATGAGAGTAACTGGCGATTGCGCTTTCAAATTGCACATATTGACCCGTTACTGCGAGGGAAGAGGAAGGAAAGGGTGAGGAAAGGGTGACAGAAGGGAGGGTGATGTATGGGGGAAGAGGAGGAGGAGGAGGAGGAAGATGAAGGGAAGAGGAGGAGGAGGAGGAAGATGAAGGGAAGAGGAGGAGGAGGAGGAAGATGAAGGGAAGAGAAGGAGGAGGAAGAGGAAGGGAAGAGGAGGAGAGAAGGAGGGAGTTGTAGGGAGGATAGGGAGGAGGAAGATGAAGGGAAGAAGAGGAGGAGGAGGAGGGAGAGAAGAGTTGTAGGGAGGATAGGGAGGAGGAAGATGAAGGGATGGAGGAGAAGAGAGTTGTAGGGAGGATAGAGGGAGATGGAGGTAAGGAGGAGGAGGAGGAGAAGAAGAAGAGTTGTAGGGAGGATAGGGAGGAGGAAGATGAAGGGAAGAGGAGGAGGAAGGGAAGAGGAGGAGGAGGAGAAGAGTTGTAGGGAGGATAGGGAGGAGGGAGATAAAGGGATGGAGGAGAAGAGAGTTGTAGGGAGGATAGAGGGAGATGGAGGTAAGGAGGAGGAGGAGGAGAAGAAGAAGAGTTGTAGGGAGGATAGGGAGGAGGGAGATAAAGGGATGGAGGAGGTACAGAGAGAAGGGAAAGGAGGAAGATAATGATATGTGTGCTTTAAAGAGGAGGAGGAAGAGGAAGACGAGGAGGAGAAGAGGAGGAGGCGGAGGAGGCGTAGATGTTTTTAGGCAATCCACTAATTACTAATATGAAGAAATGTAATTGGATGAAATTTTCTTTTTTCTTTCTCGTGTTCCTTTTTTTATTTTTTATTAATGTGGAGGGTTAATTTCTTTCTTACTGACATGATTTCTTGAATTGAAAGAAGAGAAGGATGGGAAAGGGTGATAGGAAGGAAGGAAGGGAAGATAGGAAGAAGGAAGGAAGGAAAGAAGGAAGAAGGAAGGAAGGAAAGAAGGGAAGATAGGAAGAAGGAAGATAGGAGGAAGGAAGGAAGGAAGGAAAGAAGGGGAGAAGGGATAGAATGATGGATTGAAGGAAGAGGGAAGGAAAGGTAAGAATGAAGGAAGGATAAGGGATAGAATAATGAAAGGAAGAGGAGAGGATAGGTAAGAAGGAGGACAGTGGAAGGGATAGAAGGAAGGAAGGAAGGAAGGAAGGATAAGGGATAGAATGAAGGAAGGAAGGAAGGATAAGGGATAGAAGGAAGGAAGGAAGGAAGGAAGGAAGGATAAGGGATAGAAGGAAGGAAGAATGAAGGAAAGGAATAAGTTAATATGTAGACAAGGAAATCAGTGTTATTTGTACTACTAGATCCTTACACACACACACACACACACACACACACACACACACACGCACACACACACACACACACACACACACACACACACACACACACACACACACAAAGGGGCGCGGGTTTTGCTCATTAGTATATCAATATGTTTGCTGGGAGACGAATAAATTTGACCTGAGGCATAATTGGGGTTCTTTTTTATTGGAGGTATTTGCAAGACAGGGGAAGGGAAGGGGTCGGTAGGAGGGGAGGAAGAGGAAGAGGAGGAGGGGAAGGGGTGAAGGAAAGAGAAAGGGGAGAAAGTAGGGAAGGAGGGGCAGGAGGGGGAGGGGAAGGAAGAAGGGGAGGGTAGGTAGGCTGTAGGGGGGGAAAAAGGGGAAGAGGGGAGGGGGGGAAAGGTCCTGACATGGGCAGTTTGCAGGACAGAAGGGGAGAGGAGGGAAAGAAGGGGAGGGAAGGAAGGGGAAGGAGGAGAGAAGGAAGGGCAGAAGCGAAAGGGAAGGAAAGAAGGGGGGGGAAGCAGGAGGAGGAGAGGGAAGAGCAGACCCAGAAAGGGAAGGAAGCAAGGGAGGGGTAGGAGGGATGTAAGGGGAAAGAGAGGGGAAATAAGGTCTTGACATAGGCAGTGAGGCGACCCATAGACCAGCCGTGCCCCCAGGCTTCCCCAGCAGGCGTGAGGGGCCCCTGGGAGCACAAAGGGGGGCAGGAGGGGGCGGCGTTCCCCCTGGTGCGTCTGACAGTGGCAGGGGCGTGGCCGGTCCCCTACAACACGGCCGCAGCGGATTTGGGGCTTAGTGATGGCTGCTGTTGTCGCCTTAGGGAATGGGGGAATCGGGGGAAGGGAGGGAGGGGGGGTAATTGGGTAATGGGGTGAGGGTAGGGGGGGCTATGGGGGGCGTGGATAAGGGAGGAAGGAAAGGGCGGGGCGTGAGGGAGGGAGAGTAGGGTGAGAGGGAGGTAGGGAGAGAAGGGAAGGTGGGATGGGAGAGGGAGGGAAGGAAGGGAGAGGAAGAGAGGGGAGAGGGAGGCTAGGGAATAGGGAAGGGAGGGATAGAAGGCTAGGAGAGGGAGGGATGGGTGGGAGAAGGAGAGAGGGAAGGAGGGAGGGAGGGAAGGGATAGAGGCTAGTGAATAGAGGAAGAGAGGGATGGATAGGGAAGAAGGGAGGGTGGGATAGGGAGGAAGGACACACACACACACACACACACACACACACACACACACACACACACACACACACACCAAGGACTTAACAAACCGTCCTCCCTTTGTCCCGCCCGGAAGCTCCTTATTTTTTTTCTTCAAATTTTCAACAAAAATATTTCCATAAAAAAAAATTGTTGTTAACGTTTTCAGGACTTTAATGGCAGCCAACACCCCTCTTTCCCCTCCCTCCCTTCCTCTCCCCTCCCTTCCTTTCCCCTCTCTCTCATTCCCCTTCTCACCCCTCTTCCTCTTACTCAACCCATTTTTACTTACTCTTGCCTGAGGCCCGTCAAATTGAGAGGAAGAGGAAGAGAAGGATGACAGGGGGAGGAGGAGGAGAAGGTAGAGGAGGAGGAGGAGGTAGAGGAGGAGGAGGAGGAGGAGGTAGGGGAAGAGGAGGAGGAGGAGGAAAGGAGGAGGTAGAGGAGGACAGAAGGAGGAGGCAGAGGAGGACAGAAGGAGGAGGCAGGGGAAGAGGAGGAGGAGGAGGATAGGAGGAGGAAGAAGAGGAGGTAGAGGACGAAGAGGGAGAGGTAGAGGATAGGAGGAGGACAGGAGGAAGAAGAAGAGGAGGTAGAGGAGGACAGAAGGAGGAGGTAGGGGAAGAGGAGGAGGAGGAGGAGGAGGCTTTTCACCCAAAATCGAGCCCTATTTGCTACCACATATCCACTTAAAAATACAAGCTCGCCTCATCACTGGTTTAGCTTAATTAGATCCACCGCCGATCAATGGGTGTTTTATATTGGCCGCCAAACAGACACACGCCGCCACCCTCCACCTTCTGTTGTGTTCTGTTTGGTGCTGTTTGGTTCTGTTTGGTTCTGTTGAGTCGTCAGGAGATTAAGCCTTTGCAACGGTACCTCCCTGATTATGTTTTTTATTTTTTGTACCCGGTGGTCAGGAAGAAAGTATTACGAAAAACAAAGTAATGGAGGAAAGGTTTGATTTGGTAAGGTTAGGTTAGGTTAGGTTAAGTTAGGTTAGGTTAGGTTAGATTTGGTTTGGTTAGGTTAGGTTAGGTTAGGTTAGGTTTGGTAAGGTTAGGTTAGGTTAGGTTAGGTTAGGTTAGATTTGGTTAGGTTAGGTTAGGTTAGGTTAGGTTAGGTTTGGTAAGGTTAGGTTTGGTAAGGTTAAGTTTGGTAAGGTTAGGTTAGGTTTGGTTAGGTTAGGTTAGATTTGGTTAGGTTAGATTTGGTTAGGTTAGGTTTGGTAAGGTTAGGTTAGGTTAGGTTAGGTTAGGTTAGGTTAGGTTAGGTTAGATCAGGTTATTCTGTTACTTTACTACTGCTCCAACACTGTTTCATGTTTTTGTACCCAGTGATCAGAAAAAATCAAGAAAATAAAGTTATATAGGAAAGGTCAGGTCAGGTCAGGTTATTCTGTTTACTTCCAATGCTATGTTTCTTTGCTACTTTATTTCTTTCATTCAATATTTCCTTATGGTTTGGCCTATTTTCTTCATATTCTTGTATATTATTGAATGTTTATCCTAACCTTTTCATGTGTTGTCAGTAGCACTTCTGCATAATTAACGTTACTTCCTCTACACGCATATTAAAAAAAACTAGAGATATTCAACGTTCATCGGCAAAACATCAGCAATAACCTTTTAGCATCAGCAAAGTGAAGCGCTATTCGAGTTTTAGTATTAGCGAATCAGCAAAGGCATCACGTTTAGCATTCACGGATAAACGAAAGCTGGATATTTTTTTACTTCAGCGTACGTGAATGATTTTTTTTCTCTGCTCTATTAATAGGCCGACGTCAATGTATCTTAATCACCAACAGATTGATAGTAAATGAGCTTCCCTTAATTAACATTCACGGATAAACAGTGATACATATTTTTTAACATTCACGAAATAGAAATCACAACACGGAACTTTATATTCGCGCTCACAGAGAAGTTCCTCGACACTCGCGGTCATACAGGAGTCCTTCGATATTCACGCTCACAAAGTTCCTCCACATTCGCGGTCATACAGGAGTCCTTCGATATTCACGCTCACAAAGTTCCTCCACATTCGCGGTCATACAGGAGTCCTTCGATATTCACGCTCACAAAGTTCCTCCACATTCGCGGTCATACAGGAGTCCTTCGATATTCACGCTCACAAAGTTCCTCCACATTCGCGGTCATACAGGAGTCCTTCGGTATTCACGCTCACAAAGTTCCTCGACACTCGCGGTCATACAGGAGTCCTTCGATATTCACGCTCACAAAGTTCCTCGACATTCGCGGTCATACAGGAGTCCTTCGATATTCACGCTCACAAAGTTCCTCGACACTCGCGTCATACAGGAGTCTTCGATATTCACGCTCACAAAGTTCCTCCACATTCGCGGTCATACAGGAGTCCTTCGATATTCACGCTCACAAAGTTCCTCGACACTCGCGGTCATACAGGAGTCCTTCGATATTCACGCTCACAAAGTTCCTCGACACTCGCGGTCATACAGGAGTCCTTCGATATTCACGCTCACAAAGTTCCTCCACATTCGCGGTCATACAGGAGTCCTTCGATATTCACGCTCACAAAGTTCCTCCACATTCGCGGTCATACAGGAGTCCTTCGATATTCACGCTCACAAAGTTCCTCCACATTCGCGGTCATACAGGAGTCCTTCGGTATTCACGCTCACAAAGTTCCTCGACACTCGCGGTCATACAGGAGTCCTTCGATATTCACGCTCACAAAGTTCCTCGACATTCGCGGTCATACAGGAGTCCTTCGATATTCACGCTCACAAAGTTCCTCGACACTCGCGGTCATACAGGAGTCCTTCGATATTCACGCTCACAAAGTTCCTCCACATTCGCGGTCATACAGGAGTCCTTCGATATTCACGCTCACAAAGTTCCTCGACACTCGCGGTCATACAGGAGTCCTTCGATATTCACGCTCACAAAGTTCCTCGACATTCGCGGTCATACAGGAGTCCTTCGATATTCACGCTCACAAAGTTCCTCGACACTCGCGGTCATACAGGAGTCCTTCGATATTCACGCTCACAAAGTTCCTCGACATTCGCGGTCATACAGGAGTCCTTCGATATTCACGCTCACAAAGTTCCTCGACACTCGCGGTCATACAGGAGTCCTTCGATATTCACGCTCACAAAGTTCCTCGACATTAGCGTGTCCCTGAAAGTCACTTGAGGTTTTTGTGTTTAACCCTTGAGACACAGAACGTAATTTCCATTGTAATTTCGGTACCATTTAGACTATTTTTAGTGAATATAAGCAATATTTTATAGATATGACCTGTTTAGTATCCTTGTCCACTAACTTATTTGGTATATTCAGTTAGTTTTTGTAATTTTATGGCTCGACGACATACAATTTTTTATAGCAAAGGAAAGATCTGGGCGTGAAGGGGTTAACATTTCCCTGTGTACGCCAGGTGCCCTCAGCCTCACCCTCCCTCCTTCAGGCTGGTACTGACGCCTTCACGAGGGAGGGAAGGACGTCTCTCACTTCAGGATAAATAATAATAATAATAATAATAGTAATAAGAACTGATAGGGTGTGGAAGTGTGTGACCGCGAATATCGAGGAACTTCTGTGACCGCGAATATCGAGGAACTTCTGTGACCGCGAATATCGAGGAACTTCTGTGACCGCGAATATCGAGGAACTTCTGTGACCGCGAATATCGAGGAACTTCTGTGACCGCGAATATCGAGGAACTTCTGTGACCGCGAATATCGAGGAACTTCTGTGACCGCGAATATCGAGGAACTTCTGTGACCGCGAATATCGAGGAACTTCTGTGACCGCGAATATCGAGGAACTTCTGTGACCGCGAATATCGAGGAACTTCTGTGACCCCGAATATCGAGGAACTTCTGTGACCGCGAATATCGAGGAACTTCTGTGACCGCGAATATCGAGGAACTTCTGTGACCGCGAATATAAAGTTTCTTGCTGTTTTCTACTTCGCTAATGTAAAAAATGTATTCTAACTGTTTATCCGTGAATGTTAATTAAGGGAAGCTCATTATCAGTCCGTTGGTGATTTAGATACATTTTTATCTCCCACGTCAGCATAAATGATCAGCTGTGTTTAGTGTGAAAGTTTTGTTATTATTAATTTTTTTTCTGTATTGCCATTTTTTGGGATAATGTCACTTCCTGTTTTCTAAGAGTTTATTTATAATTGTTTTTGTTGGGAGTATTGTTGTTGATGTTATTGTATGCTAAATGACACACACTACACACACACGAAAATACCTCTGACCCTGTACGCTACAACTAGATGAATACACACACACAAACACACACTACTCCCCCCCTCTCTCTTTCTCACACACACACACACACACACACACACACACACACACACACACACACACACACACACACACACACACACACACACACACACACACACACACACACACACACACACACACACACACACTACACACACAATCAGACACCATAACACATCACAACCACATCTTTCACATCACAAACACATCTTACGGTGACAAAAACCACAGATTTTATCATTTTCTGAAACGAGGGTGCCGAAATAGAGAGATAGAGGGAAAGGGAGAGAAAGAGAGCTCAATGGCAGTCTTATAGGGTAGTTTCTATAGGGGAGAGGAGCGTAGAAGAGCCTAGAATAGCTTAGAAGACCTTAATCTGCCCAGAAATGTTCATAGCGTCTCCCTAGATAAGATGTGAATGGTGGCGGGGCGGTATTTCTCACTTTGGGTAAAAAGGAAGAAAGATGAATGGCTGGGTGGGAGGATTTTTGTGTGTATGTGTAAAGGTTTGATTACGTAATGTTAGCGTGAGAGAGAGAGTGAGTGAGTGCGAGAGAGAGAGAGAGAGAGAGAGAGAGAGAGAGAGAGAGAGAGAGAGAGAGAGAGAGAGAGAGAGAGAGAGAGAGAGAATGACTATATTGTTAACATTTATCTACTATTTACAACATTGTGGAGAGAGAGAGAGAGAGAGAGAGAGAGAGAGAGAGATATTATTGCTTTATACCGTTAACAAACATTAATCAATTACAAACAGCCGAATGAATCGATGAAATTAATACACAGCAATATTATATTTATTGAAAATTATATTAAATTAAATGACACACGCCAACACGAAAAAGAAGAAAAGGAATACATATATATATTATTTAGATCTATGGAAAATTATCTCTTAAGACTGACATGACTACTACCACTACTACCACCCACTACTACTACCACTACTACCACCACTACTACCGCCACTACTACCACCCACTACTACTACCACCACCAGCACACCACAACCACCATCACCAACCACTACCGCAAACCACCACCACCACCAACAACCACCACTACTACTACTAACCACCACAACCACCACCAACCACCACTACTACTACCAATACTACTACTACTACCACCACCACAACCACTACCAACCACCACCACCACAACCACCACTACCCACCACTACCACTACCAACAACCACAACACCACCACAACCACTACCACCACCAACAACCACAACCACCACTACCCACCACTACCACCACCAAACACCACAACCACCACCAACCACTACCACCACCAACAACCACCACAACCACCACTACCACCACAACCACCACCAACCACAACACCACCACAACCACTACCACCACCACCACCAACAACAACTACTACTACTACTACCACTACCACTACTACAACACAGTCTTTGGTGCGTTAAGAAGCAAGTTTGTGGCGGGTCATGTGATACGGTAATGCTCTCCCCTGTCTCACCTTACCAGGGCGCTAAGGGAAGACTTAAGGCTCTAGTCACTATAAAAAAAAATAGTGCTAGTGTTGTTATTTTTATTATTATTGTTGTTAAAAAAAAAATTGTAGGGGTGTTTTTTTTTTTTGTTTTTTTTGGGGGGGGTCATAATTTTTTTTTTTTATTAGCTGATACGTTTTCAAGGCCGCGTCGTAGCAATAACCACCCCGTTTTTTATGATATTTCCACCGTTTTCTATGTTGGATTTTTTAAGGGAAACTCAGGAAGACTAAACTAATCGGTTTTCCTCCCCCTTATGACCCCTTATGACCCTATATGACCTCTTTTATGGCATTATTATTTAGCATTATGACTTTCCTTCTACTATTTTTGACCTTTTTAATAGCCTGGAACCCATTCAGAAAGTTGATTATTTTTGGTAAACACACACACACACACACACACACACACACACACACACACACACACACACACACACCACACACACACACACACACACACACAACACCACACACACACAAAGAGAAGAGAAGAGAGAGAGAGAGAGAGAGAGAGAGAGGAGAGAGAGAGAGAGAGAGAGAGAGAGAGAGAGAGAGAGAGAGAGACAGACTGCCTAAAAAGAGATAGGTAAACAGAAACAGACAGATAGACAGACGAACTAGCACATGCAGAGAAATAATTATATAGACAGGCAGACGGAGAAAGATTCAAAATAGGGTAACACACACACACACACACACACACACACACACACACACACACACACACACACACACACACACACACACACCACAGACACAGACACACACAGACACACACACACACACACACAGACCACACACACACACACACACACACACACACACACACACACACACACACACACACACACACACACTAACGCCCTGTTGCATCGGGTTTTTGCAGTCATTACCTGAGCGATAATGACAAACATTTGCATCCGCGGCCTCTCGTTTGAATTGCAATTAATGCTTTGTACAGACCGACTACGAGAGAGAGAGAGAGAGAGAGAGAGAGAGAGAGAGAGAGAGAGAGAGAGAGAGAGAGAGAGAGAGAGAGAGAGACAGAGACAGAGAGACGTTAGATAACCTATTATTTTTTCTGTCTGTCTCATTCTATCTTTCCATCTGTTTATTTTCTACAATCAACTTTTATGTTTTATTGGATCAGTTTTCTATATCTATAATCACTAAATGTTTTTTTTCTTCACTCTATTTCTAATTTTGTCTCTTCTCAATCTATCTGTTATCTTCACGATGTCTGCGTTGTTGTAGCAAAGATGAAGATAAAGATAAAGTAGCTGTGATGATGAGATATAAAGTGATACAAGGTCCTGGAATCATGGCGTTATTATTAAGGGTTCGGGATAGAAGGGAAGATTATTATTTGATTGTTTTGAATTTAAAGGGGAAGAAATGTATTATTGGATACGTCTGTCTATATGTCTGTCTTTCTGTTTACCTATCTCTTTTTTAGCCAGTCTCTCTCTCTCTCTCTCTCTCTCTCTCTCTCTCTCTCTCCTCTTCTCGTCTCTCTCTCTTAGCCCAGGGGGAAGTTTAGAGAGTGAGCCCGCAATGTCAGCGTCCTTGTATTCGTAAAGCGTTACGAGTCTCCTGGAGTTCGTGTCTGACGGGCGGCGCTTTGATAGTCAAATAACTTTGATTGGTATTGCAAATGTCTAATAGGAGAAATTTTATCTTATCTCTCTACTCTTCTCTCTTCTTCTTCTCTGTCTCCTATCTCTTTCTGCCATCTCTCTCTCTCTCTCTCTCTCTCTCTCTCTCTCTCTCTCTCTCTCTCTCTCTCTCTCCTCTCTCTCTCTCTCTCTCTCTCTCTCTCTCTCTCTCTCTTCTGTGTGTGTGTGTTATTAATTTGTAATCTATAGGGTTAAGGAAAGGGAAAAAGATAATCATTTGAATGGTTTTTGATATTAAGGAGATTAAGAAACGGGAAAAATTATGAGAATTATTTGTAGTATAACTAAATATAGACAAGAATAAAGGATGAAAGGAAAAAATATATATGATAATGATTTTCAAGAAATGGCGTAAAATATGAAAAATTATTTGAATGATTTTGATATAAGTGGAAACTAAAAACCACTAGTAAAGAAGAAAAAAAAAGTAACATATTTAAATAATTTCCAATATGAAAATACAAAATACGGGATTATTATTAAAGAAGCTTGTAATTAAAATAGCGAGAATAGATAAGTAATTAGAATAGTTTACAATATTATATGACAAATTATGAGAATGATTTGATATATAATGATGTAAGTGTATGAAAACAGATATAATGAATGAAAGGAAAGAAAAAGGATAGTGCTTTTGAAGACAAGGGTGGAAAAGAAGGAAAAGTATAGTGCTTTTGAAGACAAGGGTGGAAAAGAAGGAAAAGTATAGTGCTTTTGAAGACAAGGGTGGAAAAGAAGGAAAAATATAGTGCTTTTGAAGACAAGGGTGGAAAAGAAGGAAAAGTATAGTGCTTTTGAAGACAAGGGTGGAAAAGAAGGAAAAGTATAGTGCTTTTGAAGACAAGGGTGGAAAAGAAGGAAAATTATAGCGCTTTTGAAGACAAGGGTGGAAAAGAAGGAAAATTGATAAAATGATTCATACTATAAGTGGAATTAGAAACTTGTAAAGAAAAAAAAGGAGAAATATTAAGTAGATTAGAACATGAAATAAAAGATGTATGATTATTATTGAAGAACTTTGCAATTTAAAGTAGCGAGAATAGATAAGCAATTAGAACGGTTTACAATATTACGATACAAAAAGAGTTAGGGAATTATTGAAATGGTTTGTGCGATAAAGTGAACACGAATATAAATAATTACTGAAATGGTTTGTGCGATAAAGGAGAAATACGACATGGGAGTTGTGTACAGCATGGGTAGTTGTTTGGTGGTGTTAACGTGTAGTTATTGTTGTTATATAGCGGTAGTTAACAAGGTGATTCGATTGTTAATAGTGTGAAAGAATTAACACCTCCAATAAAAGTCAAAATGATGTTGGTGATAATGATAATAATGGTAATATGATAGTACTGATAAAATATATAGTAATAATAATAACGATATAGGATACTACTAAAATGATACGACATCAATGATATGATATTACTGATACAGTCAATAGTAAAACATATCAATGATGTTAATAATAATGATGATAAAAATAATATGAAGAGGGAAAAAATAGATAGAAAATAGATAGAAAATAGATAGAAGAAAGAAATAGATAGAAAATAGAAAGAATAAAAAAATAGATAGAAAATAGATAGAAAATAGATAAGAAGAAAGAAATATATAGAAAATAGATAAGAAGAAAGAAATAGATAGAAATAGATAGAAAATAGATAGAAAATAGAAAGAAGAAAGAAATAGATAGAAAATAGATATAAAATAGATAGAAGAAAGAAATAGATAGAAAATAGATAGAAAATAGAAAGAAGAAAGAAATAGATAGAAATAGATAGAAAATAGATAGAAAATAGAAAGAAGAAGAAAATAGATAGAAAATAAATAGAAAATAGAAAGAAGAAAGAAATAGATAGAAAATAGATAGAAAATAGAAAGAAATTAGACAGAAAATAGATAGAAAATAGATAGAAAATAGAATAGAAGAAAGAAATAGATAGCAAATAGATAGAAAATAGATAGAAGAAAGAAATAGATAGAAGAAAGAAATAGATAGAAAATAGATAGAAGAAAGAAATAGATAGAAAATAGCTAGAAAATAGATAGAAGAAAGAAATAGATAGAAAATAGAAATAAAATAGATAGAAAATAGAAAGAAAAAAATAGATAGAAAATAGATAGAAGAAAGAAATAGATAGAAAATAGATAGAAGAAAGAAATAGATAGAAAATAGAAAGAAGAAAGAAATAGATAGAAAATAGATAGAAAATAGATAGAAGAAAGAAATAGATAGAAAATAGATAAAAGAAAGAAATAGATAGAAAATAGATAGAAAATAGATAAAAAATAGAAAGAAGAAAGAAGTAGATAGAA
>JACEEZ010015998.1:47500-65000 GCA_016584305.1 Chionoecetes opilio
CATTCCCTTCCCTTTCTTCTATTTCCCTTCTTTTCCCCTTCCTTTCCCTTCCTTCCACATTTTTTCCCCTTTCCCTTCCTTTCCCTTCCTTTCCCTCTATTTATATTTCCCTTCCCTTCCCTCTTATTTCCCCTTCCGTCCCCTCTCTCTTCTATTTCCCCTTCCTTCATCTTCCTTCCCTTTATCCCCTCCTTTCCCCTCACCTTCCCTTTTCTCTATTTCCCCTTCCTTTCCCTACCCTCTCCCTTCCCTTCCTTCTCTTCTTTATCCCCTTCTTCCCCTTTCCTTTCCTTTATTTCCCCTTTATCCCCTTCTTTCCCTTCCCATTCCTCTATTTCCCCTTCTCTTCCCTTCCCTCCCCTTCCCATTCCTCTATTTCCCCTCCCTTCCGTTCCCCCTCTCACCCTCCCCTCAAAACCCATAACAAGAGGGGAAAAATGAAACGGGGACCAAAAAAGGGAAAAATAGTTACCAGCAGCAGGAATCGAACCCGGGTGTGACGCATTTCCAAACCCATTTCCCCTGAGGGAGTGAAGCCGTTGATTGGGTGCGTCCGATGAGAGAGAGAGAGAGAGAGAGAGAGAGAGAGAGAGAGTAAAGTTCTATTCGTTTTTGTGGTTGATTTGAGATTTTTCGGCTGCATTTTTTTTTTTTTTTTTTTTTTGGATATGGTATGAGTTGATGTGACTGACTGACTGACTGACTGACTGACTGATTGACTGATTGATTGACAGGTAATTGGGGAAGAGAGAGAGGGGGAGAGGATTTTTTTTTCTCTCGGCTCTCGTTTATGATTGGCCAGTCTCTCTCTCTCTCTCTCTCTCCTCTCTCTCTCTCTCTCTCTCTCTTTTCTCTCTCCCCTCTCTCTCTCTCTCTCTCTTCTCTCTCTTCTCTCTCTCTTCTCATCTAACCTACTCATCACTCCTTTCCTCTCTCTCCTTCCTCCTCCTCCTCCCCTCCTCCTCTCTCTCTCTCTCTCTCTCCCCTCTCCTCTCTCTCTCTCTCTCTCTCCTCTCTCTCTCTCTCTCTCTCTCTCTCTCTCTCCCGGTCCGGATGTTACAGGAGTTGGTAATTAATGAGATAATTCACATTCCCTCCTCTTCCCCTTCTTCCTTACCTCTCCTTCTCTTCCCCCTTCATCACATTATCCGGCTATTCCTATCCCCTTTATCACATTATCCGGCTATTCCTATCCCCTTTATCGCATTATCCGGCTATTCCTATCCCCTTCATCACATTATCCGGCTATTCCTATCCACTTTATCACATTATCCGGCTATTTCCATCCCCTTTATCACATTATCCGGCTATTCCTATCCCCTTCAACACATTATCCGGCTATTCCTATCCCCTTTATCGCATTATCCGGCTATTCCTATCCCCTTCATCACATTATCCGGCTATTCCTATCCCCTTTATCACATTATCCGGCTATTCCTATCCCCTTCATCACATTATCCGGCTATTCCTATCCCCTCTATCACATTATCGGCTATTCTATCCCCTTTATCACATTATCCGGCTATTCCTATCCCCTTTATCACATTATCGGCTATTCCTATCCCTTTATCACATTATCCGGCTATTCCTATCCCCTTTATCACATTATCCGCTATCCTATCCCCTTTATCACATTATCCGGCTATTCCTATCCCCTTTATCACATTATCCGGCTATTCCTATCCCCTTCATCACATTATCCGGCTATTCCTATCCCCTTCATCACATTATCCGGCTATTCCTATCCCCTTTATCACATTATCCGGCTATTCCTATCCCCTTTATCACATTATCCGGCTATTCCTATCCCCTTTATCACATTATCCGGTATCTCTATCCCTTTATCACATTATCCGCTATTCCTATCCCCTTTATCACATTATCCGGCTATCCTATCCCCTTTATCACATTATCCGGCTATTCTATCCCCTTATACATTATCCGGCTATTCCTATCCCCTTATCGCATTATCCGGCTATTCCTATCCCCTTTATCACATTATCCGGCTATTCCTATCCCCTTTATCACATTATCCGGCTATTCCTATCCCCTTCATCACATTATCCGGCTATTCCTATCCCCTTTATCACATTATCCGGCTATTCCTATCCCCTTATCACATTATCCGGCTATTCTATCCCCTTTATCACATTATCCGGCTATTCCTATCCCTTTATCGCATTATCCGGCTATTCCTATCCCCTTTATCACATTATCCGGCTATTCCTATCCCCTTCAACACATTATCCGGCTATTCCTATCCCCTTTATCGCATTATCCGGCTATTCCTATCCCCTTCATCACATTATCCGGCTATTCCTATCCCCTTTATCACATTATCCGGCTATTCCTATCCCCTTCATCACATTATCCGGCTATTCCTATCCCCTTCATCACATTATCCGGCTATTCCTATCCCCTTTACACATTATCCGGCTATTCCTATCCCCTTTATCACATTATCCGGCTATCCTATCCCCTTTATCACATTATCGGCTATTCCTATCCCCTTTATCACATTATCCGGCTATTCCTATCCCCTTTATCACATTATCCGGCTATTCCTATCCCCTTTATCACATTATCCGGCTATTCCTATCCCCTTTATCACATTATCCGGCTATTCCTATCCCCTTTATCACATTATCCGGCTATTCCTATCCCCTTTATCGCATTATCCGGCTATTCCTATCCCTTATCACATTATCCGGCTATTCCTATCCCCTTTATCACATTATCCGGCTATTCCTATCCCCTTCATCACATTATCCGGCTATTCCTATCCCCTTTATACATTATCCGGCTATTCCTATCCCCTTTATCACATTATCCGGCTATTCCTATCCCCTTTATCACATTATCCGGCTATTCCTATCCCCTTTATCGCATTATCCGGCTATTCCTATCCCTTTATCACATTATCCGGCTATTCCTATCCCTTTATCACATTATCCGGCTATTCCTATCCCCTTTATCGCATTATCCGGCTATTCCTATCCCCTTTATCACATTATCCGGCTATTCCTATCCCCTTTATCGCATTATCCGGCTATTCCTATCCCCTTTATCACATTATCCGGCTATTCCTATCCCCTTTATCGCATTATCCGGCTATTCCTCATCCCTTGTGATATTATTATTAATGTTTTTGGAGGGCGAGAGAGAGAGAGAGAGAGAGAGAGAGAGAGAGAGAGAGAGGGGGTGAGATGATGTGTGTTATTTGTATGTTTTCTTTTTTCTTTCTATTCTTTATCGTTTTTTGGGGTTAAGAAAAAAATGGAATAAATAAAAAAATAACAGTAAATGGAATGGAATAAAATAATGGAATAAATAATAAAAATAAATAATGGAATAAATAATAAAAAAAAATTTTGGCCCAAATAAAAAAAAAGGGGAAAATAAATAAAAAAAAATAAGGGAAATTTAAAATAATAACAAAAAAATTTAAATGGCAAAAAATTTAAAAAAATAAATGGAATAAATAAAAAAAATAAAAATGGAAAAAATTAATAAAAAAAATAAAAAGGGAAAATAAAAATAAAAATAATAATGGAATAACAAAAATAAAAATAAATAATAATAGACCCCAAAATTAATAGGAAAAAATAAGGAATACTTTAAACAAAAAAATTTTTTAAATAACTCTTTTAAATTGAAAAAATTTTTCCAAAAAATTGGGAAAAAATTGGATAAAAAATTTAAAAAAAAAAAAGGGTTTTTCTTTTGTAAATTTTTAAAAATAAATTTTTTAATTTTGGAATAAAAAAATAAAAAAATAATTAAAAGGGGAAACGGGAAATTAAAATAAAAAAAAAAATTTAAAAAAAAAAAAAGAATTGGTTAAATAATTTATTTTTCCCAGGGTAAATTATTAAGCTGTTGGAAAATGAAAAAATAAAACCAAACCTTATTTGGTGTAAAAAATGGAAAAACAATGGTTAAAAATGTTTTTATAACCTTAAAATTAAACCAAAGAAACCCCCAATTTTATTAGTAACTATAAGACAATTGCGAAACTCCTCTTTTCCCTTCCTTCCTTTCTTCCTTCTTTTTTTCTAACGATCCATCTCTCCTTCTTTCTTCTTTCCTTCCCTCATCCTTTCCTTTTTTCTTCCTTCCTTTCTTTCTTCCTTCCTGCCTTCCTTTCTTCCTTTTCCCCCATTCCATCCACCCTTTTCCTTCTTCCTTCCTTTCCCTTTTCCTTCCTTTCCCTTTCCCCTTCCTTTCCCTTTCCCTTTCCCTTTTCCTTCCCTTTCCCCTTTCCTTTCTTTTTTTTTTTCTATCACCTTTTACCCTCACCCCTTTTCCCCACTCTTCCTTTTTTCCCCTTTCCCCTTTTTCCCTTTCCCTTTTTCCCTTTCCTTCCTTCCTTCCTTCACCTTTACTAAAGCAAAAACAAAAAATTTCATCTCCCCCTCCTCTCCTCCCCCTTTCCCCCTTTTCCCCCCTCCTCCCCCTCCTCCTCCTTAATATATTTTTTTCCCTTTTAAAACCCAAGATCAAAGATTGTAATCCCTTCCCCCTTCCTCCCCCTCCCCCTCCTCCCCTCCCCCTCCCCCTCCTCCTCCTCCTCCTCCTCCTCCTTTTTCCCTTTCCCCTTTTTTCTCCCCTTTCCTTCTTCTCCCTTTCCTCCCCCTTTCCCCCTCCTCTTGTTATTAAAAAAAGGGCTTTAACACTTTTGGCCCTTAGGTTTGGTCCGCCCCATCTGTTTGCCCTGTCTTTTATGTCTTCTATCTTTTCTGTCTATCACTCTGTCTGTCTGTTGCCGTCTGTCTGTCTGTCTGTAAAAGGGTTCGGTTTTGGTATCTTTGTAAAAAATTTTTTTCTTTTTTTAACACCCCTTGCTTTTCCCGCCTTTTACCGTTTTGTAAAGGGCCCCCGGGAGGGGGGAGGAGAGAAAGAGAGAGAGAGAGAGAGAGAAAGAGAGAAGGGGAGAGAGGGGGAGGGGAAAAGGAGGGGGGGAAGAGAAAAAAATACTGTCAGATAAAATTTGCTTCCCTTTACAAGTTTTGGGTTTTTAGTATTTATTTGAAGTGGGGGTAGTAGTTAGAAAGTATTTTTTGTTGTTGGTGTTGTAGTTGCTTTATTATTAGTAGTAGTAGTTGTTGTTATAGTAGTAATGGTAGTAGTAGTGATTGACAGACAGACTGACTTTCTTCCCTATAAAGTTTTAGTAGTAGTAGTAGTAGTAGTAGTAGTAGTATTTTAGTAGTAGTAGTAGAAATAGTATTAGTAGTGTGGGAGTAAAAGGAAGAGAAAAACAGACACCCAGACAGCAGACAGACAGAACAAGAGGTTAACAGAGCAAGCAAAGCTTCGAAAAAGGGGGTTTTCCCAATTTAAATAGCCGGGAAAATACCTGGGCCTTCTCGCATCGCAGGGGGCCCTCGGGGGGGAAACGGCGCCGCCCCCCCCGCCCGCCCCTTTTCTCAACTATTTTTATAATTCTCTAATTTCTTCTCAAAACTATTCTAAATTTCTCTAATTTTTTTCTTAACTTTCCTAAAAATTCTCTAACTCTTCTCTAACTATTCTATAATTCTCTAACTTTTCTCTAACTATTCTATAATTCTCTAACTCTTCTCTAACTTTCTAAAATTTTCCTAACTCTTTATAACTTTTTAAAAAATTTTTTTAACTCTTCTAATAATATTCTTTTTAATTCTTAACTTTTTCTAAAAACCCTATTCTAAAATTTTCTTAAGGGCTTCTAAAAACTATTCTATAATTCTCTAACTTTCTTAAATTTTCTATAATTCTCTATTTTTTCTTTTAAAATTTTTATAATTCTCTAACTCTTCTATAACTATTCTATAATTCTCTAACTCTTCTATAACTATTCTATAATTCTCTAACTCTTCTATAACTATTCTATAATTCTCTAACTCTTCTATAACTATTCTATAATTCTCTAACTCTTCTATAACTATTCTATAATTCTCTAACTTTTTCCCTTATAATTTTTTCTAAAAATTCTCAACCCTTTTCTAAAAACTATTCTAAAATTCTCTAACTTTTTCTTAAACTATTCTAAAATTTTCTCTAACGCTTCTATAACTTTTCTAAAATTCCTAATCTTTAAAATATTCTAAATTCTCTAATTTTCTATAATTTTTTTAAAATTTCTCTAAACCCCTTCTATAACTATTCTAAAAGTTCAAAACTCTTTTTTAAAAACCCTTTTCCCTATAATTCTCTAACTCTTCTCTAACTATTCTATAATTCTCTAACTCTTCTCTAACTATTCTATAATTCTCAAAAAATTTCTTTTTTTATAACTTTTTCTATAATTCTCAAACTTTTTCCTATAACTTTTCCCTAAAATTTCCCTCAAAACTCTTCTAAAACTATTCATAATTCTCAACTTTTCCCTTTTAAACCCCTTCTCAAAACATTCTATAATTCTCTAACTCTTCTCTAACTATTCTATAATTCTCTAACTCTTCTCTAACTCTTCTCTAACTATTCTATAATTCTCTAACTCTTCTCTAACTATTCTATAATTCTCTAACTTCTTTTCTAACTATTCTATAATTCTCTAACTCTTCTATAACATTCTAAATTTCTCAAACCCTTCTCAAACTATTAAAAATTTTTCTAACTTTTCCCTATAACTATTCTAAAATTCTCTAACTCTTCTAAAAACTATTTAATTCTCTAACCCCCCCCCCTTTTCCAAACCTTTTCCTAAAATTCTCTAAACTCTTCTATAATATTCTATAATTCTTAACTCTTTTATAACAAATTCTAAAAATTCTCAAAAACTCTTCTCTAACTTTTTTCTAAAATTCCCCTTTTCCCTTAAACTCTTCTATAACTATTCTATAATTCTTTTTAAACTCTTTTTTTAAACTATTCTCTAACTATTCTTTTTTTTCCCTCAAAATCTTCTAAAACTTTCTATTTTTAAATCAGTTTTTTTTAAAAAAGATGTAAAACGAAAAACCCCCAACACCCCACACACACACACACACACACACACACAACACACAACCCACCCCCCCACCCACCCACCCACCAACCCCCCCCCAAACCAAACCCCACCCCCCCCAAAAACCCACCCCCCCAACCCACCCAAAAAACCCCCCCCCCCAAAACCCACCCCCCCCACCCACCCCCCACCCACCCCAACCCACCCACCCACCCACCCACCCACACACCCCACACAAAACCCCCCACACACCCCACAAAAAAACACACCACCCCAAACAAAAACACACCAAAATACTATCCCCTCTTATATTTAGTATTTAGTATTTATAGTAGTATTAGTAGTAGTAGTATTTAGTAGTATAGAAAGTAGTATGGGGCGGGGAAAAAAACCGTGGGGTGTTTTGGTGTGTGTGTGGGGTTGTGTGTGTGGGGGTTTGTGTGTATGTGTGTGTATGTGTGAAATGTGTGTGTGTGTTTTGTGTGGGGTGTGTTTGTTGTGTTTGTTGTGTGTGTGTGTGTGTGTGGGTGTGTGCGGGTTTTAAAATGAGGGCTTTTTGTGGGGTCAGTCCCCCTTCGTGCATTTTTTCTGAGCGGGGGAAGGGGGGCGTGAAGGGAAAACAAAAAAGAGGGGAGTCAGCGGGGGAAAGGGGGGGAAGAAGAAAGGGGGGGGGGAGGGGGGGCAGGGGGAAAGGAAAAAAGGGGAGGGGGGGGGGAGCGGGGGGGAAGCACCCAAGAGGGGGGGACGGTAGGGGGGGGAAAGGGGGGGGGCCCTTCTTTGGCATTTTCACTTTCCCCTAAGTTTTAAACCCCCCTGGAAGTATTCCCTTTCCCCTCCCCCTCCTCCTCCTCCTCCTCCTCGTCCCCCTTCCTCCTCCTCCCCTCTTCCTCCCTCGGGTTGTAAAGTACGGATTCGTGTTTGATCTTTGGTGTGTGTCTGTGTGTTTGGTGTTTGTGTGTGGTGTGTGTGTGTGTGTGTGTGTGTGTGTGTGTGTGTGTGTGTGTGACTGTCTCTCTCTGTCTGTCTTTTTTTATTTTTGGTTTTCATTTTATTTGTTTCATTTATTTCTATATTTTCATTCTTCATTTTGTCTGTTTTTCTTATGTTTTATCCTTTCTTTCTTTCTTTCCAGCAGCACTTATAGATTACTTATATTATACTTATTACTTAGATTATACTTATAGATGCTTCTACGCTCTTTCCTCAGTCCATTTCGATGACATATATTCACGCAAAAAAATTTAGTCAACATTTAGAAGAAAAAAAAAATCATAAAAGCTAAAAATAAAAACACATAAAAGTCTATAAAATCTCGAAACTTGTAGTGAAGAAGAGAGAGAGAGAGAGAGAGAGAGAGAGAGAGAGAGAGAGAGAGAGAGAGAGAGAGAGAGAGAGAGAGAGAGAGAGAAGAAAAATAGTCGAATCTTTTCTAGTATGCACACCGAACCTCAAGAAAAGAAAGAAAGAGAGAAAGAAAGAAAAGAAAACACACAAGCACAATCCTCGAAACCAAAATAGAAGAAAAAAAGCGAAAAAACATGAAAAGAAAAAAGAAAGAAAGAGAAAACAGACAAACACTTGATGAAGAAAAAAAAGATAGAAAGAGAAATTAAAGAAAATATAACGAAGTCTATGAAATAAATAATGATACAATAAAGAGTAAAAGAAACAGAAACTAAGCAAGTAAAGATACAGTTAAGAGAATCCTACTGAGAGAGAGAGAGAGAGGCAGAAGAGGAGAGAGAGAGAAGAGGAGAGAAGAGAGAGAGAGAGAGAGAGAGAGAGAGAGAGAGAGAGAGAGAGAAGCAGACAGGCCAAAGGAGACAAAAAAGGGCAGAGAGAATAGGAGAGAGAGCGAGAGTGAGAGAGAGAGAGAAAAGGGAGGAAAGAGGGGGGAAAAAAACGAAAAGCGAGAGAGAAAAGAAAGAGAGAGAGAGATTGGAGATAGTAAGGGGAAAGAAAAGACTGTGAGTGAGTGAACTTATTAAAGAGCCTTTGAAGAGAAATCCCGTGAAATTGTGAGAGATAAAGGGAAATTTGAGAGAGACAGTGAAAAAGGGAGATAGAGGGGAGAGAGAGAGAGATAGAGAGAGTTTAGAGAGGGGAAAACCGTGTTCCACCCAATTTAGACCATTAGTAAGAATTTTCGTGGCTTGGCGGAATAAGAGGAAATAGTGTAATGATTAAAGCAAGAAAAAAACTCTCTTCTCTCTCTTCTTCTTCTCTCTCTCCCCCTCCTCTCTCTCTCTCTCTCCCTCTCCTTCTCTCTCTTCCCTCTCTCTCTCTCTCTCTCTCTTCTAGTTCTATCTTTGGCTTCGTTTTATTCCCTTTTTCTTTTCTTTTATTCCCCTTTATTATTTTGTTTTTTTTTATTTCTTTGCTTTCCTTTTTTTTTATTTTCGTCTTTTCTCTTTTTTCCCCACCCTCATCGTTTTGCCCGGGATTTTTTCTTTTTCCTGTCCCTGTTTTTTTTGTTTTTTTTTTCTTGTATTTTTAAATATAAAAGAAAAGGAAAGAAAAAGAAAAAAAAAAATATTTCCCAATACTCTCTCTTCTCCTCTTTTTAAGTTTTTTTCTTTCTTCTGTAATGTAGGTAATTGTAAGGGTTTTTTAAATAAAAGGAGTTATTAGAATAGTAAAGTTTAGGAAATGATTAGCATTCTTTGGAAATTAGGGGAGAAAACGTTGTCCAACTGTTATTGTAAAATTTGCCCTAATTGTAATGAAAAAACACTTCCAACAAAAGTAAGACAGGAAAAAAAAACAACAAAAAAAAAAACCCCAAAAAACATTAACTTTATTATTAAATGGTTTCAAAAAATTGGGTAAAGTTTTTGAAATTAGAATTATAGTAAATTAGGTAAATTGTTTTAAAAAAAAGGGTTAATAGTAATTAGTTATTAAATTAAAATTTATTTTAAAAATATGAGAAAAAAAGGCATTCATAGAATTGTTTTAAGAAAATATTGTTAATTATAAAATTATGATTTAAAAATATAATTTGGTAAGAATTTGAAGTTTTGGTTTATTACGAAATTTTGAAGTTATTGATTTTTAAATTTAGGGTAAAATGTATGCTTTTTATTACGAAATTACACTCAACACATACTGGAAATGAATATACGTAAAATAGATTGTAGAAATATAAAGTTAAGAGATACAAACACTATAGAGATATAAAACAGAATATAAAAGCGTAAATAATAAAGTGAAATACGTAAGATTGTAACTTGTAAGAATTAAAAAAAATAGCGAGAAAACTAAACAAAAATAGCGGCAAAAAAAAAATAGCGAAAGTTTAAAATTTTTTAAAACAGAAAATTTAAAACCCCCGCCGAAAACCAGGGCCGAAAGCTAAAGTCAAACTTCTTCTTTTCAAACTTTATTGCCCTCCAAAGTTTTTCCCTTTTATTTCTCTTTTTTTTTTTTTTTTTTTTTTTTTTTTTTTTTTTTTTTTTCAAACTTTAAAATCTCCAAAAATTTTTTTTTTTTTCTTAATTTTCCTTCTTTTTCTTTTTTCTTTTTTCTTTTTTTTTTCTTAATTTTTCCTTTTTTCTTCCAAATCCCTTTTTCTCTTAATTTTTCTTTAAAAATTTTTTCTTCTTCTTTTTTTAATTTTTTTTATTTATTTATTTTTCTACTTCCTTTCTTTTCCTATAATTTTTTTTTCTTTCTTTTTTTCCTTTTTCTATTTCTTCTTTCTTTCTATATTTTCTTTTTCTTCCTTTTTCCTTTTCTTTCTTTCCCAATTATTCGTCCTTTTTCTCCCTTTCCATAATTTCTTTTTTTCCCCTTAATTCTTTAATTTCTTCCTTTATTTTCTCATTTCCCATAATTTTTAAACCTTTTTTTTCTTTCCTTCTGTTATTTTCCTAATTTTCTTTTTTCTTTATTCTTTCTTCTTTATAATTTCCTCCCTTTCCTTTTTCTCTTTCCCTTTTTTTTTTTCTTCCGTTTCTTTCTTTCTTTCCTATAATTTCTTCCTTTCTTTCTTTCCTATAATTTCTTCCTTTCTTTCTTTCCTATAATTTCTTCCTTTCTTTCTCTCCTATAATTTCTTCCTTTCTTTCTCCTCTCTATTTTATTCTCCTTAAAATTTTCCTTTTTCTCCTATACCCCCTTTCTTCTTTCTTTCTCCTTCCTTATAAATTTTCCTTCTCCCTCTTTCTTTCTTTTTCCTTAATTTCTTCCTTTTTCTTCCTATATTTTTCTTCCCTTTTTCTTTTCCCATAGATTTCTCTTCTTTTCTTTTCTTTCTTTATAATTTTCTATTTTTTATGGTCTTTTTTTCTAGTTGTTCTTTTTTCCTTACTTTCTTTCCCAATCTCACTACACTTCTTAACCTTTTTTTATTGCGCCCGCCGTTTCTACCCTAAAAACTGGGAAAATTAATCCTTAATCGTATAAGGGAAGGGGGTTCTTTCCCCTAAAATTTTAAAATTTCTTTTTCCCCTTTTTTCTTTCTTTCCTTCTACTCCTTCCCTTTTCCCCAAATTCTTTAAATTTCCCTACTCTTCTTCTCCCCTCTCTCTCTTCCTCTCTACTCGCTCCATCTCGACTCTCCGTCTTTTCTCTCTCTCCTTCTCCTCTCCCTCTCTCTCTTCCTCTCATCTCCTCTCTCCTCCCCTCTTTTTCTCCTCTTTTTCTCTCTCTTTCTCTCTCTCTCTCTCCCCATCTCTCTCTCCCTCTCTCTCCTCTCTCTCTCTCTCCCCTCTCTCTCCCCTCTCTCCAATCTCCTCTCTCCTCTCTCCTCCCCTCTCCCCTCTCTCTCTCTCTCTCTCTCTCTCTCTCCTCTCATCTTCCCGCAAGTCATTAAATGGGCCTTCGTATTCATTCCACTTTTTCAATTTTCCTGACAGATCTTTTTCTCCCTTCCTTTCCCTTTTCCCTCCCCCTCCTTACCCTTTCCCTCCCCTCCCTTCTTCCCTTTCCTCCCTTCCTCTCTCCCTTCCTTCCCTCCCTTTCCTTCCTTTTTTTCACTCAAACCTCACCCTTTCTCTCCATCCTTCCCCTCTCTATCTCTTTCCCTTTACGCCCCTTCGGACGGAGGCAAAAGGTAAACACGGAGGAGGGAGGAGATCTTTATTTTTCTAACCTCGTGTTTCAAAGGAATCCCGCAAGGTATGGTTTCGTCCCATGTGATTTTTAGTTTTTTTTTTTTAAAGGGTTTTCCTGTTTATAATTTGTCTATTGTGTTGTTTCTCTCTCTCTCACTCTCTCTCTCCCTCTCATCTCTCCTCTCTCTCTTTTCTCTCTCTCTCTCTTCTCCTCTCTCTCTCTCTCTCTTCCCTCTCTCTCTCCCCTCCTTCTCTCTCTCTCTCCTTCTCTCTCTCCTCTTTTCTTCTCCTCTCGTCTCTCTCTCTTGGTCTTGTTTAGTTTTTATGTAAGATTCCTGTTTATATTTTTCCTTATTTTGTCTTCTCCTCTCTCATCCTTTTCCTCTCTCTCCCTCTTCCTTCTCTCTCTCTCTCTCCCTTCTCCTCTCTCTTTTCCTCTCTTCTCTCCTCTCTCTCCCCTCTCTCCTCCCTCCTCCTCTCCTGGGTAAAGTTTTGGGCTTTGTTTATTTTTTTATAGGGTTCCTGTTTATTTTTTGTCTATTTATCTCTCTCTCTCTCTCTCCTCTCCCTCTCTTCCGTTCCTCTATCTCTCTCTCTCTCCTCCCCTTTCTCTCCTCTCTCCCCTCTCTTCTCTCTCTCTCTCTCTCCTCCTCCTTCCCCTCTCTCTCTCTCTCTCTCTCTCCTAGTTTGTGATCCCAGTTTTTCTCTACCCCAAACTTTAGCCCTTTTTTTATTGCCGTATCAAGTTTCCGCGTTTTTCGGAAGTTAGGGGCAGGTAAGGGGTCTTATTATCACTTTTTGTCATTATTATTTTTGTTTTTTTTATTACCCGTCATTATTATTTTTATTTTTGTCTTTATTATTATTGTTGTTATTATTATTATTATTTTGTTTTATTATTATTTTTTATTATTTTATTATTTTGTTTTATTTTATTTTGTATTATTATTTTTATTATTATTGTTTTATTATTTTATTGTTTATTTATTATTATTTTTATTGTCATTATTATTATTTTTTATTGTCTTTATTTTATTTTTTTATTATTATTTTATTGTCTTTTATTATTGTATTATTTTTATTATTATTTTATTATTATTAATTTAATTTTGTTATTATTTTATTATTTTTATTATTATATTATTCTGTTTTTTATTTTAGACATCATTATTATCATATTGTCATAATTATTATTGTTTATTTTTTATTTATTATTTTTTTTGTCCTTATTATTTTGTCATTATTATTTTGTATTATTTTATTGCCCATTATTATTTATTGTTTTTATTATGTATTATTATTATGTCCATTATTATTATTGTTATTATTATTATTGCCCATTATTATTATTGTCATTATTTATTTTTGTATTATTATTATTGTTTATTATTATTATTGTTATTTTATTTTGTCATTATTATTATTGTTATTAATTATTATTGTTATTATTATTATTGTCTTTTATTATTGCATTATTATTATTGCTTTTTTATTTATTTCATTATTATTATTGTTATTATTATTATTGTCATTATTATTATTGTTATTATTATTATTGTTATTATTATTATACTATCTTTTTTTGTTGTTTGAAATCTGTCACCATAATATATGCAAGTTTTTTTTTTTTATTAGTAAGTTTTTCGTGATTCTTGCTTTATTATTGGCGTTTTGCTGTTAGTGTATTCATCTCTTCATTTATTTATTTCATATATTTATTTGTTTATTTGTGTGTCTGTGAGCGGATGTTTTTGTTAAATGTTGATCTGGCTTGTCACTTGTATAGAATCTTTAAAAAAAAAGTACAATATTATGGCCTCACATCAAATTTTTATTGTTTTTTTGGTTATGATAACTTTGCAACTCAAAATTTTCGTAAAACAGTTAAATTCCCTGCTTTAAAATTCCGGATAGAAAGTTTCATGCTTAAAAATTTTGTTCCATGAAATTTTACGTCTTTAAATTCAAATTTTATAACTTTTTTTTGATAGTAATTTTGGGAAATCCGCTTGTCCAAAATATGCTTGAAAATTGGTTTTTTTTTATCGTTTTGAAAACGACAACGAACCCCAACCACCACAAAAAGAAACTGAAAAAAATGGTTTACTCCCTTGAGGCCCCAAAAGAATTCCTTTTGAAATTTTGGGGGGCCCCTTTTTAAACGATTTTTAGTAAATATAAGCAAAAATTTTAGTATAACCTTTGTACCCTTGTCCACTAATAATTTGGTATTTTAGTTACTTTTCGTTTTTTTAGGCTCCACAACAGACAATTTTAATAGAAAAGGGGAAATCGGGGCGTAAAGGGGGTTAAAATTGTTGCGCCGTAAAGTATAATAGTAAACCTTCAGAGAGAGAGACGCCTTTGTCCTTTTCGGATCAAGAGCCCCCGCACCTCGCCCCCTTCCCTTTCTTCTTTTCTTCTTTTTCTTTTTTCTTCTCTTCTTTTTCTTGTGTTTTTGGGGCTTGTATCGCTTTTCCTAGGCCCCCTCTTAAACTTCGTCTCCTTTCTAAAAAATTCTTTTCAATTTTCCCCCTTTCCAATTTAAACCCAGGGTTCCGTAAAGAAATTAAAAAAATAAAAATAATAAAAAATAAAAATAATAATAATAATAATTAAATAAAAATAAAGTATTTTTTCCCCCCTAAAGAAGTACCAGGCGCCATCTTGTCTGGCCCCCCGGGCGCACCAATGGGGGAAGGGGCGTGTTGGCGTGGGGGCGGGGCGAGGGGGGGCCCCCTTCCCCTCTATCTCCCTTCCCTCCCCCTTCCTTCCCTCCCCCTCCCTTCCTTCCCCTTTTGTCTCTCTCTCTCCTTTTCCCCCCTCTCTCTTCTCTCCTCTCTCTCTCCTCTTCCCGTACCCCTCCTCTCTTCCCTTCCCCTTCCTCCCTCCCCTTCCCCTTTCTCCCCCTTTCCCCTCCTTTCCCTCCCCCCCCCTCTCTCTCTCTTCCTCCTCCCCTCTCTTCTTCTCTCTCTCTCCCCCTTTCCCCCTCCTTTTTTCCCCTCCAAACATTTCCCCTCTTTCTAACCGGTTTTCAGCACCCTCCTCCTCCTCCTCTTTTTCCGTCTTCCCCGGTAACTTAATTTGTCATTGGGGTTTGTTTTTATGTTTTTTTTTTCCCAAATGACTCCTTTTAAAGACGATAATGATGGTGGAGTGTAGTATAGTAGTAGTTAGTAGTAGTAGTATTTGGGATGTAGTAGAGGTAGTGTAGTAGTAGTAAGGGGAGTAGTTGTGTAGATTGGTAGTATGGTGTAGTATTTTGGGAGTGTAGTGGGATGTAGTGTATGGTGGTGTTAGTGTAGTAATGTAGTTAGTAGTAGTAGTAGTAGTGTTTAGATGTCATTCTGTTCTTGTTATGGGAAATAACAACAGAAGAATAGCATAACATAATGTATAATAGAGCATAACATAACATGATTTGATAGGCGGAAGTGGAGGACAGGGAAACTAATTACATTAGGTATTAATACTTAATTGTGAAGATAAATTAGGCAAATATACAAATATAGCAAACATATTTAAAGATTGACAAAAAACCAAAACAATTGACAGAAAATACCAAAAACTTGACAAAATATAAATCTCATGATTTTTTTTTCAGAATATTTTTTTGTCAATCAAATTTTTTTTTTTTCTGTCAAGTTTTTTGTATTTTCTGTGTCAATTTTTTCTTTTCAATTTTTTCAATCTTTAAATATGTTTCCTTTATTTTTTACTAGCCGCAAAGCCGCCCTCCGGGCGGACTTTTTGGCTAGCTCCTGCGGAGGGCTATTGGTGGGCCTTCGGCCCACCAAACACAAACTCTCCAGATAGCCCCTTCTAACTTTCCTGAAATCATGGATGTAGAAATGTCTATTAACGCCAACCCTTTCCCACATCCCCCCCAACCCCTTCATCCCCTTTAACCCATCAACCCCCCATCCATTCACTCACCCTTTACCCATCACCCCCCACCCATTCAGTCAACCATTACCCATCACCACACACCCATTCACTCACCCATTACCCATCACCCCCCCCACCTATTCCTCACCCATCACCCTCACCCCCCACCCATTCACTCACCCATCACCCCACCCCATTACCCATCACCCCAACCCATTCACTCACCCATTACCCATCACCCTACATAAAGGTTTCCTCAATTCTCTCAACCCACCTTTTTTTCACAATTCTTGCAAATAAGGTGCTAAAAAAAGAAACAATAAGTGACGGATCATCTCATAAGTGGGCCCTTTAAAAACCCTTCCCCCGGTCGAGCTGGTTCCAAAAATGTGCCATATGATGGGATTCCGCCACAGGGGGCGGCACCCATCGCGGACAGACAGACAGACAAACAGACAGACACACACACACACACACTTTCGCTTATATTATTATAGATATTTAGTAGTATAAATATAATAGGATAAAATAGAATAATAGAATAGCAAGTTAAAATAGAAACACAAACTAAAAAAGTAAAAGAAAAGAAAAAATATCAGTAGTGTTGCCAAAATGTGTTGCTTTGAGTTGTCCATCAATAACATTTTTCTTTCCTTTGTGTTTCAGGTGAGTGGCGTGTGTTGCGGCGAGGCTTGAGGGGCGAGGCAGGTGAGAGTGCTCCTGGCTCCCCCTTGAGGGCTGGAGAGTCACTTGAGAGGAAGTGAGGGGAAGGGGGAGTGGAGGGGAAGAAGGAGGGGTAGGAGGAGGAAAAGTAAGTGGAGGGGTAGGAGGGAAGAAGAGGGGTAGTAGAGGGAGAATAGTAGGGAAAAAGAGGAAGGAGAAGGAAGGAGGGAAAAAGATGGTAGGAGAAGAGAGAGTGACTGGAGGAGTAGGAAAAGAGAGACGAGGGGAAAAAGGGAGGGTAAAAGAGGGTTAAGAGGAGAGAGTGGAGGGAAAATATAGGGAGTGGATGGAGAAAAGTGGGATTGAAGGGGTAGACGGAGGGAAAAAGAGGAGTAAGAGGAAGGAGAGAAACGGGTGAGACGAGGGTAGAAGGAGGGAAAAGAGGGGTAAGAGGAAGGAAAAAAGGGGAAGAAGGAGAGATTTGAGGGGTAGGAAGAGTAATTGGAGGGGTATGAGGAGGAGGTGGAGGGCAAAAGAGAGGTTGGGAGAGGGACTGGAGGGAGAGAAAGGGGGAAAAAAAGAGGGGTAAAAGGATGAGGTAGAGGGAAAAAGAGGGGTAAAAGGGTGGTCTGGAGGGAAAGAAGAGGAGTTGGAATGGGTAAGAGGAGGAAGTGGAGAGGTAGAGGAGGGAGAGGAATAGGAGTGGAGGGAGAGGAAAAGGAGAGGAGGGTAGAAGGAGGGAAAATAGAGGGGAAGGAAGGAGAGACAAGAGAGAAGTTGGAGGAGGGGAGAGAAAAGAGGGGACAAAAGAGGCGTGGTCTTTTGGGGAAGTCCTCTATCACCCCCCCCCTCTTCACCCCTCCACAACCCTCCTCTTCCCTTCCCCCCTACTCTTTAGCCTCCCACGTGTCATCGCTCTGGGGTTTCCACTTCACATTTCCGTCAGCTTTGCGGGATGAAA
>JACEEZ010015998.1:85000-95000 GCA_016584305.1 Chionoecetes opilio
TTAAGCAAATCTATTTTTCAAAAAATATTGGAAATTTTGCAAAGGGTATGCCTTGATTTATTTTTTAATCAAGTTTTTTTTTAATAACTAAAAAACTATGGCAGATAAGTGCAAGAATTATAGAAAAGTAAATATGAAGTAGATCAAGGGCTATCATTTTGCGTAAAGCAAAAAAATATTGATTGGTAAATAACCGAGAAATTGCATATTCGTACATTTATACAAAATATTAATTTTCTCGACAACCATGAGGTGTTTTGACAAGCCGATTACTGCATCATGTATAACACGTCAAGATGAACCTTTGTTACTTCAATAATTTTTCTTCTACGACTCATAGTTTTGCCAAAATAACAAAAACCTGATTTTCGTCAATTTTGGAATATTTTTGAGCAGCCAGAAATACGAAAGTTTTTTTTTTTGCTAGATAATGGAAATTCCGGGGATACAATTGTAGAACCATCCATGTACAATAACTTTTGATGGGTAAGTGTTGCTGTGTGAGAAACAGGTTGTGAGCTGAACGCGTAATAGTAGATATACAAGCCCTTGTGGGCCCTTGGGACCCATGTATTGATGTTTGTAGTAGTAGTATATATTAGACAACCTGTGATTGCAAACTCCAATCGTGTTGTTGCTGTCGTTGGTCACTGGTCAAAGTGCCTCGGGGTAGACCACGTTCCGTGTGATTCCAACCCTTTGTGTTCCGTGTGATTCCAACTCACACACGCACACAAGCGTCCATGAGTCTACTGAGTTTGTGGAATACGGCAAGACGTTACCGCAGAATTTTTCCTGTAATCTAATACTCCTAAAAGTGTTTTTAGCCCAAAATCCCCCTTCAAAATTATTCAATTGACATTATGTGTATAATTCAGAAACCGTTCATGTCAGTGTAGACGCGAGACCAGTGTTGTCACCTCAGTGTAGGGGAAGGGACTAACTCTATATGATTTTTACGCATATTAATATATCATACTTCTAGTTTTAAGCATTTTTACTTTGAAAATCGCAAGTTAGATTGAACCTAAGAACAAAAATTAGAAATTGCAACCCAGCATATTTTATTAACATCTACATACATACATACATACATACATACATACATACATGCATACATACATACATACATACATACATACATACATCCCTTAACATTGCCATTATAATACCCACCTCCATAAAAAAAAAATAATACTGAAGTGAAAAAGTATATAACTGCATTAAAAAAAAATCCTTTAAAAGTGATATGGTTTGGCAATAATAGATGTCTACTTTTCCCCTCTTCTTTATCCTTCCTTCCTTCCTTCCATCCTTCCTTCCTTCCTTCCTTCATCCTTCTCTTTCTGCTACAGTTTCCCCTTTAATGAGTATTTTTTATGCCCTCATTTCCGATAAATAACTCACCTTTTGACCTTTTCACAATATATTCTTGCCCCTTCCATTCTCTCTCTCTCTCTCTCTCTCTCTCTCTCTCTCTCTCTCTCTCTCTCTCTCTCTCTCTCTCTCTCTCTCTCTCTCTCTCTCTCTCTCTCTCTCTCTCTCTCTCTCTCCTAACATTTCACCTTTTTTTACTTTCTTTTATGTCCCCTTCCCTCTCTTTTTCCCCTCTTTTCACCCTCCCTCTCTCCCTCCCTTCCTTTCCTCTCTCTTTCTCACTCTCTCCTCTCCTTTGAGTCACCGGAGAGAGAGAGGGAGAGAAGGAGAGAGGGAGGGAGGGAGGGAAAGAAAGAGGGAGGGAAAGAAAGAGGGAGGGAGGGAAAGAAAGAGGGAGGGAGGGAAAGAAAGAGGGAGGGAGGGAAAGAGAGGGAGGGAGGGAAAGAGGGAGGGAGGGAAGAGGGAGGGAGGGAAAGAAAGAGGGAGGGAGGGAAAGAGGGAGGGAGGGAAGAAAGGAGGGAGGGAAGGAAGGAGGAGGAGGAGGGAGGGAAAAGGAGGTGGGATTAGGTATGAAAAGAGAGAGAGAGAAAAAAATAGAGAGAAAGAAGAGATGGAATAAGAATATGAAATGTAAATAAAGTAGAGGAAAGGGACGTAAGTATAAGTAGTACTAGTATAAATAAGTAGTAAATAAGTAGTAAGTAGTAGTAGAAGTAAGTAAGTATGTAAGTAAAGACGTTCAGAAGAGAATTAGAGGAAATAAGGAAGAAAAAAACAGAGATAGAAAAAAGTCAACGTTCTTTAGTTTGTCTGTTTTGTTTCTATAATACTCTATAGTGTATAATAGACAATATCATATAGCTATAGGAAGTTGTAGCCTGAAGTGTAAGAGTGTAGAGTGTAAGTAGCGAGTAAGAAATGTAGACCGCACGCTATAGTAGCACCGAAGAGAGAGAGGGAAATGAGATACATGAAGGAAAAGGAGGGGGGAGAGAGAGAGAGAGAGAGAGAGGAGAGAGAGAGAGAGGGGGGGAAGGAAAAGAAAGGAAATAGGTTTTAAGAGAGAGAGGAAAAAACGAGAGATGGAAGGGAAAGAGATACTGATGGAGGGGGAGGGAGGGGGTAGAGAGGAGAGAGAGAGAGAGAGAGAGAGAGAGAGAGAGAGAGAGGAGAGAGAAGAGAGAGAGAGAGGGGAGGGGAGGCGTTGTAACACGATACACCTTCTATACAATATCGTCGTGCACAATATCGTTGATTCTTCGTGCGATACACTGGCTAATCTGCGGCTGCCATGTGGTTACCCAGCTGTGTGTGTGTGTGTGTGTGTGTGTGTGTGTGTGTGTGTGTGTGTGTGTGTGGTGTGGGGTTAGGAATATTTCGTTAACGTATAGCTAAGGAAATGCAATAAAAACAGTCACAACTAGGGGGGGGGGGCACTCAGTAGAGCGCATACCTCCGCCCGAATATTTCATCAAATATACGTATATAATATATAATATATATATATATATATATATATATATAATTTATATATATATATATATATATATTATATATATTTTATATTATAATATATATGCACTCAGTTATGAGGCATACTCCGGCCGAATATTTCATCAATTGGTTGCCATGGCAACATTTGGTCAATAGATTTCATCCAAATTAAATAAGTTTTCCCTTTATACCAAATAGACTTGGTATACCGATTTGGTCCAAATCTATTCGTAATTTTCCCGAAAAACCCTTTGTACATAACAAACAGACAGACAGGACAGACAGACAGATCGGGGTGAAAGCATAACCCCTCCAACTTCGTTGGAGGTAATTACCCTTACACACACACACACACACCCACACACACACACACACACACAGCCAACACACACACACCACACACAAAACCACACGCACGCACACACACACACACACCACACCACACACACCACACACCCCACACACCACACACACACACCACACACACACCACACACACACACACACACACACACAAAACAATACACCCCAATAAACAATCAAATAAACTCGAAAAAAAGAAAGAAAAAAAAACTTCTGATCACAGAGAACCCAAAGAATAAAAAAAATGGAATCGATAATTTATTCTTTATTTATTTTCCCTCTTAACTTGCGAAGGAGGGTGATTTCCCAAGGGCGTCAGGAGGTTTCCAAGGGTTTAAGGGGTTTCAGGAGGACCCTGTGCTCCGACGGGCCTGGGTGCCAAAGGACCCCGGACTATAGGAGGTTTTGTAGGATGGAAAGGTTAAAGAGGATAGTTTACGAAATCCCCATCCCTCCCCCCTTTCCTGCCGCTCCCATTGGTCTCTTCTCTCTCTCTCTCTCTTTCCCCTTTTCTCTCCCCCTTTCTCTCTTTTCCCCTTCTCTCTCTTCCCCCCCCCCCCCCCCCCCTAGCGAATAACCGCTAACGACCTGTACCGACCCCCCTCCCCTTGGGAAACCGCCAACGCACGCAATTTATCTATGGAAATGACCGTTATTAATGTTACCCCCCCCCTGTGTGTGTGTGTGGGGGTTGTGTGGGGGTTTGTGTGTTTTTGTGTGTGGTGTGTGTTTGGTGTCTGTGTTGTTTGTGGCTGTGGTGTGTTTTTTTCCCCGGTTGTGTGGTGTGGGGTGTTTTTGGGTATGTGTGTTTTTTATTTTTTTTTTTTCCTTTATCATCTTTTTCTCTTCATGTCCTTTTTTTTTTTTTTTCTTTTTTCTTTTTTTATTTTATTTTTTTGTGTTTTTTTTAGTTATTCCTATTTTTCATTTTTTCTTTTAACCCCCCTTTGCGCCCCCCCCCCCTCCGTTGTGGGTGGTGGGGTGTGTGTGTGTGTGTGTGTGGTTGTGTGTTGTGTGTGTGTGTGGTGTGTTGTGGTGTTGTGTGTTGTGTTGTGTGTTGTTGTGTGTGGGGTTTTTTTTTGGGTTTGTGTGTGTGTGTCTTGTGTGTGTGTTGTGTGTGTGTGGTGTGTTTTATGGGGTTTTTGTGTATTTCGTGTGTTGTGGTCTGGTGGTGTTGGTGTGTGTGGTGGTGTGCTGTGTGTTTTGTGGTGTGGGTTTTTGTGGGGGGTTGTCTGTGGGGTGTGTCTGTGTGTGTGTGTGTGTTGTGTTTTCCCGTGTTGGGTGTGTTTTTGTGTTTTTTAAAACCTATATTTTTTTTTCCTTTCGCCCTTTTGAAATGAATAGAGAACCTTTCTCTCTCTTTCCTCTTCCCTTCTCTCCCCTCTTCTCCCCCTCTCTCTCTCTCTCTCTCATTTCCATTTTTTTTTCCATTTCTTTTTTTTTTTTTAATTTCCATCTTTTACTGCATGATTGTCGGTTTTTTTTTATTTCGTGTGTAGAAAATGTTGATACGAATTTGATTCTTAAAAAAGGGGTTTTAGTCGACCTTTCTAAACTAGAAATGATCATTTTTTATATGGTTTTTTAAAAAGCACGTGATTGGTGGTAAAATTTAAATTTTGTGTTTTTTTTTTTTTATCATCAAATTATTATATCTATCTCCCTCTATTTTTTATCGCTTCTATCTATTTCTACTAATCTATTTATTTTCTATCTCTATTAATATCTTCTTTTTATATTATCTATTTCTATCTTTTTACTTTTTCTTCTACTCTACATCTATCTTCTTTTTACCTATTATTATCTATCTCTATCTATCTCTATCTATCTATCCTATCTATTATTTCTTTTTATCTCATCTATTATCTTCTTTTTTCTCATCTATCATATTCTATCATCTATCCTACTATCTTCTTTATCATCTTATTTCTATTACCCTCATCTCTATCTTTATCTATCATTTCTTTTTATCTCTATCTATTTTTCTATCTATCTATCTTCAAATTATCTATCTCCCCCTTATCTATTTATACTTTTCTACTTCTTAATCTATCTCTATCAACTTCTTCTATTTATCCATTATTTCTATCTATCTATTTTATCTATCTTATTCTATCTATTTCTATTTATTCTACATCTATCTCTATCTCTTCTTTCTATCTTATTAAAAATTCTATCTATCTTTATTTATCTTATCATCTTCTCTATCTCTATCTCTCTATTATCCTATTATTTTAAAATTATCATTTCTATTATCTATTTTATCATCCCCTTACATCAAATTATCTATTTTATCATCTCTATCTCTATCTTTTAACCCTTTCATCTCTTCTTTTTTTATCTCTATCTATTTTTTTATCTTCTATCTCTATCACTTCTTTTTCTATCTATCTTTATCTATCTTTTTCTATCTATCTATCTATCTTTATCTTTTCCTACCCTAAATCTCTCTATCTATCTTTTACTACTTCTATTTTTCTTTCTATCTTTCTATTATTATCTCTATCTATCACATCATCATATATGAATAGGTTGTTGTTTTTTTTTTTCCTCAAAAACACATAAAATTTATTCTCTTAAAAAAATATAATCCCGCATTAACATTTGGCATTTTCAGATATTTAGTATTTTTTTTTTAAAGAAACCACAGTTTAAAATAAATATAAATTAGTTTTTTAACACCCCAAAGCCGCCCCCCCGGGGGCTTTTGCAGCCCGCGGGGGGCTATTGGTGGGGGGCCTTTGGCCCCACCCCGTGTTTGGGGGCCTTTGGCCCACCAAAAAAACGGACTCTCCCGATAAACCCCCTTTTAAATTTCCCGAATATGGTAGAAATGTATGTATTTCCCCCACCCCTTCACCACCATTACCCCTCATCCCCCCCCATTTCCCCTCACCTCCCACCCATTCCCCCACCCCTTACCCCTCACCCCCCCCCCCTTCACCACCCATTCCCATCACCACACACCCCTTCACCACCCATTTACCCATCACCCCCCACCTATTCACCCCTCACCCCTCACCCCCAAACCCCCCACCCCCCCCCATTTCCTCACTCACACCCCAAACCCTTACCCCCCCCACCCCTTCACTCACCCCTTACCCCTCACCCCACATCAAAATTTCCTCATTTTTCGCAACCCATTTTTTTTTCCAATTATCGCTAATAGGGTGCTAAAAAAAAAAGAAAAAAAAAAGTGATCGAAACTTCCCTAAGTGGGCTTTTGACCCTTTCCCTGGTCAACCCGGGTTCCAAAAAAATATTGAGGTGATTGCCCGGGGGGGGGGAACCTATACCCCACACACACAACCAAAAACGAAGACAGACAGAAGAAGACAGAACCCCCTTTGCTAATTATTTTAAGGGAAAAATTTTAATGATTTTTTTTTCTGTTTTAATTTTTTAAGCGTTTTAATAATGAAAGATTTTTTAAAAAATTTTTTCGTGGGAATTTGGGTTTTTTTTTTTACATGTATTTTTTTCTTTCTTTCTTTCTTTCTTTCTTTTCTTTCTTTTCTTTCTTTCAATTTTTTTTCTTCAATTTTTTTCTTCAAATTTTTTTCTCTTTTTTTCGCTACATTATTCTTTCATTTCTTTTCTTTCATTTCTTTTCTTTTATTTCTTTTCTTTCTTTTATTTTTTCTTTTTTTTCATTTCTTTTTTTTCATTTCTTTTTATTTTATTTTCTTTCATTATTTTTCTTTCATTTATTTTCGCTTCATTATTAATTTATTTTCATGTTCTTCCATTTATTGTCTTTAAATTTTCTTTGTCATTTCCTTGTCTTTGTTTCCTTCCAAACTATTTAACTTTACACCTTTTCCCACCTCTTTTCTCCTTCTCTCTCTCCCTTTTTCTCTCCTTTCTCTCTCCCTCTCTCTCTCCTCTTTCTCTCTTCTTCAAGTATTCAAATTTTTTTCTTTCTTTAACTTTTTTTACCTTCATTTCCTTTTTTCTTTTATTTTCCTTTTCCCTCTTCTTTTTTTTCTCCTTTTTTCCCCTTCCCCCTTTTTCCCCTTATTATTTTTTTCTTTTCTCTATACGCAATTATATCCCAATTTTTTTTTTCCCCTTTTCCCTTTTTTTCTCCCCTCTCCCCCCCTTTCTCTCTTCCCCTTTTTCTCCTTCTCTCTCTCTCCCCCCTCTTTTCTCCCCTCTCTCTCTCTCCTCTCCCTCTCCCCTCGCTCTCGCTCCGCTCTCCCTCTTCTCTCCTCCCTCCTCTCTCCTCTTCCCCCCTCTTCTTTTCCCTCTCCTCTCCTCCTCTCCTCTTCTCTCTCCTCTCCTTAAAATACTACACTACAACTATCATAACCAAAAACCCCCACCCCTACTATCTACTACACCACTTTCCCCCAACTACTACATGTACCACCACCACCACCACCCCCCACCCCCACCACCCCACCACCCCCACCACCACCCCACCACCCCCCACCAAACTAAACCAAACCACCCCCCACTACCCCTTTAAAACTTAAAACTATAAAACCCCAACTACACACTCCACCCCTACTACTATAACTACTACTATACTACTACTTACTTAAATACTACATATAACACTACTACTAATACTATACTACTACTACTACTACAAATACTATATACTACACTAACTAACTACCAGCCCGTCAGGGTGGCAAGGTTTGGGAGAGACGCGAGTTTCAATTTTCAGAGTCCCCGCGCATTCAGCAGGGTTTTAGTCCGCCTAGTTATGCTGACGGGCGCGCTTTTTTATATCAAAACCTTTTAGTTGGGTACTTGCAAAAGGTCTGATAGGATGAAAATCTTTTTTATCTAACTACCCCACTACTACTACAACTAATACTACCCTACTATACTATATATCCCCCCACTACTACTACTACTACCCCCTCCTAGACACACTATCCCACCCTATACCTATCTTAACTGCTCTACTCCAACTATACTCTACTACTATAACTACTACTCCCACTACTTATACTCCTATACTACTATATAACCACTACACTAACTACTACTACTACTCCTACACCATATCCCACTTTAAATATCCTACCCCTACTCGCACACTACTACCACTATACTACACTATCCCCTACTACTATATACTCCTACTCCCACTACTACTACCCAAACACTAACCTACTCCACCACACACTACACCCCACTACTTACTACCAAATACACTACTATACACAATATTACTACCTCCCCACACTACTACTACTATTACTCCTACTATACTTTCCATATACTATACTAATTACTCCTACTATACTATTCCCTCCTCCCTACTATCCCTCTACTACTACTACTACTACCCAACCCCCTACCCCCCCCACCCCTTTCTTTTCATATTTTAAAAAGGGGGAAAAAGGGGGGGGGAGGGTCGTAATAAATTAATGAAGAAAAAAAGAGGTTTTTGTTGTGACTTTATTTTTGATTTAATAAAAAGAGAGAGAGAGAAGAAGAGAGAGAGAGAGAGAGAGAGAGAGAGACAGCTGCAACTCGTGACTGATTACTGATGTACTCCCCTCGTTTATTCTCTCTTTTCTCTGTCTCTCTTTCCTCTCTCTTTAAGCCCTTTTTATTTTTTTTTGATCGCTCGGGAGAGAGAGAGAAAGAGAGAAAATTAAAGGGAAATAAGTCGCTTTTGTACTTCTCTCTCTCTCTCTCTCTCTTTCTCTCTCCCCTTCCTCTCCTTCTCTTCTTCTCCTCTCTTTTCCCCCCTTCCTTCTCTCTCCCCTCCCCCCTTTCTCTCCCTCCACCCCCCCGTCCCCCTCTTTCATAACCTCCCCCCCTTCGTTCTAAAAGGGCGGAAGAAATTTAATAAATCATTTAAATTTAATTTTTTTTTTAATTTTGAAAACTTCACCCATTGTCCCCCCCCCCATGAATTTCATCCCCCCCATCCCCTCCCCCCCCCCCCCTCCCCCCCCCCCGTAAAGCCCCATCAAAAATACACAAATTTAATATCCCCTGTGAAAATTTTCGTAATTGTTTTTTTTTAATCCCTTTGCTAAACCTTGTTTTTTTTTTCTTGTATATATATTTTTTTATAGTTTTTTGTGACTCTCTCTCCTTCTTTTTCTTTTCCTTTTTTTTTTCTTTTTTTCTCTTTTTATTTCTTTCTTACATATATTTTTGTGATTTTTTTTCTCCTCTTTTTTTTCTTTTTTTTTTTTTTTGTAAACTTTTTTTTTTTTTCCTTTTCTTTTTTTTCCTTATTTTTCTCTCCCATTTTTTTCTTTTTTTTTTCGTTTTTTTATTTTTTTGGTTTGGTTTTGCCTTTTTTTTTTTAATTTTTTTTTTTTTTTTTTTTTCATTATCTGATCTTTTGGGTTAGAGGTCAAAATTATAAGTGATATGTTTTTTGTGTGTCAGAATTTTGTTTTTCATCTATTCATTTCATTCTTAAAATCGTTTATGTGTATTTCTATATAATCTTTTACTACTATTTTCTTCTTGTTTTCTGTTTCCTTCCGTTTTTTTCTTTTCTCTTTTTTCCCTTTTTCTTCTTCTTTTTTCTTCTTTTCTTCTTCTTCTTTTTTCTTCTTCTTCTGTACGTTCTAAAAAACCAAAAAAAAAAAAAAAAACTCCCGCGTCAATTTCCCTCTAGTTTCTCTTTTTATAAAAATTTCTTTGGGTTTTAAGTCTTTTTTTTCAGGTTTCTTCCCTTTTCTTCTTTGTCTTTCCCCCCTCCCCTCCTCCTGTCCCCCTGCTCCTCCTGCCCTCCCGTGGGGCTGTAGTTGGGGCTTCAGGCGGGGGCTTAGCCAGGTCAC
>JACEEZ010015998.1:100000-107500 GCA_016584305.1 Chionoecetes opilio
TTTTAGTTTTAGTTTGATTTTAGTTTTAGTTTTAGTTTGATTTTAGTTTTAGTTTTAGTTTTAGTTTTAGTTTTAGTTTGATTTTAGTTTTAGTTTTAGTTTTAGTTTTAGTTTTAGTTTGATTTTAGTTTTAGTTTTAGTTTTAGTTTTAGTTTTAGTTTTAGTTTGATTTTAGTTTTAGTTTTAGTTTTAGTTTTAGTTTTAGTTTTAGTTTGATTTTAGTTTTAGTTTTAGTTTTAGTTTTAGTTTAGTTTTAGTTTTAGTTTGATTTTAGTTTTAGTTTTAGTTTTAGTTTTAGTTTTAGTTTTAGTTTGATTTTAGTTTTTAGTTTTAGTTTTAGTTTTTAGTTTTAGTTTTGTGTTTAGTTTTAGTTTTAGTTTTAGTTTTAGTTTTTGTTTTAGTTTGATTTTAAATTTTAGTTTAGTTTTAGTTTTAGTTTTAGTTTTAGTTTTAGTTTTAGTTTGATTTTAGTTTTAGTTTTAGTTTTAGTTTTAGTTTTAGTTTTAGTTTTAGTTTGATTTTAGTTTTAGTTTTAGTTTTAGTTTTAGTTTGTGTTTTAGTTTTAGTTTTAGTTTAAGTTTGTGTTTTAGTTTTAGTTTTAGTTTTAGTTTTAGTTTTAGTTTTAGTTTGTGTTATAGTTTTAGTTTTAGTTTTAGTTTTAGTTTTAGTTTAAGTTTGTGTTTTAGTTTTAGTTTTAGTTTTAGTTTTAGTTTTAGTTTTAGTTTGTGTTTTAGTTTTAGTTTTAGTTTTAGTTTTAGTTTGTGTTTTAGTTTTAGTTTTAGTTTTAGTTTTAGTTTTAGTTTTAGTTTGATTTTAGTTTTAGTTTTAGTTTGATTTTAGTTTTAGTTTTAGTTTTAGTTTTAGTTTTAGTTTTAGTTTGATTTTAGTTGTTTAGTTTTAGTTTTAGTTTTAGTTTTAGTTTTAGTTTAGTTTTAGTTTTAGTTTGATTTTAGTTGTTTAGTTTTAGTTTTAGTTTGTGTTTTAGTTTTAGTTTTAGTTTTAGTTTTAGTTTGTGTTTTAGTTTTAGTTTTAGTTTGTTTTAGTTTTAGTTTTAGTTTTAGTTTGATTCAAGTTTTAGTTTTAGTTTTAGTTTTAGTTTTAGTTTTAGTTTGATTCAAGTTTTAGTTTTAGTTTTAGTTTTAGTTTGATTTAAGTTTTAGTTTTAGTTTTAGTTTGATTTTAGATTTAGTTTTAGTTTTAGTTTTAGTTTTAGTTTGATTTTAGTTTTAGTTTTAGTTTTAGTTTTAGTTTTAGTTTGATTTTAGTTTTAGTTTTAGTTTGATTTTAGTTTTAGTTTTAGTTTGATTTTAGTTTTAGTTTTAGTTTGATTTTAGATTTAGTTTTAGTTTTAGTTTTAGTTTTAGTTTGATTTTAGTTTTAGTTTTAGTTTTAGTTTGATTTTAGATTTAGTTTTAGTTTTAGTTTTAGTTTTAGTTTGATTTTAGTTTTAGTTTTAGTTTTAGTTTTAGTTTGATTTTAGTTTTAGTTTTAGTTTTAGTTTGATTTTAGTTTTAGTTTTAGTTTTAGTTTTAGTTTGATTTTAGTTTTAGTTTTAGTTTTAGTTTGATTTTAGTTTTAGTTTTAGTTTTAGTTTGATTTTAGTTTTAGTTTTAGTTTGATTTTAGTTTTAGTTTTAGTTTTAGTTTTAGTTTGATTTCAGTTGTTTATTTTGTTAGTTATTTTAGTTTATTTGTTTTAGGTATGTTGTATTTTTCGTTATGATATTTTTTTTATCCTAGTTTTTGTTCCCATTGTGATTGCCATTATGGGTTTTTTATTATGATTTTCGATTATGATTATGATTTTCTTCCGTTATGATTACGTGTTATTTTATCATTTTAGTTTTTTATCTTTTTCCCTCGGTGGGTTGTGATTGATAGGCAGTTCTTGTAGGAGTGAAATTTCTAAGCCACGTCTAGTTCGTGAGTTGAAAATCTTCCAATAATAATTTGATAATAATAATAGTAAGAACAAGAATGATAATGATAATAATGATAATAATAGTAATAACAATAGCGATAACAATAATAATAATAGTAAAAATAATAATAATAATAATAATAGTTCATAAAAGTCAACGGAGTTAGTGAAACGCGGCAATACGTTACCGCAGAGTTTCTTACTTCATTGAATGTCCGTCCGTCTGTGCATACTTACCTGGCACAGGAGTCGATTTCTCTGCAATCTCTCTCAAGGGAGATTTAAGGAGAGAGAGAGAGAGAGAGAGAGAGAGAGAGAGAGAGAGAAGAGAGAGAGAGAGAGAGGTCATAAACACTGTGTTACGTGTACAAAGAAAAGAGTTAGTGTTGTGACTTCATTTGTGATTGAATAGAGAGAGAGAGAGAGAGAGAGAGAGAGAGAGAGAGAGAGAGAGAGAGAGACAGCTGCAACTCTTGACTGACTTTTTACTGATGTCATTCCGTCGCCATTCCTGTCGCCATTCGGATTGTCTTTCAGAGCATCTTACTTATTACGGGTAACTTCTGCTAGTGACAATATTTTTTTGGGTAGAATTTTTAAGACATCTGTAACCTATAAGTTGGTGCATTTTATTAACTATTATTTTACTCATCTCCTATTCCAATTTTTACTTTAACTTTTTAACAATCTTATAAAATCCTTCCATATTCCATTTATTTTAACGCATTTTTTATTCTAATTTCATCTACACGTACCTTATTACAACTATATGTATTCCGTATTCCAAATTTTACGCGTATACCGTATTCCAACAACTTCTTTTTTTCGTGCCCCGAGATTCACGCAATCTGCATTCTAATAAACTTCCTTATTTTTTTTTGTAAACCATTCATACAAATAATCAAAACCTTTAATAAGTTTCTAGAACTATTCTTACCACCACCACCACTACCACCACTACTACCATTACCACCACCACCACCACCACCACCACCACCACCACCCACCACCACTACCACCACCACCACCACCATCACTACCACCACCACCACCACCATCACTACCACCACCACCACCATCACCAGTTTTCACCACCACTACCACTACAACCACTACCACCACCACTGTTACCACCACTACCACCACCAACCACCACTACCACCATCACCACCACCATCACTACCACCACCACGTGTGACCACTACCACCACTACCACTACTACCACCACCACCCCCTCCACTACCACCATCACCACCACCACCACTCTACCACCACTACCACCACTTTACCACCATCACCACCACTACCCCCACCACAAGCTAACGATGTTGTCACCCAAAGATACACAATTTTCTACCCATTCACCGAGGTAGCAAAAGAACCCCACGAACCAGAGAGAGAGAGAGAGAGAGAGAGAGAGAGAGAGAGTAAAAAACACACATAGCAATGAATGGTTATATCCTTCCCGCCCTTTCCCTTCCTCCTCCCGCCTTTTCACCACCTTCACAGAAAACGCTACACCGGTAAATCACGGCAGACTGACTTAAATACTGCAGCTGACGGCCGTGAAATGCCCTTGAAGACATTAATTTGGGGAGAGTTTGGGGGCCGCGGGCATGGTGGGATGGAGAGAGAGAGAGAGAGAGAGAGAGAGAGAGAGAGAGAGAGAGAGAGAGAGAGAGAGGGTGGGGGGAAGGAGGGAGGGATGGGAGAGAGAGGGAGGGAGGGAAGAGAAAGGTTGTTATTGAGAGAAAGAGAGAGGGAAAGGAACCAAGCTCTCAAATTCTCAGTCTTCCCAGAGAAGAGAGAGAGAGAGAAGGGAGGGAGGGTATAATAGAGAGAAAGAGAGAGGGAAAGGAACCAAGAACTCGAATTTTCCTCTTCCCAGAGAGAGGAGAGAGAGAGAGAGAGAGACAGACAGACAGGACAGACAGAGAGAGAACAGAGAGAGAGACAGACAGACAGAGAGAGAGAGAGAGAGTCCTAGCCAGCCTCGCCACATGTAGGAGATGAAAGGACACAATCAATCTCACTCAAGCACTTCCTTAACGAGCCAATTGACACGAGAAGGAGGAACAGGATCAAAACCTGTACCAGACGGGTCCTTGACGGGTCCTTGACGGGGTGACGAGACAAGGGAAGGAGAATAGGCTTAATGGGAAGGAGGGAAGACAGTAAATTATGACATGGAAAAGGAAAGAGGTAGAAACTGTAGAAAATAGAGTCGGTACAAAGAGAAAGGTAGGACTACATAAAGATAAAGAGTACACAATACATATAGTTACTTTTTCCCGTTCAGCTCACAACTTGTTTCTCACACAGCAACACTTACCCATCAAAAGTTATTGTAAATGGATAGATCTACCATTGTATCCCCGGCATTTCCAATTATCTAGCGAAAAAAAACCTTTCGGATTTCTGTCTGGCTGCTCCAAAAATAATCCATAATTGACGACGATCAGGTTTTTGTTATTTTGCCGCAAAACTATGAGTCGTAGAAGAAAACTTATCGAAGTAACAAAGGTTTATCTTGACGTGTTCTACATGATACAGTAATCGGTTTGTCAAAATACCTCATGGTTGTCGAGAAAATTGATATTTTTTTTATAAATGTACGAATATGCAATTTTCTCGGTTATTTATCAATCAATATTTTTTTGCTTTACGCCAAATAATAGCCCTTAATCTACTTCATATTTACTTCTCTATACATGTTGCATTTATCTGCCATAGTTTTTAGTTATTGAAAAAAACGGGATTTAAAAAAATAATCAAGGCATACCCCTCGCAAAATTTGCAATATTTTTTTTTTAAATAGATTTTCTTGAAAATTTGTTCCTAGCAGTTATCAGGCATGCTGAACACGAATCTGGAGTCCGTTTTCAGTTACAAATGAATAGAAGTCCCTATTTCAGCCAATTCACAATGACGTGATACTTCCAGATATTCCTTGAAAATCACAAATTAGACAAAACTTACTACAAGACATAAAAATATGATAGGTATTGCTAGATTAATCATTACTTCAATACAACGATCAGTATTAGTATTTTCAGTATTAGTATTAGTATTATTAATCCCTATTTGAGCCACCCATGCGATTGTCAAAGTACTTATAAAAACCTAGGAATACTATAGCAATCCTGTGGGACTTCTAATGACCTCCCATGACTCCTGTAGATTTAGAATAGAAAAGATAGAAAATAAGAAAGAAAAATAAAGATAGAAAAGAGGAAAAAAGAAAAAAGAAGGTAAAAATAGACGAGGAGGAAAAAAATGGACGAAAATGAAAAAAGAAGATTGTAAAATGAGACAGCTTGAAAGAGAAGGCAAAAAAATATGAAGAGGGGAACAAAACCATCTGCTTTTTGGGAGGAATGTGAGGGGAAGAGGGGAGGTTATGGTAGTGGTGAGACTGGTGACCCTCAGTGTGGCTTGAGAGACCCGCTGGGGACTTGAGGGGAAAGTTTGGGACATAAGGGGACGTAATCGGTATCCAGAGGGGAAAGTTTGGCATCCTTGGGGAAAAAGTGGGATCTGAGGGGAAGTGAGGACGTTGAGGGAACCGTCAAGAATAATCTGAGGGGACTTGAGGACTAAAAGAAAACATTAATAACCGTTTATAAGTTTTGATATGAGGGGAATTTTTTGTGTGTGAAACTTGGACTTAACCTCTTCACGCCCAGATCTTTCTTTTGCCATAAAAATAAATGTCTGTTGTCAAACCATAAAATTACGAAAAGTAACTGAATATATCAAATTAGTTTGTGGACAAGGATACTAAACAGGTCATATCTATAAAATATTGTTTATATTCACTAAAAATCGTCTAATGGTTGCTAAATTACAATGGAAATTACGTTCTGGGTCTCAAGGGGTTAAGGGAAAACACAACACTTCCATGAAAACTAAGAAAATAAGGGGGAAAATATAAGTCAATCTAGGACAATAGTAATTCATATACTAGAAAAAAAGGGAGAAATGTGTGAAAACGCATGATTAAAGATTCATTTATTTTCAGAAATCTCCAAATATGAAAAATTGAACGATTATTAAAAAACACATTAACTTACTTTTTTTCCTATTTGGTTATTTTTTAAGTGTTCATTTTATTTATATTGCTTCGTCTAGTTGTTAGCTTCCACTTTTCTCTCTTTTTCTGACCGATCAGTAAAAAGAAAAGAAAAAAAATGAAATATCAAGAAGGTGGGAAAGTTAGCTTCGTTCAACACCTTTCTTCCTCCTCCTCTTCTTCCTCCTCCTCTTCCTCCTCTACGCTCTCTTATCCCTTCCTTCTTCCCCATTCTTCCTCCTCTCTCCACCCCAAAACCTGCTCCCACACTCCCTTCCTCCTCCCATCACTCCCTCTCTTTCTCTTCCTCCTCCTCCTCCTCCTCCTCCTCCTCCTCCTCCTCCTCCTCCTCCTCCTCCTCCTCCTCCTCCTCCTCCTTCACCATCATCAGGAGAAACAAGGGCCTCCTGAGAACACACACACACATACACACACACAGGTAACTCCGTAGTGTAAGGGTTAGCACGCTCGGCTCACAACCGAGAAGTCCCAGGTTCGATCCCCGGGCGGAGCGAAGACAGACGGGCGGTCTCCTTAAAACCCGAGCCCCTGTCCACCCAGCAGTGAATGGGTACCGGGTGTTAGCCGGGGGATTGTGACCCGCCTCCCGGGGTGATGGCTTCGGCCAACACTAAGCACTAAGGATGAATGATAAAAATGTTGATATGGAGACGGGGCCACACGAGCGTTGCTCAGGCCCTGTAAAATACAACTAGATGAATACAACTAGATGAATATACACCACACACACACACACACAGGGGAGGGCTTTGAGGGCGTGGGAAGGCGTGGGGAGTCCTGTGGGAGGTGTCGGAAATAATACCCAAACCAAGAAGAAGAAGAAGAAAAAAGAAGGAGGAGGAGGAGGAGATAAAGAAGGAAAAGAAGAAGAAGAAGAAGGGAAAGGAGAAACATATTGATGATGATGATGATAACAATAGATTTGATGACGCATTGATGATCTAAAAAATAATTGTAGGAACCGATTGACTATTTCTATTTCTCTACACTTTTATTAATTTACATTCACTTTATTTCCTTATATACTTATCTGTATGTAGGATTTCTTTTTAGTTTTTATTTATAATTCTGATTTCCTTTGTTTTATTTTTTTCGTTGTTGTCAAGGTTAATTATATTGAAGATGAAAGGTGTGAAAAATTGACTTGAGAAAGGTGAAGGGAGAGAAGGAAGGGAAGAAGAGAGAAGGAAGGGAAGAGGAAAGAAGGAAGGGAGGATGAAGGGAAGGGAGAGAAGGAAGGGAGAGAAAGAAGGAAGGGAGGATAAGGAAGAGAAGAAGGAAGGGAAGAGGAAAGAGGAAGGAGAGAAGGAAGGGAAGAGGAAAAAGGAAGGGATGAGAAGGAAGGAAGAGGAAAGAAGGAAGGGAGGATGAAGGAAGGGAGAGAGAGGAAGGGAAGAGGAAAGAAGGAAGGGAGAGAGAAGGAAGGAGAGGAAAGAAGGAAGGAGGAGAGAAGAAGGAAGAGGAAAGAAGGAAGGGAGGATGAAGG
>JACEEZ010015998.1:112500-285000 GCA_016584305.1 Chionoecetes opilio
AAGAGTGTGTAAAGGATGAGAGAGAAAAAAAGAGCAAGAGAGATAGAGAGAGAGAGAGAGAGTGTGAGTGTGAGTGTGAGTGTGAGTGTGAGTGTGTGTGTGTGTGTGTGTGTGTGTGTGTGTGTGTGTGTGTGTTGTGTGTGTGTGTGTGGTGTGTGTGTGTGTGTGTGTGGGTGTGTGTGTGTGTGGCGTCTCAAAGGCTCTCATGTTATTTAGTTAGCATTAATTATTGTTTCGTTGTCTGTTCTCTCATCATCTTCATCATCATCCTTTATACATCATGTCTTATATTTTATTCCCCTTCTCTTTGCTCTCCTGTTCATCTCCCTCTGTCTTCTCCTCCTCATCACCATCACTTATCTCGTTCATAATTTATTATCTCACACGTTTCCTCTATCATAATATCATCCTCCTACATCACTTCATCACTACTTCCTCAAAACCTAACTTGTTCTAACCTAACACTACCCTAATCTTATCTACCTAACACTACCCTAATCTTATCTAACCAAACTTAACCAAACTTCTTTTCCTCCTCACCTCAATTAACCTCTATTCTTCCTCACCTAACCTTACCTAACTAAACTTAACCTAATTTATATTCCTCTTCCCCTCACCTAACCTCACCTAACCTAACCTCCTTATCCTCCTCAGGGCTAAAGAGAATCACTAACCAATCACTACTTTACAGGAACTACCACGGCCTCAGGAAGTACCACGGCCTCAGGAACTACCACGGCCTCTTTTACCTTCTTCATGTTCATATGTTCTAATGTACTTCCTCTAAACCTAACTTAAACCTAACCTCTATGCAACCTAATCTACCTTACCCTAACCTGTAATCCACCTCTATACTCACCTCCTTATCCTCCTCACCTAACATTACCTACCCAAACTTAACCTAACTTCTATTCTTTGTCCCCTCACCTAACCTAACCTCACCTCCTTCTCCACATCCAACAGGGCTCGCAGTACGCACGCCCTCCATCAGCTGGATCACCAAGGAACACAAACAATCACTAAAACAAACACTAAAACGAACTCAACCAAGCCTAACATACCATAATTTCACCTAAACTAACCTAACATATTCCTCCTAACCTAACCATACCTCTTTATCCTCATCCTACAGGGCTCGCCATACGCACGCCCTCCATCAGCTGGATCACCAAGGAGCAGGTGGTGGACATCGGCTCGAGCATGCAGCTGGAGTGCTCGGTGCAGTACTCGCAGGACTACCCTGTGCTGTGGGTGAAGCGGGGCACGGGGGGCATCCAGGACCTCCCTATCAGCACCGGCCCGGGACTCATCATCAGGGACTCCCGCTACTCCCTCAGGCACGACAAGGGCTCCGCTACTTATATCCTGCAGGTGTGTGGGTGTGTGGTGGGTGAGAGGGTGAGAGAGAGAGCGAATATTTAGCTTCTTTAACCTCCACCTATATCTTGCAGGTTGTGGGTGTGGGTGTGGGTGTGGGTGTGGGTGTTGGGGGGTGCTGGGGTTAGGTGTGTGTCGATGTGTGAACTAAAATGTGAGGAGGTGAATGGTATGGAGGGGCTGGAATGTGGCATTGGTCTGTGTGTGTGTATGTGTGAAAGAGAGAGAGAGAGAGAGAGAGAGAGAGAGAGAGAGAGAGAGAGAGAGAGAGAGAGTTTAGCATCTATAGCCTCTAAGACAGACAGACAGATAAGTAAAGGGCAAGACAGGCAGACATATAGATAAATGGATTGACAGATAGATAGGCACAGATAAATAAATGTACAGATAGACAGAAAAGCAAATGGACAGATATATAGACAGACAGACGGACAGACAGATAAATAGACGAAAAGACAGACAGATTGATAGACAGACAGACAGACACACAGGCAGACAAATAAATAAATAAATAGACAGATAGACCAACAGACAGAAAGACAAATGGACAGACAGATAAATAGACAAAAAGATATACACACAGATAGATAGACAGAGATAAACAGACAAAAAGACAGACAGGTAGATAGATATACATGCAGATGGTTTGACATATAGAAAGACAGACACATTTCACATGATTGATATATTTTTTGCAAGCCAGACGTAATGTTCTATACATCCACAACAACATTCTACCACAACCACAACAACAACCATAACCACAACATTCAACAACAACCACAACCACAACATTCAACAACAACCATAACAACAACCACAACCACAACATTCAACAACAACCACAACAACAACCATAACCACAACATTCAACAACAACCATAACAACAACCACAACCATAACATTCAACAACAACCATAACAACAACCACAACCACAACATTCAACAACAACCATAACCACAACATTCAACAACAACCATAACAACAACCACAACCATAACATTCAACAACAACCATAACAACAACCACAACATTCAACAACAACCACAACCACAACATCAACACACACCAAACAACAACCATAACCACAACATTCAACAACAACCACAACAACAACCACAACAACAACCACAACCACAACATTCAACAACAACCATAACAACAACCATAACCACAACATTCAACAACAACCACAACAACAACCACAACAACAACCACAACCACAACATTCAACAACAACCATAACAACAACCACAACCACAACATTCAACAACAACCATAACAACCACAACAACAACCATAACCACAACATTCAACAACAACCATAACAACAACCATAACCACAACATTCAACAACAACCACAACATTCAACAACAACCAACATTCAACAACAACCATAACAACAACACAACCACAACATTCAACAACAACCATAACAACAACCACAACATTCAACAACAACCATAACAACAACCACAACATTCAACAACAACCATAACCACAACATTCAACAACAACCACAACCACAACATTCAACAACAACCACAACCACAACATTCAACAACAACCATAACAACAACCACAACCATAACATTCAACAACAACCACAACAACAACCACAACCACAACATTCAACAACAACCACAACCACAACATTCAACAACAACCATAACAACAACCACAACCACAACATTCAACAACAACCACAACGACAACCACAACCACAACATTCAACAACAACCATAACAACAACCTCGTCTATGCATTCACTACACCGTCACTGTCACGTCAGCCAATCACTATTTTTTATCTTTTATCACATCCTGTCATGTTGCTGTCCATCATCAACACACACACACACACACACACACACACACACACACACACACCACACACACACACACACACACACACACACACACACACACACATACAAAACAACAACAAAAAATGACACCAATAAAAAATACGAAAACAAAAATTGATGATATACGCAAACTTTTTTTACACACACACACACACACACACACACACACACACACACACACACACACACACACACACACACACACACACACACACACACACACAAGCAGCAACAACAACAACAACAACAACAATAACAACAATTACACACCAAAATATTGAAAACACGCAAACTGGTTTTTTTTTACCACTTGACATGTTAAAAAAAGGTAAAATAACTACATGTGGCTAGGTGGCTAGGTGGATAGGTGGATAGGTAGATGGATATGTGGATGTATTGTAGTACCTATGGCCTTTATACACCTGTGGTAGGCTAGGTAAAGCGGCTATCTGTTAGTGTAATGGTGTGGGTTTATGTGGCTAGTGTGCCATATTTATCTGTGTCTCACCGAGCATTTCACTCTGATAGCTTTAGGGTTGCGAGAGAGAGAGAGAGAGAGAGAGAGAGAGAGAGAGAGAGAGAGAGAGAGAGAGAGAGAGAAGAAGAGAGAGAGAGAGAGAGAGACAGGGAGAGAGAATGAGAGACAGAGAGAGAAACATGCAGAAGACAGAGAGAGAGAGAGAGAGAGAGGAGAGAGAGAGAGAGAGAGAGAGAGAAAAGAGAGAGAGAGAGAGAGACAGAGAAGACAGAGAGAGAGACAGAGAGAGGAGAAGAGAGAGACCAGAAAAGAGAGAGAGAGAGAGAGAGAGAAGAGAAGAGAGAGGGGAGAAGAAGAGAGAGAGAGAGAGAGAGAGAGAGAGAGAGAGAGAGAGAGAGAGAGAGATGTGTGTGTGTGTGTGCTGAAACAATTTAATTTCCATCATAAATTCGGGACTGATAATGAACAGTGCTTAAAATCGACAACTCAGGCAACACTAACTCTACTTTACATCACTGTTTTCTATTAACTCTACTACTTCTACTCTCTCTCTCTCTTCTCTCTCTCTCTCTCTCCCCTCTCTCTCTCTCTCTCTCTCTCTCTCTCTCTCTCTCTCTTCTCTCTCTCTCTACTCTTCCTAGTGTGTTTTTCAAGTAACTTATTAACGTGTTTATTTACTGAGAAAAATCAATAGAATGAAATATAAGTATTCGTAACATTAAACATAGGAATTGGTGCGTAAACTGACTTATCTTTCCTCCTCCTCCTCCTCCTCCTCCTCCTCCTCCTCTTCCTCTTCCTCTTCCTCCTCCTCCTCCTCCTCCTCCTCCTCCTCTTCCTCCTCCTCCTCCTCCTGCCCTTCCTCCTCCTCCTCCAATCCTCCCTCTCCTCTCCTCCTACCTCTCCTTTTCTTCCCACCGTCTCTCCCTGGCATTGGGAGAGAGGTGTTTCTCTCCGGGACATGAAGTCCATACATTTATTGAGAAGGCTGGCCTTCTCAACAAGTTATGATGTTTTTAATATTAACTTATGATTGTTTTTAATGTACTCTTGTTCTTTTATGTATTTCGTAATTTTCAATATTTTTATTCTATCTTAAATTTTGTTTGTTAGTTTTACTTTACATGTATCTTTTGTAAGCAGGCGTCAATAACCCCGCAGTTGCGGCGCCTTAAAACTATAATCAATCAATCAATCAATCCTCTTCTTCCCCAACCTCTTCCTCCTCCTCCTTAAACTTACTTCTCTTTCCTACTTACTCCTTTTCTCCTTTTGTTCCTCCTCCTCCTTCTACCTCTTCCTCCCCAACCTCTCCTCATCCTCCCTCTCCTCTCCATCCTGCTCTTGCCCCCACCTCTCCTTCCCCAACTCTGCTCCTCCCTCTACTTCTTCTCCTCTTCCCCCAACTTCTCCTCCTTCTGCCCCCCTTCACACAACACCTGCCCCTACTTCTCCTCTTCCCTTACCTCCTCCTACCTCTCTTTCCCAAACTCTTCTCCTACCTCCTCCTGCCCCAAACTCTCCTCCTCCTCCTACCTTCTCCTCCTCCTCACAACACCTGCCCCTAACTCTCCTCTTCCTCCTCCTCCTCCTCCTCCTCCTGCACCCCACACTAACACCCGCCACGCCCTTGCTCCCCCTACAGATCAAGGACATCCAGGAGAGTGACGGCGGAGAGTACATGTGTCAGGTGCTCATCGGCATCAACAACCGCATCACCGCCAACGTCCACCTCGTCGTACGTCGCCCGCCCGTCATCTCTGACAACTCCACACGGTCAGTACTCTTCATCCTCCTCTTCCTCTGTCCTCCTCCTGTGCCTCCTCATCATAATCCTCCTCTTTGCCTCCTCCTCGTTGTTTTCGTCTTCTAAGTGTGAAAGGTTTTTTTTTTTTTTGGGGGGGGGGGGGGGGGGAGTTACATGTTATATTCTCAGCCCTTCTCCTCTTACTTCTTCCTCCTCCTACCCCTCTTCCTCTTCCTCCTCCTACCCCTCTTCCTCTTCCTCCTCCTACCCCTCTTACTTCTTCCTCCTCCTACCCCTCTTCCTCTTCCTCCTCCTACCCCTCTTCCTCTTCCTCCTCCTACCCCTCTTCCTCTTCCTCCTCCTACCCCTCTTACTTCTTCCTCCTCCTACCCCTCTTCCTCTTCCTCCTCCTACCCCTCTTCCTCTTCCTCCTCCTACCCCTCTTCTCTTCCTCCTCCTACCCCTCTTACTTCTTCCTCCTCCTACCCCTCTTCCTCTTCCTCCTCCTACCCCTCTTCCTCTTCCTCCTCCTACCCCTCTTCCTCTTCCTCCTCCTACCCCTCTTACTTCTTCCTCCTCCTACCCCTCTTACTTCTTCCTCCTCCTACCCCTCTTCCTCTTCCTCCTCCTACCCCTCTCCTCTTCCTCCTCCTACCCTCTCCTCTTCCTCCTCCTACCCCTCTTACTTCTTCCTCCTCCTACCCCTCTTCCTCTTCCTCCTCCTACCCCTCTTCCTCTTCCTCCTCCTACCCCTCTTCCTCTTCCTCCTCCTAACCCTCTTCCTCTTCCTCTTCATCCTCCTCTAAACAGTTTTGATAGTTAGTAGTATGTAATTCAGCAGATACCCTCGTTATAGACCAATATATCTTGGTATCTGTTATTCCTATGTATTCTTATGTAAACTTTGTCTAGTCGTCTTTATCTATCGACTCTATTCTAACTACCTGCTGATAATTAAGTTCATTCCTATCGTCAACCACCCTTTCGTCTTTCATCTATCTTCTTCCTGTCTTTTCTATCTTTCTTCCTCTTTTCTCTGATCAGCAATTTATCATAACCCCTCTTCCCTGCAGGTCTGTGGTGGCCAGCGAGGCGGACAGTGTGGAGCTCTCGTGCTACGCCGGCGGCATGCCCCTGCCCGACATCTCCTGGAGGCGCGAGAACAACGCCATCCTGCCCACCGGGGGATCCATTTACAGGTGAGTGTTGGGGGGGTGAAGGAGGGGGAGTAGGAGTAGAAGGAGGGGAACAGTAGGAGATGGAACAGAGGAGATGGAACAGAGGAGATGGAACAGGAGGAGGAGGAGCTAGGAGGAATAGGAGGAGGGTAAGAGTAGGAGAAGGAGGAAGAAGAGGATTATTAGGGTATTAGAAGGGCATTAGAAGTAGATGAAGAGGAAGAAGAAAAAGATGAGGAAGAGGAGGAAAAATCATTAAATAGTAAAAAACTGACGCTTATGAGACATTTAAGAGAGAGAAAGATTACCTGATTGGTAAAAACGAGGGCGACGGGCCTTATAGAGAGGTAACTGTGTAGAAGGATAAGGAAAGAGGATAAAAATAAGAAGCATGGGAGGAGAATAACCGTGGGAGGAGGAAGTAGAGAGTGTGGGAGAGAGGAAAGAGAGTGATGGGAGGGGCTGGGCGGGGCTGTCATTGTGGGGGCATCCGGTATACTGATATGTGCTTAGTTTAGTAGCCATCCTCTCTCTCTCTCTCTCTCTCTCTCTCTCTCTCTCTCTCTCTCTCTCTCTCTCTCTCTCTCTCTCTCTCTCTCTCTCTCTCATCCTATTCCTACTCCCTACTTCTCTTTCTTTATTATCATTTATTTCTCCCCCACTCATCCACTTCCTGGCCTCTTACTCTTGTCTCTCACACTCGCTTTTTATTCTCATTTTTACAGCTTCTTCCTTTATCGCTCCTTTTAGCTTGGATTCTGGTTATAGAAGAAGGATAGTTAGGAAAGATAAGACAAAAGGACAAAAAAAAAAGATTGAGTAATTGAAAAAATGACCAAAGTAATATTTTTTTATTAAATTTAAAGAAAAAAAAGTAACGAAAAGATGGTGCCGATACCAAAGACCTCACGCTTTTCACACACACACGCACACACACACACACACACCTTTCCCCTCTCCTCAACACCCTCACCCATACATATTTATCCTCCCCAGGGGCAACGTGCTACAGATCGGCAACATTCGCAAGGAGGACAGGGGCACCTACTACTGCATCGCCGAGAACCAGGTGGGGCGAGGGGCGCGGCGGAACATTAACGTAGAGGTGGAGTTCTCCCCGGTGGTCAAGGCTATTCGTCCCAGGGTGTATCAGGTGAGGCCCCAGGGTGTATGCATGTAGTGTAATTCAATTTTCTGGGTCCTATTGTAAAGATTATTATTTGGAAGAAAAAAATAATGTAACCTATGGAGATCTTAATATTACTGTAATTTATATTTTTGTCAATAAACCAAGTAAGTATTTATGGACAGGGCGGAGGTTTAGGGTGTGAGAGTTGGTTTATTAGATAGAATTTAGTCTAGTGTTTTAGTACTTTAGTTTTAGTTGTGTGGGGTTTTTTTTTTTTTTTTTTTTTTTTTTGTGTGTGTATTTTAATTTTAATTTTAATTGTGTTTAATTTGTTCTTTCATAATGATTTTTGTTTCTTATCGTGGGTTTAATTCCTTTTTTTTTGTGTGTGTGTGTTTATATATCTGTAGGTTTAGGGTTTAAGATGTGTAAGTGTAGGTTTATTAGACAGGGTGTAGTTTAGTGTTTCCGTTTTTGTGTTTTAAAATTGTTGATTTTTTTCTTTTTGTTGATTTTTTTATTTGTATTTGTTTATCTATTAGTCTTTCTTTATCTTTTTGTATGCGTATTTGTCCATGTCTGTTATCTCTAACTCTCTCTCTCTCCTAACACCTTACCATATCCCCTCTTTACCCCATAGGCGTTATGTAATTTTTGAACGGCTTTGTATGTCTTTTCGCCTAAGTCGTTATATATCTTTTCGTATGGATGTTTGTCTATGTCTTATCTCTCTCTCCCCCTCTCCCCCCACCCCCAGGCCCTGCAGTACAACATGGACATGGAGTGCCACGTGGAGGCCTACCCCCCCGCAGCCATCACCTGGTTCCACAAGCAGGAGGCCATCGTCAACAACCAGCACTACAGGTGACCAGAGGGGAAGGGTGTTGGTGTTGGTGAATGGGCTGAAATAGGGACTAATCATTGTAACTGAAAACTGACTCCAGATTCGTGTTCAGCATGCCCGATAACTGCTAGGAACAAATTTTCAAGCAAATCTATTTTTCAAAAAACATTGCAAATTTTGCAAGGGTGTCTTGGCAAGTCTTGCTTGGTCTTTGCTTGGGTCTCCAAAGCAATGCCTTGATTTTTTTTTTATTACATTTTTTCAATAACTAAAAAACTATGGCAGATAAGTGCAACATGTATAGAGAAGTAAATTTGAAGTAGATCAAGGGCTATCAAAAAGTGATTTAAAAAAAAATTCGAGGCATACCCCTTTCAAAATTTCCAATAGTTTTTGAAAAATATATTTGCTTGAAAACAAAGCCACCCGTGTAACCAGTCACCCACCTTTCCAGAGTGTCACAGTTCGCCACGGCTGACGAGTTCACGGACACCACCCTGCGCGTACTGAGTATTGAGAAGCGACAGTTCGGTAACTACTCGTGCACCGCCACTAACAAACTGGGACAGTCCGCAGCCATCGTCACCCTCATCGGTAAGGCACTCAAGCACTTCCTTCCTCTTCCAGCAAGTATACAAGCCTGACATAGCGATAGGATCCTTAATAAACACAGGAAGATTAGATGTGCAGATGGAATGACACCCTTTTCCCTTCTCCTCCTAAAGATGATTATAGTGGTTGAAGTATTTACCATCACAACAGTTAGATATATAGTAGTAGTACTAGTTTTCCTTCTATAGTGTATGTTAAAGTAGGGAATTAAAGGTTGTTAAGGTTATTGTAGTTATTATCATTATTATTATTGTTATTATTATTATGAAAATTATGATATTGAAAGAACTTCAACCAGTGACCCAAATAGAAGTTCCTTATTTAGTTGAAATTTGTGTGTATGAAATTTAATCATTTTGAGAAAGTCATTCCTCTTTTTTTTATACTTTTTTCAACTTATTCAAATTCCTATAAATGATTTTTTTTTTTTGAACGTGCAGACAATGTGTAGCCTCCTTGTCTAGTGGTAATTTTCAAGTAAACACACATCACATTAATTTCAATCACTAAAATACAACAGTAAAATCTATTATATATCCCTATTTGAAAACAAAAATTCTTCTTTCAAGTTTAAAGTTACCTCACTTGCAATTCTTAGCAAAAAACGCACAAATATAGCGCCACAGAAATCAGATACATTAAAAGTTCTACAAAAAAGACAAAACACAAATTCTGCCACACAATATTATAACTCACTTCTATAATAATGTTGATTCAAGAACACAGAACAGCTTTACCACAGAACACAGACACAGCATGGCGCGAGCAGCCTGCATGCATGAACCCAGATTCTTGCATCACAGCATCACAGACTCCAACACTCACACAGCCATACAGAAACAATGAGCCATAGAATGACTATACTCGCCGCACGTTAAGTTTGCGAAAATGAGGCCCTTCCACTCACAGTCTAAATAGAGTTTTTTATATTTTGCCTTCACTCCCCCCTACCGAACGCATGGGATTGGCTGAGGTGTTGGGTGTTGGGTAAGAATGCCTTACTCCAAGTTTCCCCCAACACCCAACACCTCAGCCAATCCCGTGCATTAGGAAGGGGGGAGTGAAGGGGCCCCATTTTCTCCCTGAAGCCCCAACACCTCAGCCAATCCCGTGCGTTCGGAAGGGGGGAGTGAGCTAAGGTGCCCAATTTTTGCCAACTTAACGTGCGGCGAGTAAAAAAGCATCAGCTCCTTAATTAAAGAACTCTGAGTCACTCCTAACACTCCCTGCGATGCTCAAAGCCGTCACTGTTGCATGCTGTAATGAGGAGTGAAGGAGTAAGTTGTGAGGGAGTAATGCCATTGCCATGCTGCAGTGAACTACTCTTATGCTGCTGCTATGCTGACTAAGGCTACGATGTCTGACTTATGCTACTAATGGCTGCTTTCTGTCAATCATTACTAATATATTTTATTACCCGGAGGAACGACCGTTGTATTGGAGTATTTTTTCTTACAATATGACATCTTATAAATAGTAAAAACCCAAATGAAAGGTGATCTCGACAAAAATAAACTTGTTCCTCGTCTCATTTAAATTTACAAGAATATGTTAAAAGAATGATTTATGACATTTATTCAGTTAATGTTACCTTGTTATCAGAAATCATTGTTTGAACTTGATAAAAAAAAATTCAAAAAGGTCAGTTTCACACCCCACTCAGCCCACCGCCCTGCACGTGACCTGGGCAAGACAGGTCACAGGTCACCACAGGGAGGTGTCAGCGTAGCATAAGGATGACCTGCACGTAGCCTGACCAGCCTGTGTATCCCATGTCTTGCTGCCCTACTGACTCTCTCTCTCTCTCTCTCTCTCTCTCTCTCTCTTCTCTCTCTCTCTCTCTCTCTCTCTCTCTCTCTCTCTCTCTCTCTCTCTCTCTCCTCTCTCTCTCTCTCTCTCTCTCTCTCTCTCTCTCTCTCCTCTCTCTCTCTCTCTCTCTCCCCTCTCTCTCTCTCTCTCTCTCTCTCCTCTCTCTCTCTCTCTCTCTCTCTCTCTCTCTCTCTCTCTCTCTCTCTCTCTCTCCTCTCTCTCTCTCTCTCTCTCTCTCTCTCTCTCTCTCTCTCTTCTCTCTCTCTCTCTCTCTCTCTCTCTTAACCTTGGCTTGCTATAGAGACGACCACGCCGGTGTGCCCCCCCGCGTGTGGCACCCTCAGTTACTCTGCCGCCCACACGCCCACCGCCTCCGTACTGACTCTGCTCGCCCTCCTTGCCTCCATCCTCCTCAGGAACTAAGGAGGTAGGTCGGCAGCATCCGCACTACCCACTAAGAAGATTGTTGTAGCCTTTTTTTTCTCTCTCTCTTTGTTGATATTGGATTGTTTGAAAGCATGTGTTGCACTTTGACCTAATAATCTTGAGCCCTTGTTGTGATGTTACTGCACTGAGAGAGAGAGAGAGAGAGAGAGAGAGAGAGAGAGAGAGAGAGAGAGAGAGAGAGAGTGTGTGTGTGTGACTGTGTGTGTGTGTGTGTGTGTGTGTGTGTGTGTGTGTGTGTGTGTGTGTGTGTGTGTGTGTGTGTGTGTGTGTGTGTGTGTGTGTGTGTGTGTGTGTGTGTGTGTGAAAAAGACTACTTACCATTAAATTTGACATATATATTATGCAAGTGATACCTGGATGTGGAATAAACGCTACCGTCAATAACACTATAGTCGCCAGTCAATCGCCACTGCACTAATGTCGCCAGGCGCCATATATTACGAATTTTAGCATCACTGCAGATGTTGCATGTGCCACTGAAGAGGCATGCACAGTAGTTTATATTATATACGTCACACTACATGTCTTCAGGGGCACATGTAAATAAGTTTGTAGGTATGCTAAAATTCGTAATTTGCACTAATAGCACCTGGCGACATTAGTGCAGTGGCGAGTGACTGGCGACTATAGTGTTATTGACGGTAGAGGTCTAAGATTTTATCAGTGGAAATGAGTTACCTGAATCTCCAAAACACAAGAAATAAGAGTGAACTAAGACATTAACATTACAGTAGTATAAAAAATTACGATGACTTTAAATATAACAGAAAGAAAAGTAAGCTATAACTTGGATTTTTTTTATATATAACTGTAGAACAAGTCTGAAATTTCCTTTTAATTAACTGTAGAAAAAGTCTGAAATTTCCTTTTAATTAACTGTAGAAAAAGTCTGAAATTTCCTTTTAATTAACTGTAGAAAAAGTCTGAAATTTCCTTTTAATTAACTGTAGAAAAAGTCTGAAATTTCCTTTTAATTAACTGTAGAACAAGTCTGAAATTTCCTTTTAATTAACTGTAGAAAAAGTCTGAAATTTCCTTTTAATTAACTGTAGAAAAAGTCTGAAATTTCCTTTTAATTAACTGTAGAAAAAGTCTGAAATTTCCTTTTAATTAACTGTAGAAAAAGTCTGAAATTTCCTTCTAATTAACTGTAGAACAAGTCTGAAATTTCCTTTTAATTAACTGTAGAAAAAGTCTGAAATTTCCTTTTAATTAACTGTAGAAAAAGTCTGAAATTTCCTTTTAATTAACTGTAGAAAAAGTCTGAAATTTCCTTCTAATTAACTGTAGAACAAGTCTGAAATTTCCTTTTAATTAACTGTAGAAAAAGTCTGAAATTTCCTTCTAATTAACTGTAGAACAAGTCTGAAATTTCCTTTTAATTAACTGTAGAAAAAGTCTGAAATTTCCTTCTAATTAACTGTAGAAAAAGTCTGAAATTTCCTTCTAATTAACTGTAGAACAAGTCTGAAATTTCCTTTTAATTAACTGTAGAAAAAGTCTGAAATTTACTTTTAATTAACTGTAGAAAAAGTCTGAAATTTACTTTTAATTAACTGTAGAAAAAGTCTGAAATTTCCTTTTAATTAACTGTAGAAAAAGTCTGAAATTTACTTTTAATTAACTGTAGAAAAAGTCTGAAATTTACTTTTAACTGTAGAAAAAGTCTGAAATTTACTTTTAATTAACTGTAGAAAAAGTCTGAAATTTACTTTTAATTAACTGTAGAAAAAGTCTGAAATTTACTTTTAATTAACTGTAGAAAAAGTCTGAAATTTACTTTTAATTAACTGTAGAAAAAGTCTGAAATTTACTTCTAATTAACTGTAGAAAAAGTCTGAAATTTCCTTTTAATTAACTGTAGAAAAGTCTGAAATTTACTTCTAATTAACTGTAGAAAAAGTCTGAAATTTACTTTTAATTAACTGTAGAAAAAGTCTGAAATTTACTTTTAATTAACTGTAGAAAAAGTCTGAAATTTACTTTTAATTAACTGTAGAAAAAGTCTGAAATTTACTTTTAATTAACTGTAGAAAAAGTCTGAAATTTCCTTTTAATTAACTGTAGAAAAAGTCTGAAATTTACTTTTAACTAACTGTAGAAAAAGTCTGAAATTTACTTTTAACTAACTGTAGAAAAAGTCTGAAATTTACTTTTAACTAACTGTAGAAAAAGTCTGAAATTTACTTTTAATTAACTGTAGAAAAAGTCTGAAATTTACTTTTAACTGTAGAAAAAGTCTAAATTTCCTTAACTTTTCCCCTTTTTTTTTCTCTGTGTCTCTTAATTCTATACACTATTTAATTTCTTTTGTACACTGCATTTTAACGTCCTTGTACTTTCATTTAAATAATAATAGTAATAGTAATAGTAATAATAAATTAATACTTTCACTTAATTTTATACACTGCACATCAAGTAATTAGTTTGGTCTCCCCTTCCAGAACACATGGTCCCCAACATTCGGCATGAGGGAGTGCTGGTGTACATGTACAGTACTGCCCGGAGTGTGCCCATCTACTTCTCCAGTCCAGCAGGGGCCGCCACCACCTTCCACCCCCACCCTATCCTCCTCACCCTCACCCTCCTGCTCCTGACCCCCCTCCTCCGTGCCCCGGGAAGCCACTAGAGGGCTGTAGGTCATGTCATAAGAACATAAGGAAGCTACAAGAGGCCGTGAGACCTACACGTACTATACATAAAAAAATAGTTCCTGAGACCTACACGTGCTAGTTCCTGAGACCTACACGTGGTAGTTCCTGAGACTTACACGTGGTAGTTCCTGAGACCTACGCGTGCTAGTTCCTGAGACCTACACGTGCTAGTTCCTGAGACCTATGCGTGGTAGTTCCTGAGACCTACACGTGGTAGTTTCTGAGACCTACACGTGCTAGTTCCTGAGACCTATGCGTGGTAGTTCCTGAGACCTATGCGTGGTAGTTCCTGAGACCTACACGTGGTAGTTTCTGAGACCTACACGTGGTAGTTCCTGGTCGTTTCAAGGCCATACACTGGAGGTCCATAGGCTGGGCTTAGGTTAATGGGGGTAAAATTAAGTATGTATGTCTGTATATTCCTTGGTAGAGAGGCCATAAGTGGAATTGCCAAGTTTACGTGTGTGTGTGTGTGTGTGTGTGTGTGTGTGTGACTCTACAAATGTACTATTCATTGCAGAAGAAGCTATGAGGATTCAAGATGTGGATGAGAATAGCCTGCATTCAGTACATAGAAAAAGTTTTAGAACAAGTTGTAGGTATTTTAGCGTTCAAAAGTATACACGAATCTCGGTACAGCTGAATCCAAATGTCTGTAAATATATGTGTGGGTTTTGGTCTTGAGGTTGGAGGGTTAGGTGGCATGGGGTTAGGTGATGTAGCTCTGTAGTGTAAGTTTGTAACCCATTCAGACCCCAAAGTACATAGGAGGTGGCTTCAGAGTGCGAGGTTTTTGTAATGGGGTTGAGTGAAGAATTTGAAGGCGTAGGCTCACCGGACCGAACCTTCAAGTCCACAAATATATGACTGTAGATGCTGCTTTGATCTGAAAAAACTGGTTAGACTGTAAGACTGAGAACTAAAACTGTTGAGATCATAAAACACACTCATGTATTGACGGTTATTGACTGTTGAAAAGTATGACAACTGAGGCTTGATGGAGAGTAAAGACAAAATAAACCACTCATTACCTTGCTATGAACTTAAACCGCTGTCCTCTGCTCCCCCACTTCACGAGGCAGTAATAGAGATCAGTAAGGTCAGTAATAGATAGATAGAGAAAAAGAGATAGAGATAGTAAGATAAAGAGATAGTAATAAAGATCAGTAAGGTCAATAATAAATAAAGAGATAGATAGTAATAAAGAGATAGATAGAGAAAAAGAGATAGATAGAGGAAAAGAGATAGAGATAGTAAGATAAAGGTAAGGTAAAGAGATAGCAATAAAAGCAGTAATAAAGATCAGAGCCAATAAATAATAAATAACCTGTAGATCTCAAAACCCAAACTTTCTCCACTGCAGTGATTGATTCATTCCAAGCGTCACACTCGCGGCCTTCCCTTCATATCGCATCTTTCTCATATCACTTTTATAACAACTTGCTAACCATTTCCGATTAGATGTGTATAGTGTGTGTGGTGTGTGTGTGTGTGTGTGTGACTGTGTGTGTGTGTGTGTGGCCTGTGAACGCTGCAGTGCCTATCAAAGTAAGATTACCGTTGCTTCTATCATTCTATGGGTCGTCGTGACTGCGCCTCGACATAATCCTCTTCTGCGACTTCTTCTCCGCCTCACGAGTCTATTTTGAGTCTCCTACTAGTCACCACCAACAGGACTGACTAACAGACTCAAAACTTCATCTCTGACTCATTTAAACTTCTTCAAAAACCATTCCAATGTTGAACCTCGACATCACGAGTCTGTTTTGAGTCACCCACGAGTCACGAGTCACCACCAACAGGATCTGACTCAACACTTCATGACTCATTCAAACTTATTCATTAACCATTCCAATGTTGAATAGATATGTGAAAATAGAAGTATATGATTTAATGCAATAACAGCGCTGAATGAAAATTACTTAACATGTGTTTAGCGTAGAGGGGAATATAACTTTATGATTCAGGGTATTAAAAGCGACTTGAGTGTCATTGTTTATGTTGTAGTAGAGTTCTGAAGAGATAAGACGCGGCCTGCTATGTGTTGCCAACCTTCACACAGACAGAACGACAGACGTGATGAGTGTAAGGGTGAGAGAGAGAGAGAGAGAGAGAGAGAGAGAGTAAAGAAAAGAGAAAGAAAAAAAAGTGAGAAAAGAGTGAGAAAAAGAGAGAGAGTGAGAAGAGAGAGAGAGAGAGAGAGAGATTGTCTACTATAGACACTTGAGTGGTAGTTTGCTGATCCAAGACGGACGGAGTGAAGAGCCTCCATAATGACAGCACTTCGGCGTGAGAACGATGTAGGGGTAAGAGTGAAAGACTCAGACAATAATGAGGTTAATTTGAAATAGTACAACACAAGATAACAGTACGTAAAGGGAGGTGAGGTTTGACGCAATAACAGTAAGTACTAACTACCTATACGAGGACAGCACTGCCAGAAAATCATTGAGTCTGACGCAGCTTAGGTGAATTAGGGGCCTGTCTGCCTGCCCTGGCCTCACCTGCAGGCAAGATTAGGGGAGAGCGGGGCAGGTTGCATCATTGCCTCTAACTCGCATGTTATCACACGTACATCGTCTTAATACTACTACTACTACTATTACAATAAACTACAACAATAATAATAATAAAAAAAAGTTAATGCGAGTTGGAGGCAATGATGCAACCTACCCTCGATGCAACCTGCCCCGCTCTCCCCTACCTGCCTATCTATGACTAATTAAAACTCAAACTGACTATTAAAAGTCTATTGGTCTTGCCTGCACGCGTCCGGGCCACCTAACGTACCCTAGAGCGTTTTCTGCGGGGGTACAGCAAGAGGAAAGTGACCGCTTGCAAGTGAAAATCTTTCTTGCTCCCCCGCAGAAAACGCCTCTAACCTGACGTGTTCAAGAGTTAATTAAGTAGGCGAACCTTTCCAGACTTGTGTAATATGTGTTCTGCCCCGCCACTGGTGTTGCAGGAAGCAATACTCAGCCTCTCAGGGACCTTAACACTTTCCCGACCTCAAGTAATAGGACGAAATTGACGAAATTGATCCTTGAAACACAAACTTGGTATTAAAATCATCAAAACATTCTGTACATAGGTATTTGGATGCTTGTAATGGCGCAGTGAGAGGGACTTGTGTGTTCTCTCACTTGATATTTCAGCGCGCTTTTAGGGTCATTTTAGTGCTGATCAGAGGTCCCTGGTTTTGTCACAATGCATTTTAATGACAATATTGTAAGTGTAAGGTTATACAGTGCAATTTAAGTGTGATGTTCGTAGTGTAGTGACGAGGAAGAGAGAGTGCATGAGTGAGTGTGACATTAGTATAGAGGCGAGAATGTTGGAGTGTAACTAGCTGTCATAATACAAATTGAAATTTTGTAATGTTTTCCTATCATTAAAACTTGTAAAGGGCAGTTTTCCTTCCTCTGTTCATTCCTATACCTTGCTTGACAACGTAACCAGTGATTTGGTGGGATGCCTTGTTACCGCGTTGCCCACCTCAGCCGGCAACTCTAGTGGTGAGTAGCTACTTACTGACCCGCAGGTGTATTCATCTATAGTAATATTGGATCACTTGAAGGTCCGTCACCCCAGAGTTTGGCAGGGTGACGGATCTTCAGGTGGGATATCCTGGGGTGACGGATCTTCAGGTGGGGTCAAGACTTGAACTGACTTCACTTTCCAAATGAGGTCCTCCAGTCAGGTAGGAGGACTATATAAAACTAAGTTGACTGCAAACTATAAGTCATAGCAGACAGTCGACCATGGCACGCAATACCTTCTAAACTACCGTCTTACCACTGTTGTGTGATGATTCCACTAAGGTTATTCGGTGGCTTCAACAAAACAGACTTTTAAAGCGTGAAGTTAAGTGTGATACTTGTGATAACTGGATGAATTTGACAAAATACTCCAGATCGAAGGATAGTTTTCTATGGAAATTCCAAACAAAAGACTGCCTGAAGTATACAAATCCACTAAGTCTATAAGAATTGGATCTTCTTTTGCTCGTTCTCGAATTTCAGAAGATGCATTTCTCGAAGATGCATAACACAAAGGAATATATTTGTTATCATAATTTTATTAATTACATTCACTGGGCTGGGGTGACGGTTCTTCAGGTGGGATATCCTGGGGTGACGGATCTTCAGGTGGACATTCTGGGGTGACGGATCTTCAGGTGATCCGTAATATTTAATGTATTTAGTTATATAGGTTATAGTTACTGACAAGGAACAGTCTAAGAAGCAAGGATCCAGAAATTCAATCATGCCATCCTAGTGTAAGACAGTGAAGAATAGCGTAAATGACTGATGATAAATTAAGTACTGAACAAGGTACTTAAGTGTGCGCATGCGTGGATGAAGGTAGGTAGCGGGCGACCCCCAAGCCCCGCCCCCCCTCAACCCGCCCGCCACGTGGGTCACTCTACCATCAGCTGCCGAGGAAGAGGAATATCAAAGCGTGCAAAACTCACACTGCTTATGGTAAGTTTATTTATATTTAATTATTTGTGCTCAAAGGATGTTTCTGGGGCAAAGTATGTTTGTCGCCTATCTTTCATCGAAGGTAAAGAGGAAATACTACAACGAAATTAGCCTGTTTTGTTTGGTTATGTGGGAGATTGTTCATGCGTGGTTATGTGGGAGATTGTTCGTGCGTGGTTATGTGAGAGATTGTTCATGCGTGGTTATGTGGGAGATTGTTCATACGTGGTTATGTGGGAGATTGTTCATGCATGGTTATGTGAGAGATTGTTCATGCGTGGTTATGTGGGAGATTGGTCATGCGTGGTTATGTGGGAGATTGGTCATGCGTGGTTATGTGGGAGATTGTTCATGCGTGGTTATGTGGGAGATTGTTCATGCGTGGTTATGTGGGAGATTGGTCATGCGTGGTTATGTGGGAGATTGTTCATGCGTGGTTATGTGGGAGATTGTTCATGCGTGGTTATGTGGGAGATTGTTCATGCGTGGTTATGTGGGAGATTGTTCATGCGTGGTTATGTGGGAGACTGTTCATGCGGTATATAAAATAGTTGTGTGTGTGTGTCACGGAAAAAATGAGGCAAAAGGTGAAGTTTTCATTTCCAAACAAGGATATTTTTTGTGGTTGATCTGGCACACTGTGTAGCAGACACGAGGATCAAAACATCCCAGCGGTGAGTGCCGAATATCTCCTTTTTATGCAAAGATTACTTATTATCAGCATCTGTACAGAGTTATATTGACGAAATAGTGTTACTCTGTTGTTTTTGAAATATGTTAGGATAGAAATAGAGCAAGGGTAGTGGAGTAATGAGATGAGACGTTTCAGCATGGGAGACTTTTGTTCCTATTATAGCACTTCAAGCAGCGTTTATGTTATAAGAAAGAGAAAAGAAAGGTTAGATCTACCACTACTGTGAGTGAACAGTAGTGGTCTTGTTCGTGCCCACAAAGTAATGCTTGTGAAGTACACAACGGTACCTGGAACTGTCGCCGATAGGAATATTCGCCGCCGTCGTCGAGTGTTCCAACTATTTATATTACAGGACCCAATATATACATTTAATAAAGTTTTACCCGTGTTTCTGCATTCAGGGATGAAATACCAGCAATAGCTTGAACAATTAGGTTACGTTAGGTGCCAATGTCCAGGTTAGGTTAACATTTCCACGTCGGCGTGAGTTCTAGTTTCATGTTTCGGCGAGAATTCCCATCGGCGACAGTTCCATAAACCCACACAACCACAGTGGTACCTGGAACTGTCGCCGAGAGGAATTCGCACCGACGTCGGCGAGTGTTCCTATTTTTCATGTCGGCGAGTGTTCTTATATTTCACGTCGGCGAGTGTTCCTATTATTCACGTCGACGAGTGTTCCTATTTTTCACGTCGGCGAGTGTTCCTATTTTTCACGTCGAGTGTTCCTATTTTTCACGTCGGCGAGTGTTCCTATTGTTGGCACTCCTGTAGCAGTGTGGTCCCATGAGAGTCAGCTCCCTGGCCGACGATCTGAGTTGCCAGTTATGTATTTCTGCTGCAGTGTTACCACGCCGGGCGAGTCCCTCTCTCTCTCTCCTTCCTTTCCCTTTCTTTCTTTCTCTCTCTCTCTCTCTCTCTCTCTCTCTCTCTCTCTCTCTCTCTCTCTCTCTCTCTCTCTCTCTCTCTCTCTCTCTCTCTCTCTCTCTCTCTCTCTCTCTCCCCCTTTCCTTTCCCTTCTCCCTCTCCTTCCTTTCCCTTCTCCTCTCTCTCTCTCCTCTCTCTCTCTCTCTCTCTCTCTCTCTCTCTCTCTCTCTCTCTCTCTCTCTCTCTCTCTCTTTCTCTTTCTCCTTTCTCTCGTGGAGGATGAAGAGGGAGAAGAAATAGTAGATGAAAAAGAAAGAAATGAGAGAGAGAGAAGGGAAAGGAAGGAGAGAGAGAAAGAGAAAGGAAAGGAAGGAGAGAGAGAGAGAAGGGAAAGGAAGGAGAGAGAGAGGGACTCAACCGGCGTGGTAACACTGCAGCAGAAATACATAACGCAACCTAGACCGTCGGCCAGGGAGCTGAGACTCATGGGACCACACTGCTACACGAGTGCCCTATTGTTCACGTCGGCGAGTGTTCCTATTTTTCACGTCGGCGAGTGTTCCTATTTTCGGCGACAGTTCCAGTTATTGATAATGATATTACAGCACAGCACCCAATGTATACATTTAATAAGCTATAACCCGTGTTTCTGCATTCAGGGATTAAATACCAGCAACAGCCTAAACTAGAGTTCCTCTATAAGAGGGGGGTGAATCCCCCCCTTCCCAGTGAGGTTAGATTATGTTATCAATGTCCAGGTTAGGTTAGTGAACTAGCAGGGGGTCTGGGGGGACAACTCCCTCTGGTATGTCATTAGAGTATTGGTTGAAACTGCATATTTACTAATTTGCCCGTATTACTTTTTTTGTGAATAAATTATGTTTGATTAGAAATTTAGATTAAAGGGTGATTAGAAATGTAGACAAAAGATGGAATGTACATTAAAAGCAGAAAAAAAAGTTTTATTGCTGTTACACTCAGAATGTTGTGCAAGAGATAAACATGGGAGGCAGTGGCGGAACAAGGGCTGTAAAAATGGGGGGGCACGTGCCCACGCAGTTCCGCCACTGATGGAATGAATGACTTTCTGAAATGAGCACCCGCCAGGGTGGCCTGGTGGTAGAGCGCGCGGTCCGAGTATAGAGACCCTGCATTCGGTCAGCAGTTCGAGTCCACCAAGTTCGTCCTGGTGTGGTGGCGCTTTGTATAGTCAATAACCTTGTAGTTGGTACTACTTGCAAAGTGTCTAGATAGGATCAAAGTATCTTATATCTTCTGAAATTAGCCCTTGTATATCTTCAATACAGACAAAATAAATTAACTAACTTATCAGTAGATAAAATGGGGCAAGATGTAGATCTATAGTTTAGTGATTGCAACAGCAGTGTCCATTACTAATCAATGAATGTTGTCTTCAGGTCATGGCTTGTGAAGGTGGCGTGGTGCGTGACCAGTGGCTTCACCTGCAGGCAATTGTCCACTATGTGGAAACAGGCGAATACCTAGATTGTGTGAGACTCCGTGAGAGAAGTGGTCTAAGGAAAGTTTCTCAAAATTTTGAGGTTGAAGGTGAGTTATAACACTTAGACCAGTGCTAACAGTGGCCTTTCTCAAGGTTTAGTTTTATCACCCATCCTTTTTATAAACTATAGAAATGATATTGACAAATGAATCACAGGCAAAATATATAAAAATTGCTGATGACTCAAAATAGAAGCAAAATAGCAAATAGTTGTATTAAAAAAAAAAAAAAAAATCAATAGCAGGTATACCATAGCTTCTGAAAATTCTAGTGGTGGTAAAAAATATAAGGTAGATTAATTTCAACTTTGATAAATGTCACGTATGTACTTCACATCAAAAATAACAGCCCTGTAATTCAGTACCCGAACTAAATTGGCCTACCCCTTTGTTTTTATTTTATTCTCTTACTGTCTTCTTTATAGGGACTGGCAACTAAGCGGGCTTTGTGTTACCCATGTTTGTTGTGCCCTTGGCCAGATCCCTGTGATGAAGAAAAAAAAGAAAAAGAAAAAAAAAGAGTACAGGAAAGTCCCGTTATACGAGCATTCGGTATACGAGAAATCAATGATACGAGCTGAGTAAATTAGGGTCTATTTTCAATATACGAGATCGAAATTCCAATGCTGCGACATTCAAACTGGGGTGAGTAAAATTACCAAGTTAAAAATGCGTGCCCTACCACGTATGCATCTGGGCTGTATGATGATGCTGTGGTGGCCCCAAGCTTGGGGCCGCACACCTGGCTAATTACCCCTAAAGGTCAAGCACATGGCGTGGACCTGACTCGCTCGTGACCCAAGTTCCTACCGCACCTCCGTTGCTGGGTTCCCGCCCTGGCTTCCTAGACCAGCTTCTGGCAGTTACCTACCTACCACCACACTGAGAGGAACACAGGGAGAGGAGGAGTGGTGTTCCTCTCACTGTAGTGGTTGGTAGGTAACTGACTTAATACAGGACTCCCAGGCTGGACAAAGGGGGATTTTGGTTGACCCCAGTCAGGTCACCCCAAGCAAGGCGTGACCTGAAGGGTAATTAGCCAGATGTGCGGCCTGACCTTTAGGGGTAATTAGCCAGGTGTGCAGCCCCAACCTTGGGACCGCTACAGTTTATTTTAGCTTGAAAAACATGTCTTTGATGGGGTCCTGGAACCAAACCTATATTTTACCATTAGTTATGTATTTCACTATACGAGATTTCGCTTTACGAGTATGCCAGGTGGAACCTAACTGCTCGTATCTCCGGGACTTCCCTGTACACGACATACTTAATTCACAAATTTAGATAAAGATCAAAAGTTAGGTGTTATATCTCAATGGATCATAAGCTAAATCATCAATGTATGCTACTTTACTACTGCTGTAGCATCATCTACTACTGCAGGAGTAAAACTTTCCTTGCCCTAATCAAAGTCTTCAAAATCTTCAAAGAATTCACAGACATAGACCCAGAAGGCTTTTCCACAGTTGACCATTCTAACATCACTTGGAAAGCCCTGTTTGTGGACCAGTTTTTCCCTATTTATTATTTTAAGATAATGTAGATGTGTAGCGATGTGTAGGTTTTAATGTGACTCAAATGGCTGATTTATTCAAAATTGTTGTTTTGCAGGAGACATCGCGTATTACTGCGGCAACAAAAGAGGCCGTGATGATCAGCCTTTAGAGAAAAGGATAGTGCTGAGAAATGCCCAAGAGGTCAAACGTGTCCTGGAGGAATGTCATGCTGTAATATGTCACCAAGGAAGGAAAGGAACACAGGCAAAACTCACTGCACAGTATTATTGGATGACTATGACTCGTGATATTACAGAATGGGTAAGTTGTATTTGGAACGTCTTTCTTAACCCCTTGAGGCCTATAACGTCATTTCCATAGGGGGGTACTATTAGACCATTTTAATTAATATAAGCAATATTTTATAGATATGACCTGTTTAGTATCCTTGTCCACTAGCTAATTTCGTATATTAGTTATTTTTCGTGATTTTATGGCTAAAAGCAGACAATTTTATATAGCCAAAGGAAAGATCTGGGTGTGAAGGGTTAGGGCCAGAGTTAAAGATGGGACCAGAGTTTTGGAGGGAATGTCATCTTAGTATTGCAGGTGGAGTTGAATGCTGGAGTCGTAACTGTTGAAAGCGAAGTTTTTATGCGTGGTATGCCTGGAAGATATAGTAGAGAACAAATGTCAGTGTTCTGTCTTTAGCTGAGAATTGAGAATTCATCCACAAACAACCTTTTCAGGGTCTTATATGAGATATTTTGGAACTTTTCAGATCCTTAACTGTCCCAAGTGCCAGTCTCGACGTCCAAGGAGAATCCGACCGCGAGTTCCAAAACGACATCCAAAACTATCGGCCTCTAGTATAGCTTCCGTATGTTCTTACGTTACAGTTATCATTGGTGTTATAAGGAAACAAAGAGTGACATAGGGTTTGCGGTAAAATTCTAAGAGTCATTTTCCGCCCTTATTAGTGGGGTTTTTTCCTCTTAAGAGTCTAGACCTTCACAGATCCCTTCAGATACCTCTAAAACGTAATTATAAAGTGGGGGAGAGATGCCCCCTTCAACGCCCCCTCCCCCCTACATTACCCCCGCCCTGGACCCCCCAAAATAAAATTACTGATTGCAACAGCATTGTCCATTACTCATCCATGACTGTTGTCTTCAGGTCATGGCTTGTGAAGGTGGCGTGGTGCGGGACCCCTGGCTTCACCTGCAGGCAATTGTCCACTATGTGCAAACAGGCGAATGCTTAGACTATGTGAGACCCAGTGAGAGAAGTGGTCTGAGGAGGGTTTCTCATAACTTTGAGGTTGAAGGCGAGTTATTCCTGCATTGCCTATAAATGAAGCAAACACATCCACCCACTTCACCCTCACACTCACTCTTCATCAATCAGCCTTTTTGTTCCTTTGTTTCTAACCTTTGAAATTTCTTGCCTCTATAATTTCTTGCCTCTATAATTTCTTGCCTCTATAATTTCTTGCCTATAATTTCTTGCCTCTATAATTTCTTGCCTCTATAATTTCTTGCCTCTATAATTTTCTATGCCCTAATTTTCTCCTCCACTTTCCTCATTCTCTATTTCTTTTTCCTTTTTCTATTTTCTTCCCATTTCCACATAGTTTCATTTTTTCTCCTTTCTCTTTCTTTATCATTCAATCCTTCCGCATTAAGACAGTACAGTCCTGATTGGTTCATTCATTATTCTTCACACATCAATGTCTTATCAGCAAAGTAAAAGGTCATGAAATAAGATGTCATTTTTTCAAGTTTTCTAAATATTTTTGCAGGAGACGTCGCGTATTACTGTGGCAACAGAAGAAACCGTAATAATCTGTCTTTAGAGAAAAAGAAAGTGCTGAGAAATGCCCAAGAGGTCAAACTTGCCCTCAATGAATGTCATGATGAAGGAGGACACGAAGGAATAAAAAGAACACAGGCAAAACTCATTGCGAAGTATTATTGGCTGTCTGTGACTCGTGATGTGACAGAATGGGTAAGTTTTTTTGTTTGTTTTTATATAAGTGTATTGAACCTTTTTTTAACCTCTTGAGGCCCATAACGTAATTTCCATTGTAATTGGGGTACTATCAGAGAATTTTAATTAATATAAGCAATATTTTATAGATATGACTTTAGTATCCTTGTCTACTGTCTAATTAGGTATATTATGTTACAAAAACAAACAACCTTCTCAGGGTCTTATATGAGAATGTTGGAACTTTTCAGATCCTTAACTGTCCCAAGTGCAAGTTTTGTCCAAGGAAAATCTGCGCAAGAGTTCCAAAACTACGTCCAAAACCCCATGCCATCAAGGTTGCGGGGCGGTGGGAGGTGTTGGGTGTGGACCTGATAGGCCCCTGTACACCAACACCAGCAGGGAACCAGTACATCATCACCATGACGGACCTCTTCACCAAGTGGCTGGTGGCCTACCCCCTGCCTGACATATCCGGCCCCAGTGTAGCCAGGGCCATAGTGCAGATGATCCATACTTATGGCCCCCCAGTGAGGATTATAACAGATCAAGGCCAAGAATTCGTTAATGAGGTAAATTTAACCCCTTGCGGCCCAGAACGTAATATTCATTGTAATATAACCACCATTCCACGATTTTAATGAACATAAGCAATATTTTATAGATATGACCTGTTTAGTATCCTTGTTCACTAGTTTATTTGGTATATTCAGTCACTTTTCGTAATTTTATGGCTCCACAACAGACAATTTCATATAGCCAAGGAAAGATCTGGGCGTGAAGGGGTTAATAGGACTTATTTGATTAACAAAAAGAAAATTTAAAGAAGCTACTAGTGTATTCAATGGCAAAGTTTTTTTTTATCATTTATTTGGGTAATGGATATATCAACAAACTTCTCTTCATGCTAGCAATTCATTATCATTAGAATTCTGAAAGTCAGTGTGTGTTATGTGTTATGTGTTTGTCGCCTCATAGTAGCTTGCCAGTCGCATGGTGATGTTTACTGTGTGCCTGGATTTCTTGGTCCTTCCTCAAGACCGTAGAAAAGCGTAGATTTAAAAAAGAAATAGGGAAAAACTGGTTCACAAATAGGGTGGTAAATGATTGGAATGGACTCAATAGACATGTCGTTAGTGTGGAGTCATTAGGGAGCTTTAAAAGGAGGCTAAATAAATTCATGGATAGGGATGAAAGGTGGATGTAGGTAGTGTTAAGTAACAGGAACTACCTCGTGTAGGTCTCGGCCTCTTGTAGCTCCCTTATTTTCTTTATGTTCTTATGACCTCGTCCTTTGTTTTCTTTGGTCTGGCTACTGGCACCCCAACTTCACAAGTCCTGAGTGACACTATAACTTCTTAATAACCTGTCCCAGCCACTCATTAACTCTTAACCCCTTGAGGCCCAGAACGTAATTTTCACTCTTAATTTGGCTACCATTAGACGATTTTTAGTGACTATAAGCAATATTTTATAGATATGACCTGTTTAGTATCCTTGTCCACTATTTAATTTGGTATATTCAGTTACTTTTTGTAATTTTATGGCTAACAACAGACAATTTTTTATAGCAAAGGAAAGATCTGGGCGTGAAGGGGTTAACATTTCTTATGGCCACCAGACATCTTTACTGGCTGACCATGCAGTCATTAGTCAACCTCTTATGAGACTGATTTAGTAGTAACTTGTAATTTATCTTGTATTACACATTTTGTACATTTCATAATGTTATTTTTCAAGGTCAACGAAAATGTATTGGCCCTGGTCAAAATTAAGCATCTGGTGATCTGGGCCGACCCTCCACACACCAATGGTCAAGATGATGAATGGCCCAGCGAGACACTGATGACTGCCATTGCTAAGGCTTGTAATGAAGGACAGGACAACTGGGATGAGTAAGTTTAATGACAGTTACATGCTTGATTTGTAAGGATAGGTTACATACAGTAGTACATACATACAGTAAATGCCCTCGTAGCCAGGCGAGGTATAATACTTAACCCCTTGAGATCCAGAACGTAATTTCCATTCTAATCTGGGTGTCATTAGACGATTTTAATTGATATAAGCAATATTCTAAAGCTATGACCTGTGTAGTATCCTTGTCCACTAGTTAATTTGGTATATTCAGTGACTTCGTAGTTTTATTGCTAACAACAGACAATTTTATATAGCCAAGGAAAGATCTGGGCGTGAAGGGGTTAAAGAATGACAGAATAAAAGAATGCAAATCTCAAATGGCGGCCACAACAGGCAAGGAAAACCATTCTGATGACATGACAACAATACTCACTACAGCTTTTTTACAGGAATTTGAGTGCTGTAGCCTATGACATCAACACCAGCCAGCCGAGGACTACAAAGTACACACCTTTCTACCTCATGTATTTGCGTGAGGCTAGAACCCAACACGATCTGGACATGCAAGAGTCCGAGGAAGAGGTTGTCTGTGACGATGATCTGCCAGACTTCAAATTAATCGTAGAAGATTCGATTGACTTTTAGTGTACATTGAAGAAGCTGACGGATAGAGATAGTTGGAAGCGTATCATCGGCCGTCTAACCTCATACGACATTATGGGAAAAACCTGACGTTAAACAGAAAGAAGAAGAAGGTTATGCCTAAGGGTTGGAAAGAAGGAGAAGAAGAAGAAAGAAGTTGGAAAGAAGAAGGAAAAGTTGGAAAGAAGAAGAGTTGAAAAGGAAAAGATGTTGGAAAAGTTGGAAAGAAGGAAAAGAAGTTGGAAAGAAGAAGAGTTGGAATGAAAAAGGAAAAGAAGTTGGCAAGAAGAGTTGAAAGAATAATAATAATAATGTCATGTCATGGTTGATGGTGGAAACAAGCTGACAATTGCAACACTGAACCTCCCACGTCAATGAAGGATGGGGAGACTGAGGACTCTCACCTGCTCTCCTCTCGCCTACCTGCCAGGACAAACCCAAGAAACACCTAAGTGAGTTGAGTAAATATTACAATAAAAGATAGGTTAAAAATATAAAAGATAAAAAGATAGATCATTTAATAAAGTAATAGTTGTGGTTTATAAAAAAAGAAACCTAACTCAAAAACTTAACGATTTTCAATTTTACTTCAGTACCAATTTATATCTCAAAAGTCAGTGAATATTACCAAAAAAGATAGGATAAAAAAAGGTTCATTTAATAGGGCAATATAGATAGATTTTTTGTAAAGTATGTGGTTTATGAGAAACTAAAACCTAACTCGAAAATGTATCAACCGATTTTCACTTTTGAGATACAGTACCTATCTATATCTTTCAAAAGTCCTAAAAGTGCCATGAATCTCATTGAAATCATCCATAATTCAGTCACTTTGTGGAGTAACAAGCAGTGGATCTCCTTAAGTTTATCCCACCTCCGATAGAACATAGTTGTCACTGTTGGAACTATTATGCTATCCATGTGATGTTATTTCAGGTGCACAGACAGACGGCAGCGTTGGTGGGTGGAGGCAGACAACACCTAGTGGCACCACCAGACACACCCATCATCATCACCATCAGCAGTTATCCACGAGTGCCTTTCTTACTTGCTGTCTTCAGTCTCGCCTCGCAACCCCAGGATCTATCAACGTAACTTTCTTGTAAGGATCTCTCACTCCTGTTTCTCTTTCCTTGTTCCCATACTTGCATAGGGTAGAGCAAAGACATTTATATTCGTTCACCTCTTTAATTATATTCCGTCTGTCCATTATCATTTTTTTTATTTATATTCGTTCACCTCTTTTATTCCGTCTGTCCATTATCATTTTTTATTCATTTAGTCTTTACCATTATCATTTTATCTGCTAACTCAATTGCTTCAGTCTTTTTTTTCTAAAACTCGCCTTATTTTCCCCCACAATAATTTTAAAGTTTCTCCTCAAACACTAGTAACACATTTTTACGTTTGTAATTTTCTTTTAAATACCACTAGTACGTTCCATCATCCACAAACATCTGCTTCCATCTGGCCTATTATGTCCCCACCAACATTTCAAAAATTTCCTTTCATTCAATTGACCATTCCATTCATAAACATGTTGAATAGCCATTGTGGCATCATGCATCCCTGTGCCTCACACCGTCTTAAATTTTGAAGCATTAATAACCTCATACTTTAACTTTACACACTTTAACTTTGTACAGGGACATGCCTCGGTGATTTGCTACCATCCAACAACCATTCAATCACTCCATAAACCTCTACCGTTAATAACACTAGTCGCCACTACACTAATGTCGCCAGGCGAATATTATGAATTTTAGCATCACTACAGACTTGTATGTGCCCCTGAAGACACGTATATAATATAAACTACTGTGCATGCCTGTTTAGTGTAGTGATGCTAAGATTTGTAATATGGCGCCTAGTGCAGTGGCGATTATAGTGTTATTGATGGTAATAATCCAACATTGCTTATATGCCTTCTCTAAATACAAACGCAGCATACTGTACCTACATATTTTATTTTGTTAACAAGTTATCACTATTCCCTTTATAAATTTGAATGGTCTATATGCCCAATTTCACTAAAACAAACTTATGAATGTGTTTAGGCAGGTAAAAAGAACTAACCAGCATTATTCTTGTTGTTTCAGGAGAACAGACAGACCAGCGTTAGGTGGCGGCGGCAGACAAGCCGAGACAACATCTGTGAACAGCAGCAGCCGCCATCCCTCTATACAGCTTAGCGGTGCTCCCTCCATTCCCTGGCGTGGAGGGGCCACCTTCCAACCTTCACTCATGGATCAGAAGTTTTTTGCTGACTAATGAATAATTGAAGATGTAAGAGTTCGAGAGACTCTCCACATTGAATATTTATTGATTTTAATTTTTTTTTTTATTGCAAAATTTTTCATTTGACTTCTAGATATCCATAATTATTATTTCCAAATAATATGCCATTTTCTATTGTATAGAATGTATGGAAAAAATACTTTCTCTATACTGATACAAATAAATATCAATATACTATAAACCAATTTCTCTGCCCTAAGAATGTTATGTTGTAGCTAAGCGCTGACAAGCTGCCGTCAATAACACCAGTAGTCACCAGTCACCAGTCAGGCGAATTTTAGCATCACTAACTTTCTTTCTTTAGTGACTATATAAATATAAATTTGTAATATGGCATGCCATGTGACGACTATAGTGTTATTGACGGTAGGCTGTGTAAGTGTGATTTTTACTGTGCATTCATCTCTAAATTTAGGCACTATTGAATATTTTCAATCTCAAAGGCATTCCATTGTAAGGAATGAAATAGAAAAGGTTAATGAATGCACCGCTGACATAGTGGTTGAGAGGCGGCCAACACAATACTCAGGAAAGTTCCCTATAGAGTTTTGTAGGACTTCCTATAAAACTCTGTAGTGTTAATCAGCTGGTATTGTGTCGGCCGCCTCTCTACTACGTCAACGGTCCGGTCCATTCATTAACTTCTATTTCACTCCTTACAATTAGGCGATCAGCCTGGGGGGTTGGTCGGTATCAAATTAGGGCGAGAATGCTAATAGTGTTTTTTGGGAAGGTATAAATGCCTAGAGTTAGAAAACATGTGATAGCATTGTGGCAGTGGCAGCTTTATGGGAGTTATCCCCCTTTTCCAAACTGTATATTATATAATTATATAAATATACATACATATAATTAAAAAAAAAAATCTTTTTCAGGTGTCGTATTTCATCGGCGAGAGACGGACCGGACGATCGACTGGCGACGTTGGAGACCCTCGAGGAGACCACCACTGCCGGAAGACCAGCCGGCCCGCAGGTCGTGCGTTCAGAGAAAGTCGGGTTTTTGGAGTGGAGAGGTAGAGTAGCAGCCGACTACCTCTCGAAGCTATTGTTGAAGGCTGGTGATGTAGAGAAGAATCCGGGACCAGAATCCGGTGTCGTGGTAGCTGTGGAACTTCAACGTAGGAGGCCTGGAATGTCCGTTAACATGGAAACGCCACAGGCACCCGCCAAGAAACTGTGCATCATACACCAGGCAGTATCCGACGGAGATGAACATTTTGTCAGTCCTCAAAGCCATGCCTCCTGGTTAACCTTACTTGAAGCCGCCAAAGTCAGGAACCATGTCCCCATTCTAGACGTTTCAAAAACGCTTCAGGACAAAGAAGTTCCAATTATATTCTATCATCGAAAATGTAGAAGCATGTTCACCATGAAAAGAGACTTGGAAACTCTGAAAAGTAAAGCAGGTGAATGTAGTAGTGATCTATCTGGTAGTAGTGACTGTCCTCCAAAAAAGTCTTCCAGAACATCAACACATGAATCAAGAGTTTATGCTCCGATCTGCGTATTCTGTAGCAAGGTCAAGTTCAAAAAGCACTCCAATACACGTGAAACACTTACGCTAGCTTCACAACTGAGAGTAGATCAAACACTAAGAGAGAGTGCCGTCAGAAATGCAGACGGCAGGATGATAGCACTAACCAGTAGAGACATTGTTGCCGCAGAGGCACACTACCACGCTTCATGCTATAGGAATTACACTAGGAACAAAGAGGACAGCAATGAGAATGAAGAAGAGAAAGTAACAGATGAATTTATACTGTATCACAAGGTTGAAGAGAAGCTTACCAAGAACTTTTCGAATACATCAGAGAAGATATTATCCCCAACAAGAGGATTATACCAGTCACCTCCTTGACCACAAAATTGGAATCATTAATGTTGTCTGGTGGAGTTAATCTTCTGAAGGATTCAACAAAGAAGAATATGCACAGAAGACTGAAATCCGAGCTTGGAGGTGCAGTAGAAATATTTTCCGACGACAAGGGAAAGTTGTTGATGGTTCCATGCTGTGTCTCATTAAAGGATGTTGTCTTGGAAAATCAAAATCTACATAGGGAGCTCAAGCTTTGGAAGGCAAAGTCTACAGATATCAACAAGATCATAGATCAGACTTCGTCACATATCCGAACGGCCATCAAGAAGGACATGATTTTCACCCCGTGGCCATATCATCCGTCTGATGTAGCTACTCATATCGCCATACCAAATGAGTTACAGCGATTTCTGGTCGGGCTCCTCACTGGAGATACAACTAGTACTACGAATAAATCCCAAAGGACTGCTATTCTTGTCGAGTCATTTAGCCAGGACATGATATACGCTGTTACACGTGGGCAGTATAAACGAAATTTAAAAATTTCATAATTATTGGGTGTATTTTGGCGGCCATTTTGGAAAAAGGGAGATAACTCATATAAAGCTGCCACCCCCACAATGCTATCACATGTTTTCTAACTCTAGGCATTTATACCTTCTCAAAAAACACTCTTAGCATTCTCGCCCTAATTTGATACCGGTGAGCAAAATTTCGGACCGGGGCTGACCGACTAAATGGAATGCCTCAGAGATAAAATATTCAAAAGTGCCAAAATTTAGAGATGAATAATCACAGCAATAGCATAGTACAGCAATAATCACACACACAGTCTGTCAGCACTTGATTTACAAACTCTCCTTGATGGCTCACACTCTGCTGGGCTCAGGGCAAAATGAACGGAAGTATAGATGCTTACCTCTTTTCCAATGTAAATTAAATCTAATTGAATCAAGATTATATAAAAGCAATTAATGGATGAATACAGCACAGCACAATTCTAGTGAAATTAATCTATCTCTCAAGGCCCAATTCCTAAGAGGATCGATCTGCCCCAAGGATGTGGCCGTGACAGAACCCAGAATAACCTACATTGATTCTTGTCCTTGCAAGCTCTCGCCCTCTCATTCTATCCATCAATTTATATTACATAATCCTATCTACATTTAATTTGCATAAGAAAAGAGGCAAGCAGTACCCTACTAAAATAGTTATCAATGGCAAACAATATGAACATTCTTGGTAAATTTCTTTAACCCCTTGAGACCCAGAACGTAATTTCTATTGTATTTTGGCTACCAGTAGATGATTTTTAGTGAATATAAGTAAGATTTTATAGATATGACCTGTTTAGTATCCTTGTCGACTAACTAATTTGGTATATTCAGTTACTTTTCGTAATTTTATGGCTCGACAACATACAATTTTTTATAGCAAAGGAAAGATCTGGGCGTGAAGGGGTTAAACGAAGAGGTGCTGACCATCTTCAAGACAAATATTTTTAACAATACAAAAATAAAATCACTTACCAAACATGTTCTCGCCACACACACACGGTCAAGGCCGTCATGATGTCAGCAGAAAAGAAAACATTGAAACATCAGCACTATCCATGGGCAGGGAAACACTCCTTGCAGCTTTCATCAACAGCTGCAAATACCAATACAATTTAAGTCATTCTTTATCACTATCAAGTCATTCAATGATATGATGACTCAATGACTCACTCTTGATATGATATGATGACTCGATGACTCACTCTTGATATGATATGATGACTCACTCTTGATATGATATGATATGACTCATGTCAGCCCTTTACTCCCCCATCCCTCCTACCTCTTAACCCCTTGAGGCCCACAACGTAATTTCCATTGTAATTTGGCCACCATTAGTAAATTTTAATTAATATAAGCAATGTTTTATAGAAATTACCTGTTTAGTATGATTGTCCATTAACTAATGTGGTTTGTTTAGTTAGTTTTCGTTATTTTATGGCTTACAACACACGATTTTATATAGCAAAGGAAAGATATGGGCGTGAAGGGGTTAATTTCACAGGTTCAAGGCAATTAACAAAGGCTTAGTTTCACAGGAACTACCAGTGTAGCCTCCGGACTCTTGTAGCTTCCTTATTTTCTTATTGCTATGTTCTATTTAGTACTCTATATAACTCCGTTATTTAATCAATATTTCTTGCTTTTCGCCAAATGATAAACCTGATCTACTTCATATTACTTCTCTATACATGTTGCACTTATCTGCATAGTTTTTTAGTTATTGAAAAAACGTATTTAAATAAAACAATCAGCATACTTGCTAAATTTGCAATATATTTGAAAAATAGATTGCTTGAAAATTAGTCCTACAGTTATGGGCATGCTGAACATACGAATCTGATCAGTTCAGTACAGTGAATCCTATTCAGCATCACAAAGACAGTACTTCAGATATTTCTTAAACCCAAATTAACAAACTACTAGTACAGGTATAGTAGCATTTCTAGTAATATTATTAATCACCGTTATATTTATTTGATTAGTATATCCTAGCCGCATGCGATTGTCAAAGTATTTATAAAAACCTAGGAATACTAGAGCAATCCTGTGGGACTTCTAATGCCCTCCTATGACTCCTGTAGGATGCGTGAAGGAGCGAAGAGGCCCGTGAAGGACTCTGAAGGAGCGAAGAGGCCCGTGAAGGACTCTGAAGGATTGTATACAAAGCGAAGGATACTTTAAAAAAATAGTTCTTCCTCCTCCCATTTCCTCTCCTCCTCTCCTCCCTTCCTTGTCCCACCTCCTTCCTTCTCCTCCCCCTCTCCCCTCCTTGTCCTTCCTTCCCCTCCCCCTCTTCCTCCTCCTCCCCCTCCCGCTTTCTTCCTCCGTTTATCGTATTTATAAGAAAAGAACATGCGAAAACTTAAGCTACAAAATCATAGATAACAGATGAGGACATAATAATTGAAGAAAAAAATGTCATTGAACTACAAACATATGAAGTGAGGATGGCCACATAGGAGTACTGGAAAATACACGTACAAGAAATCCAAAAACTAAATAAAAAGGGTCCTATAGAGGCGCCGCTGCAAAGGCTCAACCTCCTCCCGAACACAACAACAACAACAAACACATGTGAAAAATTGTGAACAGAATTAAGATACAAGGTGAAATAGCCAAGGGAAGAGTTGACGTGACTGTTAACTAAGGAGAAGTTGAAGAGGACCTAATGAAGCTAAGCGTTTAAGGTCACAAGAAGAAGAAGAAGTGACAGACAGTCAGACACAGACAAACACACGCACACACCAGCAAGATGGGTGGAGGAAAGAAAGCTGGGGGGAAGGGGGGCGGTAAAGGGGGTGACAAGGGCAAGGCGAGGCTGGGGGGGCCAAGGGGGGTGAGGCATCCGGGGGGAAGGAGAAGAAAGGAGGAACAGCTGTTAAGGTGAGTCCCCACTAAGGTACCGCGCAGTTTTCGTCCATTTTTACCCATCTTTCATGCGCATTAAATTTTTGCAGCCACTTATGATGACAGTAACAGGCTAAAATTCTAGAGTCCTTTCCCGCCCTTATTAGTGTGTTTTTTTTCTCCAGACCTTCACAGATCCCTTCAGATACCTCTAAAACGTAATTATAAAGTGGGGGAGGTAAAAAAAGAAAAATATTACTAACTTAACCTCAATATAACCTAACCTAACCTTACCAATACCCTCTTAGCGAGACCTAAGGGCGAGAAAGAACTAGAATTTTACCAGGTTAGGTTAAGTTGGGTTAGGTTGTGTATTGAGGTTTGGTTAGTAATTTTTTTCTCCTTTTTTTCTCTCTCCCCCACTTTATAATTACGTTTTAGAGGTATCTGAAGGGATCTGTGAAGGTCTGGAGGAAAAAAGCCCACTAATAAGGGCGGGAAATGACAAAATTTTTACCTGTAACATTTATAAAGCTAACGTGCAATTTTTTTTTTTTCTCCCCTTTCAGGTTCGCCACATTCTGTGTGAGAAGCAGAGCAAGGCCCTGGAGGCTCTGGAGAAGATCAAGGGTGGCCAGAAGTTTAATGAGGTTGCTGCCACCTACTCTGAAGACAAGGCGCGCAGTGGGGTGAGGCTGAGGGGGGACTGGGGGGCATTATGGGGGATGACTGGGAGACTTTATGGGTGATGGGGGATGATGGGAGACTTGATGGGGGATGACTGGGAGACTTTATGGGTGATGGGTGATGACTGGGAGACTTTATGGGTGATGACTGGGAGACTTTATGGGTGATGGGGGATGGACTGGGAGACTTTATGGGTGATGGGGGATGACTGGGAGACTTTATGGGTGATGGGGGATGACTGGGAGACTTTATGGGTGATGGGGGATGACTGGGAGACTTTATGGGTGATGGGGGATGACTGGGAGACTTTATGGGTGATGGGGGATGACTGGGAGGGGATAGACTATTGGGGGATGACTGGGAGACTTTATGGGTGATGGGGGATGACTGGGAGACTATGGGTGATGGGGGATGACTGGGAGACTTATGGGTGATGGGGGATGACTGGGAGACTTTATGGGTGATGGGGGATGACTGGGAGACTTTATGGGTGATGGGGGATGATGGGAGACTTTATGGGTGATGGGGGGATGACTGGGAGACTTTATGGGTGATGGGGGATGACTGGGAGACTTTATGGGTGATGGGGGATGACTGGGAGACTATGGGTGATGGGGATGCTGGGAGACTATGGGTTGAGTGGGGGATGATGGAAAGACTTTATGGGTGATGGGGGATGACTGGAGACTATGGGTGATGGGGGATGACTGGGAGACTTATGTGATGGGGTTATGACTGGGAGACTTTATGGGTGATGGGGGATGACTGGGAGACTTTATGGGTGATGGGGGATGACTGGGAGACTTTTATGGGTGATGGGGGATGAACTGGGAGACTTTATGGGTGATGGGGGATGACTGGGAGACTTTATGGGTGATGGGGAATGACTGGGAGACTTTATGGGTGATGGGGGATGACTGGGAGCTTTATGGGTGATGGGGGATGACTGGAGACTTTATGGGGGATGAGGGATACTGGGAGACATGGGTGATGGGGGATGACTGGGAGACTTTATGGGTGATGGGGTGTGACTGGAGACTTTATGGGTGATGGGGGATGGACTGGGAGACTTGATGGGGGATGACTGGGAGACTTGATGGAGGGATGGGGGATGACTGGGAGACTTTATGGGTGATGGGGGAGGACTGGGAGGACTTTATGGGTGATGGGGATGACTGGGAGACTTTATGGGCGATGGGGGATGACTGGAGACTTTATGGGTGATGGGGGATGACTGGGAGACTTTATGGGGGATGAGGGATGAGGGAGACTATGGGGGATGACTGGGAGACTTTATGGGTGATGGGGGATGACTGGGAGACTTGATGGGGGATGAGAGTTAACATTCTAGGGGTGGGTGAATATGGCAGTCATGAAGTCAGCGCAAACATAATTTTCCAGAACGGTAACTGCTTTTAATTTCCGGGTCATTTTTTTTTTTAGAATTAGGATCTGCTGTACTTCTTAATTTTTGCAAGTCGTTCGTCTCGTCCCATTCATACAGACAGTCATAGATCTCCACTAATTCAACTAAACAACCAAACTGACTGCATCACAATCTAACTATGTACTTAGCTTTACTTATTACTAATCAACTAACTTATACTCTCTAAACTATCTAACTATGATCATCCTATACAAATGACTTAGATATATTTTCCCTCGCCATAGTGACAAAAAACCATCAAGAACCCCACAAATATCCTCCTCTAACTCAGTCTAAACCGCAGTCTTATAGGCGATATAGTCACCACAATCCTACGATCATCCTATACTAATGACTCAAGGTTGATTTTCCCTCATGGGTAGTGACAAAAATTCACCATGAACCTCAGTTATTGATCTCGTCGGCCACTACAAGGACAGAACGAAGGCGGAACGAGTGACAGAACACATGAAAAAGTCGCCAGTGTGCCTGATAACTTAATAGCATCCCTGGAAATAGCTGGTTCTGTCAATTTGAGTGTTGTTAAGACTGGCACTAAAATACAACAACTATCCTTTTCTAACTTTCCTCCTCAGGGTGACTTGGGGTGGATGACGCGAGGCTCCATGGTGGGGCCCTTCCAGGAGGCTGCCTTTGCCCTGCCCATCTCTACCCTGGCCAACCCCTCCTACACCGACCCCCCTGTCAAGACCAAGTTTGGCTACCACATCATAATGGTCGAGGGAAAGAAGTGACCGCTGCTTCAATGGTTTCAAGTTTATGGTTATATTATGTGGCCTTTTCTCAACTACCTATTCTAATGTTACAGACTCATAGAAGATATTGTGGTTGATATTTCATGTAACTTTTTTATCATTGGAGTTTTGTAATAGTGTGGCATATAGTATACTTTTTTTCAAGTTTATGATTATCTTATTGCGGCCTTTTCTCTTTTCTTTGCGGCCTTTTCTTCCTATTCTAATGTTATCGACTCATAAAAGATATTGTGCTTGATTCTGGATGTAACTTTATCATTGGAGTTGTGTAAGAAAGAAGAGTGCTATGTAGTGCACTGTCTCTGTCTACCTTGATTGTTTGTCATGTTGTTTTTCATGCATATTAACTTTACTTCATTTTGACCCCCTATTCCAATGTTATCGACGCATAGAAGATGTGTGTTGATATTGGATGTTACTTTATCATTGGTGTTGTGTAATAAAGTGTCATGTAGTGCACTTCCTCTGTTTATCTTGCACTTCCTCTGTTTATCTTGAGTGTTTGTAATGTTCATTCTGCTTCAATTGTATTCTTTATCATTCTATAACCTACACTACAGCTCGTCTTAACTACAAATTTTCAGTTTCTGTTCTTTAATGACCAATCTGGAATTCTGACATGATTGGGTGGGCTTAGCATTATCATATCAGTGAATTATTTAATGTTTGGCTATAATATGTACTTGTTTACATTACTGTGGTTTCAGTTATGTATCTCGGTAATCTGATGTATTAGTCATATGCATATCCATGTGTGACACTTACAAGGTCATCTTCTTGGAGCCCTAATTACTGATTTTACATATTTCTGTAACACAATTTGTATTTACCGGGGAAATATATCACTATAAAGATTATTTGCTCCATTATTTTTCCCTTTTTGATGCAGAGAACTGGCAACTACTCGCTTGCAACTCTATGTACATATGCATTTGTCTTTTTATTTTTTAACTATAAGGAGCCTATAGCATCTGTAGGCTATTTTTATCTTTGAGGGCTCTGAGATGGTTAGCCCCTGCACATTCTGAAGGGTACTCGTATGTGTCTTCATAAGTATTCCCCTATAAGGATGGCAACAAAAGTCTATCTGTCTATCCATACCTTTCAACCAAGCACACAATCCAGGCTTCCCCCTCTTACCTGCCATCTATCTCAAATACTCCAGTACTATTTTGTTATCTATTTTCATATACTCAACTCGACCTTATATTAACCCCTTGAGACCCAGAACGTAATTTCCATTGTAACTTGGGTACCATTAGATGCTTTTTTAGTGAAGATTAGGAATATTTTATAGCTATGACCAGTTTAGTATCCTTGTCAACTAACTAAATTGGTATAGTCAGTTACCTTTCGTAATTTTATGGCTAACTAGACAATTTTTCATAGCAAAGGAAAAATCTGGGCGTGAAAGGGTTAATTAATTATCCTACCCTACTCAACCATATTATCCCACTCCCTCAAAATAAAAAATAAAATGTTAGGATAGTTCATTTTACTATATCCAAAACCTAACATTTCATCTCTTCTTTACTGGACCTAACCCAGCTTATGGCTACTCACTACTTACACACGCATATCCCCAGACCGAGGAAATGACTATTGGCTACTAGCATTAGGAGAGTTTCCTTTCAAGATGATGTAGGTATGCAAACGTGTGGCAATAGATAGATACAATGGCAAAGATAGTGTGTGCAGATGTCAAGTAATGGTGATTGATAAGAAAGGTTTGTTTGCATCACACTACAGACAATCTTTCTCTCAACTCATAACTGATGTGCAAAAGATGATGAAGTATCCCCAACTGATGTGCAAAAGATGATGAAATATCCCCAACTGGTGTGCAAAAGATGATGAAATATCCCCAACTGATGTGCAAAAGATGATGAAATATCCCCAACTGATGTGCAAAAGATGATGAAATATCCCCAACTGATGTGCAAAAGATGATGAAATATCCCCAACTGATGTGCAAAAGATGATGAAATATTCCCAACTGGTGTGCAAAAGATGATGAAATATTCCCAACTGGTGTGCAAAAGATGATGAAATATTCCCAACTGATGTGCAAAAGATGATGAAATATTCCCAACTGATGTGCAAAAAGATGGATGAATATCCCCAACTGATGTGCAAAGATGATGAATATCCCCAACTGATGTGCAAAAGATGATGAAATATCCCCAACTGATGTGCAAAAGATGATGAATATTCCCAACTGATGTGCAAAAGATGATGAATATCCCCAACTGATGTGCAAAAGATGATGAAATATTCCAACTGATGTGCAAAAGATGATGAAATATCCCAACTGATGTTGCAAAGATGATGAAATATTCCCAACTGATGTGCAAAAGATGATGAAATATTCCCAACTGATGTGCAAAAGATGATGAAATATCCCCAACTGATGTGCAAAAGATGATGAAATATCCCCAACTGATGTGCAAAAGATGATGAAATATCCCCAACTGATGTGCAAAAGATGATGAAATATCCCCAAGACCCAATCAACGTTCAGACACTTACTGCATGTTGAGTCCTTGTGAGTGGTGAAGCTGAGTGGCGGCCTGAGGAGGGTGGAGGGTGTGTGCCGTTCACCAGGACAGGTCGCTGGGTGGGTGGTGTCCTGCCTGGAGAGTGAGGCAGTGCTTTGTTTTCTCTGACACTATGTTCACAATAACACATGGGTTGTTATGAAAAAAAAGTTTATTTCCTAACAAATATCAATGAAGGTACAAAGCTACTTATTAATGTTAAAATATCACTAAAGAGACATGGACAGTAGTTTAGGTTATGTACGTGTTTTCAGTGGCACATACAAGTCTGTCGTGATGCTAAAACTAGTACTATTCGTCTGTAAAACTTGTCTGGCAACATTAGTGCAGTGGCGAGTATAGTGTTATTGACGGTACCTAAAATAAGAATCACAGGGTAATTAGTACCTCAGAGGGCGTCTCAGAGCTGCTCCGTATAAGCCTCCACAATGATAAACTCCTGGTTGGGGCTGCAGGTGCCATCAGGGGCCTTGGAGGTGCCGTCGTGACCCACATGTATCGTCTCCTCCTGCTTAAAGGCGGCGTTGATTCTCCGCAACTCAGTCAACATCTGAACCAGAAGCACGTTGGTTTTCTTAGCGGATTCTTTTTGCTCCTGTGATGTCTCCAGGCGGGTTTCCAGGCGCTCCAGACGCTGCTTGACGCTCAGGGTGGACTCGATGTGCTTGACGCGCGCCAGAACACTCCTGCCGCGGCCCTCCCTCCTGGCTGGTCTGGGGGGCGTCTGCTCTGCCGCGCTGCCTTCCCCTGTGCCCTCCATGGACCTCCTGGCCTTGACGCGCGCCAGAACACTACTGCCGCGGCCCTCCCTCCTGGCTGGTCTGGGGGGTGTCTGCTCTGCCACGCTGCCTTTCCCTGTGCCCTCCATGGACCTCCTGGCTCTCTGGTCTGTGTGCGAGCAGACTTTTACTCGAGGATGAAGACTTTTACTCGAGGATGAACTTTTACTCGAGGATGAAGACTTTTACTCGAGGATGAAGACTTTTACTCGAGGATGAAGACTTTTACTCGAGGATGAAGACTTTTACTCGAGGATGAAGACTTTTACTCGAGGATGAAGACTTTTACTCGAGGATGAAGACTTTTACTCGAGGATGAAGACTTTTACTCTCCGTCAATAAGTCAAGGTTTTCTGTACCTCCTCTCATGACTTCAAACAATATGTCAGTAATAAGATAGAATAGCTAAATATAGGTAACTTGTTGCAGAGTAAATACTGTTAACGGTGGTTTATACTACTCTATGGTGAGGTTAGCCTGGGTGGTTAGGCACAAAGCCAGGCACAAGACACGAGGCAAGGAGTGGATGTCTCTGTATTCCCTGTATTTACCTAGTTGTGCTTTACAGGGCCTGAGCTACACTCGTGTGGTCCCGTCTCCGTATCTACATTTATCCAGTCTTTCTTTCAATTGGTGCATATTATGTGCCGATATCACCTCCTCATTTAGTCCATTACAAACTTCTTACACACTCTATGTGTCATGAGAGGCACACACACAGTATGATCATGATGAGCAGACATGTTCCATAAATTGAGGTCTTTACAGGAACTACCATGTGTAGGTCTCGCGGCCTTTTGTAGCTTCCTTATTTTCTTATGTTCTTTTTAATAACAGACCATTCATAGGATAGTTGTTAGATTCACAATGGAATAAAAATAAAGCTATGCTTCAGATAAAGATGACGCCTTGGAGCAGAGTGTTGGCCACAGTACCAAAGCGTAAAAAAAGATAAATTGTAATGTAAAAATGTAAAAAAAAAACCTCCCACAAAGCCTTACCTATGGTGCGGACATGAACAGTGTCGGCCACCTCCAGGGTGTGGGTGTAGAAGGCCCACAGGGGCGTGGCCCCCGTGGCCTCGGCCTGCCCCTGGTGCACCCTGAGGCCCTCCTCCAGGCTGAGCCACTTGTGCTGACACTGGTGCCCGCTCACACCCGGCCCCTGCTGACTCAGCTGGTGGGCGATGTCCTGCGGGGAGGCAAGACATAAAAGCATTAACCCCTTCACGCCCAGATCTTTCCTTGGCTATATAAAATTGTATGTTGTCGAGCCATAAAATTACGAAAAGTAACTGAATATACCAAATTAGTTAGTCGACAAGGATACTAAACAGGTCATATCTATTAAATATTGCTTATATTCACTAAAAATCGTCTAATGGTACCCAAATTACAATGGAAATTACGTTCTGGGTCTCAAGGGGTTAACATCAGCTCAAACGGTATACAAGAAAAGCATGAAAAGTAACGCCATTCTACTTTTTATATCAGCTCAAATGGTATAAGAACATCAGAACATAAGAACATAAGGAAGCTACAAGAGGCCGTGAGACCTACACGTGGTAGTTCCTGGTATATAACAAGATAAGAAGATATAACAGGATAAGAGTATCATAAGAAGGAGACAAGCAATGGTAGGAGTAAGGGCACGGCGTGAGGGAAGGACGGTGTGTAGGGAGAGACAAACATACACATATTTTCCATCACAGCCACTCCCTGAGGACTTGGTGAAGGACAGAAGCTTCACACACAGACAAACACAGATAAATGAAAATAGGCCAAGATCTGGACAACTAAGATAAAACTTTCACCAAAATTTATATGAATAAATAACAAGTGATGTTCTATAAGATTTGCAACTGTCTGCAGCCTTCCCTCCAGCCTCTGTTACATGACCCCGCACACACACAGTCCCTTGGTAGCAGTGTGGGGAAAATAGGGAAAAACTGGTTCACAAATAGGGTGGTAAATAATTGGAATGGACTCAGTAGACAGGTAGTTAGTGCGGAGTCATTAGATAGCTTTAAAGGGAGGCTAGATAAATTCATGGATGGGGATGAAAGGTGGATATAGGTAGTGTTAGGTAACAGGAGCTAACCCGTGTAGGTCTCGCGGCCTCTTGTAGCTTCCTTATTTACTTATGTTCTTATGTGTGGGCGACATTATGACTAACCTGCCACACCATGTTGATATTTGCATCGGGCATGGCAAAGGCTTCCCGGCACTCCAAGATGTAGTCAAGCAGGCGATGCACCACCTCAATGCTCCACAGGAACCCGTCTGGGGAACATCACAATAGTACATGGTTTAGTAGGCATAGAAAGGGAGATTCTTATACCTAGAAAATAAAAGAGGAGAGGAGAGAGAGGAAGATTCTCTCTGAGAGTCCCTGCCACCAGTGTGTGTCATGACCCTGCCTTTAGTCACGTGCCACTCACCGTCACTGGTCAGCTCCTGGAACTCTGCCACCACAGTGCCGTCAGAAGTCACTCCGTCAGAAGCCACTCCGTCAGAAGCCGCTCCGTCAGAAGCCGCTCCGTCTGAAGCCACCGAGTCCGACAAACCTTGGGTCAGCCTGCGGCAGAAGAAAGCATGGGTTCAGCCTTCATAGGGTGAGTGTCGGGTTACAACCACATCAACATAACAGTAATGGCATAATGTACACAAAAGTCAAGATGAAGGGAATTAAATGGATAATAAACAACTGCACTTTTTAATACATTTTAGACCAAATACATTGAGACCCAATACATTTTTTATACTCACGCCTGATCCCGCAGTCCGAGGGGTCCCGCAGTTTGAGGTCCCATCTCTTGTCCCAGGATGTGGTGCAGCGCGTCGAAGTACACAAAGCGATTGTTGGTTTCTCCGTGCATCTGTTTCTTCAGCACCCGGATGTACGTTATCTGGGGCCAGGAGAAAGGGTTAGGGGAAATTAATTATTTTTGGTGGATTAGGTATTTTGAATGAACATTAAACATAATTATGCAAAAAAAAAATGGGTCTGGACGATTACTTTAAGGGATCAACACCAAACTTATAACTCCAATGAAATGATGAGTTGTAAATCTAGTGTGAGGATTCGAGCTGATCTGGGTTTTTGTAGCATTCTATATGTTTAGGAGAAAGATTTTAGATTTCGTTCTCTGTATTTTCTCCAAGCCAGAAACATAACATGATGCGGTTAAGATTGGCCAGTCCTTTGTGATGTGAAAAAAAAGTAAGATTGGCCAGTCCTTTGTGATAAAAAAAAAAAGCAAGATTGGCCAGTCCTTTGTGATGTGAAAAAAAAGTAAGATTGGCCAGTCCTTTGTGATGTGAAAAAAAAAGTAAGATTGGCCAGTACTTTGTGATATATAAAAAATAAAAAAAAATAAAAATAAAAATAAATAAAAAAAACCAAGATTGGCCAGTCCTTTGTGATGTGAAAAAAAAGTAAGCTTGGCCAGTACTTTGTGATAATATTAAAAAAAAAAAAAAAAAAAAAAAAAAAAAAAAAAAAAAAAAAAAAAAAAAAAAGCAAGATTGGCCAGTCCTTTGTGATGTGAAAAAAAGTAAGATTGGCCAGTACTTTGTGATAAAAAAAAAAATAAAAAAAAAAAAAATATTTGTAGCTAATGTAAAAAATAAAAAAAATAAAAAAGGTGCAGTGTAGGGTAGCGAGGCATTGACCCACCTTCAGATTCCTCCACTTCTTGTCACAGTCACTGCCGGAGCACGTGAAGCCTTTCTCCGCCATGTTCTCCGCCACATCATTCCAGATGGTCTTCTTCTTCCTGGTGCCGTCGTAGAAGTCCTCAAAGTGCTCCTCCACGCTGCTGATGAGGGCCAGGACCTGATCCCGGCCCCAGAAGAACTCATCCCCGTGGATGAGGCGGAGCGCTGCCGATCCCACCGATCCACCTAGGGAAGGATTGGGAGAACTATAAGAACATAAAAACATATGAAAATAAGGAAGCTACAAGAGGCCGTGAGACCTACACGTGGTAGTTCCTGTATCAATAGATCAAATAAAATGAACTATGTTGACATAATACTGAGGTGTGCAAGACATTCAATATTAACTTAGGGACAAAATTATACTGAGCTGAGAACGAAATGGTCACCAAATTTAGTGCATTTTGAGATATGGAGGAGACATAAGGCAATAAGGATTCTTAAACAGGTGCCATGTACACAACTGTTCTGATATACGGTACAATTGCACTTATTCATGTACTCATTCTTATTGTATTTATTCTTATACGTACTACTGTACCTCGAAGGCCTCTCGGTTGTGAGTCGAGTGTGCTGACCACTACACTGACGGGCCACTTCAAACACTGAGGTATTGTTAATTCCCACCAAAGTGACACAGCACAAAAGTGTCAGAATAGAAAAAACTATGAAGTCTACAAATTACTTGGCACTAAAGTATTTGTCATCGTGGCCTATTAAATCAATACCAAAGTTTGTGGCACAGGGATATCACTGCTTATGACTGCATATGTATTTATACTCGCCACACATTAAGTTGGCAAAAATGGGGCCCCTTCACTCCCCCCTTCTGAACGCACGGGATTGGCTGAGGTGTTGGGTGTTGGGTGGGAATGCCTTACTCCAAGTTCCGCCCTAAAGCCCCAACACCCAACACCTCAGCCAATCCCGTGTGTTCGGAAGGGGGGAGTGAGAGGGCCCCATTTTTGCCAACTTAACATGCGGTGACTATAGTGGCATTAATCTTAACCATAATCAGGGGCCACACACCTGCCCTGCGCCTCGGTGTACCTTTGCTGTGCACCGCCGCCTCCATGCCGGGCGTCCTCCCCTCCCGGGCCTTCCAGCGGGACACTACACCAACACAGTCCGGCTCTTGCTCTCACAGGGATGTAAACGAGGTTGTCCTTTATGTCGGCAATTCCTGTGCAGAAAAAGATGCTTCTGTAAAATTACACCTCCAAACAGATCTAAATAAAATGTCAGCCCTGTCTATTCATACAAACACTGTGTAATGCCAGAAAATAAGGTACAGGGAAGTCCCGGAGATACGAGCAGTTAGGTTCCACCTGGCATACTCGTAAAGCGAAATCTCGTATAGCGAAATACATAACTAATGGTAAAATATAGGTTTGGTTCCAGGACCCCATCAAAGACATGTTTTTCAAGCTAAAATAAACTGTAGGGCTCCCAAGGTTGGGGCTGCACACCTGGCTAATTACCCCTAAAGGTCAGGCCGCACATCTGGCTAATTACCCTTCAGGTCACGCCTTGCTTGGGGTGACCTGACTGGGGTCAACCAAAATCCCCCTTTGTCCAGCCTGGGAGTCCTGTATTAAGTCAGTTACCTACCAACCACTACAGTGAGAGGAACACCACTCCTCCTCTCCCTGTGTTCCTCTCACTGTGGTGGTAGGTAGGTAACTGCCAGAAGCTGGTCTAGGAAGCCAGGGCGGGAACCCAGCAACGGAGGTGCGGTAGGAACTTGGGTCACGAGCGAGTCAGGTCCACGCCATGTGCTTGACCTTTAGGGGTAATTAGGCAGGTGTGGGGCCCCAAGCTCGGGACCACCACAGCATCATCATACAGCCCAGATGCATACGTGGTAGGGCACGCATTTTGAACTTAGTAATTTTACTCACCCCAGTTTGAATGTCGTAGCATTGGATTTTCGATCTCGTATATTGAAAATAGATTCTAATTTACTCAGCTCGTATCATTGATTTCTCGTATACCGAATGCTCGTATAACGGGACTTCCCTGTATTATTCTAGTGTTTGCCCATACTCCCCCCTCTCCGCTAAAACAAACTGGGGGACCTGGGGTAATGCAGGATATTTGGCTGGGGTACAAAATATGCATCACAACCACATAGTTATTGAGTTAGGGGTGTTGTCAAAATTCCCTAGATCAAGGGATAATGGATTGGATTTCTTCTGAGTTCAGAAACGTGTGAAGCTGACGATCCTCACCAACAGAATAATGACCGAAGTGTCGAGAACCCCCCACCCCCCGGTAAGAGGTCAGGTACAATTTTGATAGGTTACGGGGGGGGGGGGGGGGGTCTTGTTATGGTGGCTTATAGCTTGTTGTCCTCGTAGTCACCGTGGTAGGATTGGTTGTAGGTAGCGTGGCGGTATAGGCCTGAGCGGTGAAATGGCGGTAGGCACGTGTTGCGTGGTTCGGTGAATCACGCCCTTATGAACGTGCCTGGTCGTGTAACGTTGCGTGTGTGTGTTCGGGAGGAAGAATACACTTGTGTTGTATCTTTATGTGTAATTAATGATGAGTTATTGGTACAAAATCATCTGTCGCCAAGACGTTAAGCACTGAGACCACGTCTGACCCCGGCGGCAACACTGTGAGAACTACTTGACCTGGCGGGCGGCGGTGTAGCGGTGCAGGAGGTTTGGTTAGTCAGAAGGTTGTGTTTTCGGATGCCATGTAGGGCGCCAGAGGTACGATGATTACTTTTCATTTCATCCGCCGCGCGGAGAGGCAACAGCTTGCTCTCCCGGCTCCTGCCTCCACTCCAGCCGACCCCACGGCCGGAGATTTCCGTGGCGGATTAATTCGCCGCTAGGATACTCTGGGTGGATTTACCCACCCATCTTCATCATTTATACTTTTTCTCATCTTCACTGTCTTTCTAAGTATATCTTTGCGTCGTATTACCCGTAATGTGAATATATATAGCACCTCGATGAGAGACGAATCTTCTTGTAATCAAGGAAGCGTAGCTTTGCTTGTACGGTTGCATGTATACAGGGCGTGGCGTTCTGTCAGGAGGCCTTGCCTTGCATCCCTCTGTCACCGGCAGCGCGGTATCTCAACATGTAACGGCAGCATGTTATTTCTCCGTCAGGAGGCCGCCTGACACACCTCAGTCACGGGAAGCGAGACCAGCTGAGGCAAGCGGCCTCTCTCAACTGCCTGTTCTTCGTCACGGTGGCAGCCTGTCCCTCCACCAATATCGGTTGTAATGCATCTCACCATGTAGCGACATGATTTGTTCTCCGTCAGGAAGCAGCCTAGCTGCCATTCCTCAGTCAAGAGCGCTCGGCATATCTCACCATGTAGCGACCTCATTTTGTTCTCATTATTTATACATTATTTCTCACCTTCACTGTCTTTTTACGTATATCTTTTGCGTCTCGTCCAGTAATGTGAATTGTATATAAGCGCACTCGATGAGATACTTAATTACTGTACGATCCTATAGTTGTAAATAAAGGTAGCGTAGCTTTGCTGTTAACATTTGGCCTTCCTTGTCTACCTAGTACATGTAGCTATAGGTGGCAGGGCATGACAGGTTTCTGGCTTTCCGTTTGTTCCCCTTTCTAATGAATTAAGTTTTAATTTTCAGTGATTGCATTTATTTATATATTCACTTCCTCTTATCTGAGGAAATCTTCGTATTGAAGTCGTCTCGGTTAGCTGGTATTTCATAGTAGCCTACTATATAGGCTATAATTAACTTGAGCTTATCTAGAATGGAAATTCATTCTCACACAAAATGCACCATGCATATATGGTGCAGCTAGTTGGTGGAAGTAAAAAAAATCTGCTCTAGCTGACTCTTATCACTTTAAATTTAGTCTAGATACGGTAGCCGTTCCTATATGCCCTATAGTGAACTGGAACTGTTGAGTACAGTAAGGTTTATGCTTGAAATGTAATGTACACATCCTAAGGCAGAAACTGCCGGATGCTAATTTGCATTTGTTGAGCAATTCGCATAATTGACCCTAATTAGCACATTCGTATTATCTTCCTTATTAAGCCGCCTATATAATTTTTTCAGAAACTGACGCATAGGAGAGTGATATGTTGAGTGATTAATGTAATCATTACTGAATATATATAAGCACACTCGATGAGAGACGAATCTTCTTGTTATATTGTATTGAGGCATGATGGAAGAGCTCTCCCACGAGAGAGATGTCAAGATATGAAGAATGAAGTAAGATGAGAGACAGGAGGAGTGTGGATAGACTGATGGAGTAGCTCCTGTGGTAGTGTGCGGAGTGGAGGAATGACAGTCGTGTGGCTGAAAGTGTAAAAATAATTCTTGGAGGGCGCGCATGATAGGAGAGATAGTGAGAGGCAAGAGTCCCCTTAATTGTGAGGGAACCGGCCTGACTATGGTTCTGGCAGAGGTAGGAGAGGAAAATGGAACCCATTGATTAGAGTAAATGAGACTATAAAGATATATATAAATAATCTGGCTTACCTACTTTATTATTTTATTTGTTTATTTTTTATGATTATATTAATTATTTTTTGTACACAATCCTACAATAATCAAACTTAGAGGGAATTCTTCCATGCGGCACTATTTAGTGATGTGTTGAGTCATATTTTGTGTTGTATTACCCACCTACAGAAAGCAGGTGGCATTGCCTGTAATTCACTTCATTTTTTTCAGGTATCCAATCCATCCGTCCCTTATTGCTTTCTAACATAAATTTTCTACTAGACTGAGGCGGTGGAACTGGTCTATAAATAAATGGGTCGGCTTTATTTCTCCCTTTAAATATGGGAACAAAATTTACTCTCTTACACTAGAGGTACTTTATGCCTTACGTCAGTCAGTAAACATGTAAGTAGACTGTTTTAGTTTTCCAACAATTGTCCCCCAATTCCTTCAAAATCCAAATGAAAACAGACATCTGGGCATGGGACTTTTCCTACATCTTGAATTAATTTCCAACAGTTTCATTAAGAACCTCCTACAAAATAACTTGTATATCTCTCAGCACTGTACCCTTTTTTCACACCCTCTCTTACCTCGAATTAATCTTCCATCGTAAAGTGCCATATGACCTCCGATGTCTGGCACATTTTCCCTTTTTTAGCATTGAATCAATCTTCCATCGTAAAGACCTCTTGTGTGCATGTGATACTATAATACCTCTTGTAGCATACAGGGCCCTGAGCTATTCTCGTGGTCGTGGTGTATATGATTGATCAATTTATTCCTTAAATTGATGCACACTTTGCCACTATCACTTCTAGGCCATTCCAGGCATCTAAGTTTATATTGGGAAAGCTGTACTTGTGTTACTCCTACCGTAGATAACACTAAAGTCGCCAGGACTGTTTTTTTCTATGTACAGACGTGTAGTGGCGTTATACTTACATTTTACATCCATGATTTCAGGAAAGTTAGAAGGGGCTATCTGGAAAGTCTGTCATTTTGTGTCTGCATCTGTGTCATAAGAGATATGGCTATAAATAATCAAATTACAAAAATATCAACAGAGTAGCGACCAACAATAAGGTCGCCATCTAGGGTTTAGTATTTACTGAGTGTCCTCCCGACGTCGTCGTCGCGCGAAAAAAAAAAAATTGCAAAATTTGAAACCGTATATACATGCAGATACAAAGCATAAAACCGCTGAAACAGGGTAGATTATACAGTCATGATATAAACTACTGTGTATTATCTTTAGTGGCACATACAAATTAGTAGCGATGCTATAATTCGTAATATTTGGCGGCTGGCGACTATACTGTTATCTACGGTACATGTTTCTTTTCTCAACTTTTCCTTGTGTTCCTTCAAATACCCCGACTTTTTCTTCTCTTACTAGCAGGTTATTTCTGTCAACTTCTTCCAAGCAAATTCATCTGTTAATACATATCTTGTTGTTAGGTTTTCCTCTCCCATTGTTCTTTTCCAAAAGTTGGCAGTTGTCTTTCCTCCTAGGTTAAATATTTCAACTAGACACATCTTATGCTAACCTTTGTTTTTTTTTTTTTTTTTTTTTTTACGTTCTTAATTTTGATGGGAAACCACAACATTTATTTAAACTTCATAGTTTTAGTACCGAGTAGTTGGGAGAGCTGCCGCTTGTTATCTTTGTTCTTCATGATGGCTGCGTGTCCAGGTAAAGGTGAGGTCAAAGTCAACTGGTATGCAATTGATCCTTCCCCGGTTCTTCTGTGCCTCTCATGATCCTTTGCACTGATACCATCATACCGATCAAAAAGGACATCTCTACTTTGTAGTTGACCAGACGATTTTTCATTATTGACTCAAGTCAGACCATTTCCACGACAACTCCATTGTGCACAGTGCTAATTGTTGATTTAAAGAACAAATATGTTGATTTAGAATATTAAATTCAAAACAGATTTTTGCTTTGATTTAGAACATATGCTATGTCAAATAGGGAATATATTCGTAATTTTGTGACATACCTAATCAATATGCTAATTAGACAATTTATGGACAAAATAAAAATATACACAGTAGCATCTTGCAGTTTTACATCATTGAGAACTTAAAACTTAGGTCTAGACACCCATAGGAATTCTATAGGCGGCTTAATAAGGAAGATAATACGAATGTGCTAATTAGGGTCAATTATGCGAATTGCTCAACAAATGCAAATTAGCATCCGGCAGTTTCTGCATCCTTAGGATGTGTACATTACATTTCAAGCATAAAACCTTACTGTACTCAACAGTTCCAGGTTCACTATAGGGCATATAGGAACGGCTACCGTAGTCTAGACTAAATTTAAAGTGATAAGAGTCAGCTAGAGCAGATTTTTTTTACTTCCACCAACTAGCTGCTCACCATATATGCATGGTGCATTTTGTGTGAGAATGAATTTCCATTCTAGATAAGCTCAAGTTAATTATAGCCTATATAGTAGGCTACTATGAAATACCAGCTATACCGATGACGACTTCAATACGAAGATTTCCTCAGATAAGAGGAAGTGAATATATAAACAAATGCAATCACTGAAAATTAAAACTTAATTCATTTAGAAAGGGGAACAAACGGAAAGCCAGAACCTGTCATGCCCTGCCACCTATAGCTACATGTACTAGGTAGACAAGGAAGGCCAAATGTTAACAGCAAAGCTACGCTACCTTTATTTACAACTATAGGCAGTGGCGTCACCAGGAAAAAAAATTTGGGGGGGCTTTAGCCCCGGGGTGGTGATGGGCGAGCGCAGCGAGCCTATCCAGGGGGGGGGGGGGGGGTCGGGGGGTAATTTTGAAAATTAATCAGTTCCAGGGTAATTTTGAGGCCCAAAAAAGAGAAGAAAGTGGAATTAAGCTTTAATTACATGACACATAAATTAATAGAGTTATACCATGCATCATACCATATTAACTAAATTTGATAATATGAAGAAAATTTTTATTCTGTTTATACAAAATAATAAAATTGCCATTTTTCTCTCTCCACTAACAAACACAAAGGAATTGCACAATGTATGTTTTGGTTTGTTTCTCAGTACGGTTTTATCTTGATAATGAAAAAAATATATATATATATAAACTTACAATATATTCAAGGTATTTCCCTTATTGCACAAAAACAGGTACATGGGATACTGTAGTTAAACAGAATAAAGTACAGGATCATGATAAAGTAACTAAAAGCTGATTTAACCTGCCTCCCACTGCCTCACCCTGCCTCCCACTGCCTTAACCTGCATACCACTGTGTTAACCTGCCTCCCGTCCTGTGTTACCCTGCCTCCCACTGCCTTACCCTGGCACCCACTGCCTTAACCTGCATACCACTGTGTTAACCTGCCTCCCGTCCTGTGTTACCCTGCCTCCCACTGCCTTACCCTGCCTCCCACTGCCTTAACCTGCATACCACTGTGTTAACCTGCCTCCCGTCCTGTGTTACCCTGCCTCCCACTGCCTTACCCTGGCACCCACTGCCTTAACCTGCATACCACTGTGTTAACCTGCCTCCCGTCCTGTGTTACCCTGCCTCCCACTGCCTTACCCTGGCACCCACTGCCTTAACCTGCCTCCCATCCTGTGTTAACCTGACTCCCGTCCTATGTTACCCTGCCACCCACTGCCTTACCCTGGCTCCCACTGCCTTAACCTGCCTCCCGTCCTGTGTTACCCTGCCACCCACTGCCTTAACCTGCCTCCCACTGTGTTAACCTGCCTCCCGTCCTGTGTTACCCTGTCTCCCACTGCCTTACCCTGGCTCCCACTGGGTACCCAGAGCGTCCATGGATAGACAAATCTTCAAGAGTTTCTGTCAGGATCTCATACCGTTTGAAAATTGCCTTAAGGGCATTATGGTTGTATTCCCATTTGTGCTGGCACACTTTGGGAAGCTCAAGAACTGGCAATTTCCTGTCCCTTTGGAAGTCTAGAAAGATGTCATGGCGTAAGGTTGAACTACGGATGAAGTTTATCAGGCCTGAAATCAAGTTAAAAAACTCGGCTACCTCTGATAAGCATCCAGCAGTGTGGGTTATCACCAGCTGTAATTTGTGTGTAGAGCAAGGGACATAAAAACATGGATTTTTGGCTGATTCTCTAATCAGTGCCTGCACACCACTGATTCTGCCACTCATTACTGATGCAGTATCATAACACTGCGCTATCAATTTACTGATATTTAATTCTAGCTCCCCAATTTCTCCAACAAAGCAGTAGCCAGAGAATCAGCATCAAGATACTTTAGAGCAATAAATCTTAAGAATCTCTCATATACGGTTTCATCCAACACATACCTAATACACACACTGAGTTGCTCAGTAATACTGACATCCCTAGTTTCATCTGCTATTACTGCAAAAAAGGGTGCTGATATGGCTTCTTTGACTATAGTATCACTCACACAGTCAGCAACAGCTTGCAAAAGAGAATTCTGACTGAAACCTGATATATATTTGGCATTTCTTGGAACCTTTTTTACTAAGTTACGAAACTTTTCAGACTCCTTGCTTACCAAGTCAAAGATCTCTAGAAAGACACCCTTATTTAATGAACTTTCAGATTCATCATGACCCCTGAATGCCATGTTAGTTTTAGCTGCTGTAATGACAATGTTTAAGAGTGTTTTAATATAGTCTCTGTTATCCAGAACCTGCTGTTTGTGTTGGCTATCGAGTTTCTGATGAACGCTACCATGCAGCTGTGAAATCTTAAAGTTGAGCCATTTTTCCATTGCATGTACATGATACGTGGATTCTCCGTGCTTTGTTGCTTTTACATGCATCTTTTTCCAGGACCTAAAACCTTCGTTGGTGAATGTTACTTCTTTGTGACCAACATTACCGCCAAAAAGCCTACATGGAAAACAATAAACTCGGTCACTTGTCACAGAGTATTCAAGCCACTCATACCTTTTATACCACTCATATTGGAAAGACCTGGTCTGAGAACCAGACTGTACTTTAGGATACACTTCTCGTCTCGGCTGCGTGGGTCCTTCTTCAGGCTTTGTGGCTAGATCCTGCACCTGTTCCATAACAGGTGTGGGTATATCAGGATTATCACTTGTATCTATAGAATATCTCTATAATACAATATACTTAGTAATTTCAAGGTTTGTTAGCAAACATATTTAAACATTTAAATGAAACATCAAACCAATTTTTCTATAAAAGTGTGAAAAATAAGGTTTTGCTCTGGCATGGAATATTGGATAAATATTCCTTTTTATTGTTTTTTGGGTAGCAGGCTACTAGCAGCAATTTTGGGGGGGGCTGAGTCCTTGACTTGGGGGGGCTAAGTCCCCCTTAGCCCCCCCGCGGTGACGCCACTGACTATAGGATTCGTACAGTAATTAAGTATCTCATCGAGTGCGCTTATATCAATTCACATTACTGTGTAACGAGACGCAAAAGATATACGTAAAAAGACAGTGAAGGTGAGAAATAATGTATAAATAATGAGAACAAAATGAGGTCGCTACATGGTGAGATATGCCGAGCTGCCTCTTGACTGAGGAATGGCAGCTAGGCTGCTTCCTGACGGAGAACAAATCATGTCGCTACATGGTGAGATGCATTACACCGATATTGTGGAGGGACAGGCTGCCACCTGACGAAGAACAGGCAGTTGAGAGAGGCCGCTGCCTCAGCTGGTCTCGCTTCCCCGTGACTGAGGTGTGTCAGGCGGCCTCCTGACGGAGAAATAACATGCTGCCGTTACATGTTGAGATACCGCGCTGCCCGGTGACAGAGGAATGCAAGGCAAGGCCTCCTGACAGAACGCCACGCCCTGTATACATGCAACCGTAACAAGCAAAGCTACGCTTCCTTGATTTACAAGAAGATTCGTCTCTCATCGAGTGTGCTTATATATATTCACATTACTGGGTAATACGACGCAAAAGATATACTTAAGAAAGACAGTGAAGATGAGAAAAAATGTATAAATGATGAAGATGGGTGGGTAAATCCACCCAGAGTATCCTACGGCGAATTAATCCGCCACGGAAATCTCCGGCCGTGGGGTCGGCTGAGGTGAGGCAGGAGCCGGGAGCAAGCTGTTGCCTCTCCGCGCGGCGGGATGAAATGAAAAGTAATCATCGTACCTCTGGCGCCCTACATGGCATCCGAAAACACAACCTTCTGACTCACCAAACCTCCTGCACCGCTACATGAGCTACTGACCCACGCTCACCTTGTCCACAAGTGGGCGCCGCTAGAGGTCACTGCTATGCTACAAACATAGAGGCGGCAAACTTAAAGTATAAATAGTTGCCTATTACAGTCTAGGGGAGGTGTTAAGAGGTTAATTAGATTATCGGGGGTCAAGGGGGGCGGAACCCTCCCCTGAAGGAGGTTAGGTTAGATTTGATGAAGCGGAGGTTAGGTTAGATTATTGGGGGCAAGTGGTGACGTCACAGGGTGAACACTGAGAGTACTTTCCGCTACCCAGACATCATGACAGCGAAAAATAGCGGCTTAAATGAATGAACATACCTTCCAATAATTCAAGAAACATAAAACCTAATACATCTACGCTTAGGGGATAGATGGAAAACAAAAACAAATGGAATACAAAATATACATAAGGGTTATGCCAAGCCCGAACTTAGGACCGTAAAACAAGCATGATAACATATCTAAAAAATATTACAAACATATTGGTTTAATAATCTAACACAATTATTGCCTCAAACCCAAGAATAGAAAATAAATTAAAAAATTGCGGAGAAATAGTGTTGACGTGACAGAACACGACTGGATGCCTTCATGTAAATAGCCTAATAACATGCCTCACTAAGTACATTATCTATATGGAAATATTAGATATAAATCAGACAAACAAGAATAGCCTCATAAACCTGGAATTGGCGGATAAATTATAAAAATAAACAGACTATATAGGGGGCGCCACCAGCACCATATTTCTTCTAAATTTTATCGACTTTTTAAATATCGCATTAAAAATCATGGTAGATATATCAAAATTCATGATATGAAATGCCGATTCTAAAACTGTAATCAGATCAAAGATTGAACCAGGAACAAAAAAGTTTTTTTTTTTTTAAATATGTTTACGTGGGCGGAGCCTAAGTCATGACGTCACGGCGGTGGTTGTGACGTCACCGGGAGGCTGGCAGGGGTCCAAGGCTTTCTGCTACACTGGGTGGTCCCCCACTTGGGAGGGCTACTAGAGGGGCGGTGCACCCCTCCCCCGACAGGTTTATGGGGCGGGGGTAGCTTGTGTGTGTGTGTGTGTGTGTGTGTGTGTGTGTGTGTCTGTGTGTGTGTATGTAACCTACTTCTCTTATTTGGGGGAAGGGGAAGAGTATGGGCAAACGCTAGAAATTTACCGAAAATACCTAAACGACCGCTGACCAAACGGATCACCGCTGACCAAATCAGTGTGGTCAACTCGGTACCGTCACCGACTGTGGTTTCGTTGGAGGGCGATGTGTATCTTATGTGGGCTCGCGTCCTACCAAGATCAATTTATATAATAATGGGAAATAAGATAATATCCCGAATTGTGATTGTTACCCTGTCAGAGCGTCATGGAACATTAGCCGACGTGGAAATATTCGGCGACAGGTCCACTGGCAATAGATGAAAAGGAAGAAAAAAAGGGTCAATTTATAGTTTCACCCAACCAACGATTTTCTGATGCGCCTTATGTTTTTCTGGTGTGTTTTTATGTATTTTGAATGAATCTGCTAGCCGTTTCGGTCGCAATTATTTTTTTTTTTTTTTTTTTTTTGCAAAAATGACAAAAAAAATAAACCCTAAACCTAACCTAACCTTACCTAACAAAAAAAAAAAAAAAAAAAAAAAAAAATGCGACAGAAACGGTTAGCAGATTCATTCAAAACACATAAAAACACACCAGAAAACATAAGGCGCATCAGAAAATCGTTGATTGGGTGAAACTATAAATTATCCAAAAAAAGTATAAGGAATAAAATTACATTATTGGACACTTAACATTTTTCGCTTGTCCCAGAACACTAACACTGCAGTTTGACTTTGGTAACTTAACTTAACCTAACTGACCCCCCTACCCCCTGCTCGTTCACTAACCTTACCTGGACATTGGTCAACTGGCCAACCTAACTAACCACATAACCTAACCTAACCTAACTGTTCAGGCTGTTGCTGGTATTCAATCCCTGAATGCAGAAACACGAGTAAAAGCTTATCAAATGTACATATTGGGTACTGTAATATCAAGAACTGGAACTGTCGCCGAAAATAGGACGACGTAAAAGATTGGAACACCCGCCGACGTCGGCGACAGTTCCAGGTACCGTGTACTCTGATAACTTACATGGAATCTCAACTCTTATGGACATCAACTCAACATGGTATCTTAATCTCAACCGTAAGGCATTTTAATGTTTAACTCACCGCATATTTCTTCCATAACATCCTTGGTCAGGTCCACAAAACCGTGGGTCAACAAAACAGCTGATCCCTGTACCCTGATTGGCCACTCAGAATGCAAGGCCTCTGATTGGCCCTTTAAATTTGGCGGGAAATATGTAAACATTAGAATGACAGCGAGGCAAAAAGCAGATATTAAAAAAAATATGACTATATATACTTCTTTACTCAAAATAATACATCTCTTTAAAATCGGCATTGTTCAAACCCACTAATGATTAAATAATGCCTCCTTTAAAATTGACAGACATTATTTTTGCCCCGTTGGTAAAACAGAACAACCATCGCCATCATCATCATCATCAAGTCGTCTAGACGCCTTCAGAGGAGAAAATGCCGGGAGACTTTTACATTCGCTATTACGTGGGCCACAAGGGGAAGTTCGGCCACGAGTTCTTAGAGTTCGAGTTCAGGCCTGATGGTGAGTTGCGTGTGGGGTGACTATGTACATTTAAAAAGCCATAAAGGGTAGAAATAGTGTGGCTCTTCTGGCGAGGGAAAGTTCGTGTTTTCCAATATTGAGAGTATAAAAAAAGGTATTACTGGTTGTTGATGTGATTTGAGAGTTTTGGGTAGATTCTGCATGACTTGTTGATGATTCGTGGTGATGGTTTGGTAACTAAGCCCGTGACGCCAGCTGGAAAGACCCCATAACCTCATGTGCAGTGTGAGCAAAAAAAAAAATTTGGTGAGTATTGATGTGTTTAGAATTAATCTGCTAACCGTTTCTGTCGCAAATCACTTTTTTTTCTTCTTTTCTTTTGAAGTTAGTTAGGTTCGGTTAGGTTCAATTTATTTTATTTTTTTTTCCATTTTTGTTCCAAATCACTAAAAAAAAAAAAAAAAATTTGCGACAGAAATGGTTAGCAGATTAATTCAAAGCACATCAAAGCTCACCAGAAAAAAAAGTTTCGTCCACCAAAGTGAATTCAGTGTTCATCTGGAATAAAACCCAGAAAACAGCCTACTCCCTACGAAGGCCACCTGTGAGTTATGTAAGCTGCTGCCTGCATATACATGACACTGCTGTATTGCTTCTCCATCGGAAATCCCTCGTTTCTGATATAATTATCTTAATATATTTTGATAAATTTAGGTTAGGTTAGGTTAGATTTGTTTAATAACCAGTAGTTATAGTCAAAAATTATACTAATGAAAAAAACCTGGTCTTAATGCTATCTCCTGTTTTTTCCTCTGCTCAGGCAAACTGCGCTACGCCAACAACTCCAACTACAAGAATGACGTCATGATCCGCAAAGAGGCAAGTTATTCAGCACAGTATCTCTTATCAATACTAAAGAAAGTTATTACACATTACACATTAATCCAATAATATTACACACAATAATAAAAAATATGAAATATAATTTTTTTTAAATCTGACTTCTTCTTTTTCTTATTATAAAGCATGAAAAAGAGGTTATGAAGCAGAATACTAAATTAAGAATATAACATGTGACCCCCCCATTGACCCACCTTTACCCCACCTGGACACCCCCCATTTCCTTAACTGTCCCATTATAAAGCATGAAAAAAAGAAAATTATGAAAAAGTTATGAAAAATAGAGGTTATGAGGCAGAATAATAAATCAACGTATAACACGTGATCCCATTAACCCACCTCTACTGGGGGTAATAAATCAAGAAGAATATAACACGTGACTCCCATTGACGTACCTTTAGGCTTACTGCCATCGCTGCGTCATGGAGGAGCTCAAGAGGATCATCGACGACTCGGAGATCATGCAGGAGGACGACTCTTCGTGGCCGCAGCCGGACCGGGTGGGGCGGCAGGAGCTGGAGATTGTGATCGGCGACGAGCACATCTCCTTCACCACCTCCAAGATCGGCTCTCTCGTGGACGTCAACAGCTCCAGGTGGTGGTGATGGTGGTGGTGGTGGTGGTGGTAGTGTGGTGGTGGTGGTGGTGGTGGTGGTGTTGGTGGTGGTGGTGGTGGTAGTGGTAGTGGAGGTGGTGAGAAAGCCTTTGGGAAAATATAGGGATAGCATTGAGAAAAAAAACAAGACAGACAGATAGCATAAAACCAGTAACTACATACTGTAAATGATAAGCAAAAACAATTAAGTCCAGAAAACTCCATCAAACAATCAAGCCTTCCTCTAACCCAGTGGTTCTCAACTGGTGGTCCATGATAACTTATTCAGTGGTTCACAGGATGTTTACGATATTTGGAAATGAACTGAAATATATATGAAATCAAAATGTTAGCTGTAATATTATTTTATTTATTTCTGAAAATTCCGTTTACTTTATATGTAGCTTTTGAGATATATTTAACACCAACCCTTTACCTACCTTTAAATCGACCCTTTTTCATCATATCTCTAAAGTCAAAAAGGAGATGGTCCATGATTTTTTTTTCAATTGGGCGAGTGGTCCATGGCTTGAAACGCGTTGAGAACCACTGCTCTGACCCTTCTTCCCTTCACCCCCCCAGGGACCCCGACGGCCTGAGGTGTTTCTACTACCTCGTACAGGACCTCAAGTGTCTCGTGTTCTCCCTCATCGGCCTCCACTTCAAGATCAAACCCATCTAAGTCACACTCCAAGATGACTGCCGGGGTTTGGGGGGAATCGGGGAGTGACTCAGGCTCTTGGGTGTGACTCAGGCCCTTGCGGTGTGACTCAGAGTGACTCAGGCCCTTGGGGTGTGACTCGGAGTGACTCAAGCCCTTGGGGTGTGACTCGGAGTGACTCAGGCCCTTAGGGTGTGACTCGGAGTGACTCAGGCCCTTGGGGTGTGACTCGGAGTGACTCAGGCCCTTGGGGTGTGACTCAAGGGCAGACTGGCAGTTATAGAGTCGCTAGGTCCTTTTTATATGTAATTTGCTTTGTTAATCATTCAGGAGTTTTGCTTAGAATTTTCACCCAAGCTTGCCTCTAAAAATCTTCTTATCGCTTTAAAATTATATGGTTTTTTTTACTGAATTCCTTCCTCAATTTCCTTCATTGTCTCTCTGAGTATCATCACATTTTAAGTCATGAAATAAATGATACATTTTTCACTACAATATTGGTTTCTTTTCCCACTGTTATTTTACTTCACCTTGGGAATGTATGGAAACCTGGATTTTTTTTTCTCATTCATTGCATTTAACCCTGTCACGCCCAGATCTTTCCTTTGCTAAAAAAAATGTCTGTTTTTAGCCATATAATAACGAAAAGTCACTAAATATACCAAATTAGCTAGTCGACAAGGATACTAAGCAGGTCATAGCTATAAAATATTGCTTATTGTCACTAAAAATCAAAATCGTCTAATGGTAGCTAAATTACAATGGAAATTACGTTCTGGGTTTCAAGGGTTAATGTATTGAGTCTGTACATGAAGGTCTTGAGGGGAAAGGCAAAGCATACTCATCAGCCTCTCTGACCTCCCAAGATAATACATGAAAATAAATCACACGACCTTATAGGAATGACAGTTTCAGAAAGATCAATAATGGTATTAACCCCTTGAGGCCCAGAACGTAATTTCCATTGTAATTTGGGTACCATTAGACGATTTGTCGTGAATATAAGTAATATTTATATGGATATGACCTATTTAGTATCCTTAACGACTTATTAATTTAGTATATTTAGTCACTTTTCGAAATTTTTTGGCTAACAACTGAAGATTTTTTTTTATAGCAAAGGAAAGATCTGGGTGTGAAGGGATTAACTTTGATCATTACAATCTTATGGCTTTGAAGGGAACAGTTAACCCTTCGAGAGCAATCAAGAATGGAATGTATCTTGAGATTATAAAGAGAAACTCCCAAGTGTAGGAAAATCGTAGGTAGGTTCACAAATAGGGTGGTAAATGATTGGAATGGAATCAGTAGACAGGTAATCAGAGGTGGGCATTCCGCAATTTTAGTCTGCAATTCCGCAATTCGCAACTTGCGGAATGGGTAATTCGGTTGCGGAATTGCGCAATTGCAAATGCCTGAAAAAATTGCGGGTTGCAGACCGCCAAAATTTGAAAACGCAATCGCAATAATTGTGACGGTCACCACCTTCAAAGTGCTCCGCGTGAATATAAGTTCCCGCCAAATATGGTGGAGACGACACTGCCAAGTCTGCCTGGATGGACCTGTTCATCAAATTCAACACCCCTGTGCCCTCCTCCGTGGCTGTGGAGAGGCTGTTCAGCATGGGGTCTGACATCCTGAGGCGGAAGAGGTCAGCACTGACAGCCAACAACTTTGAGAAGCTTGTGTTCTTGAAGGCCACATGCTGAACCAGAAGAAGTGGGAGGAGGAAGATTAATAGATTACTTAGATGAGTGATTACTAGCCAGTAGACTGTGAAGTGTAAAAGTATAGAAAAACACTAAAAGAGACAAAGACTTAATTGTGAAGGACAAGTAACAAGTATAGACAGAAACAGAATAGGAATACAGAAGTATTAAACACTAATAAAGAGTCTAGAGACATTTTTTGTTTTAATTGTAGGTGTTTAAGAGTAGAGATGTTTAAGAATCTAGAGACATTTTTTGTTTTAATTGTAGGCGTCAAAATTAGTTTGTGGAATTGTGATTGTGTAAAGGCCTATCTGAAAAAAATTGCGGAATTGTGATTGCAGACTGGTGCAGGTCGGAATTGTGATAGCGGAATTGGAAAAAAAATTGCGATGCCCACCTTTGCAGGTAGTTACCTGTGCCTATTAGTGCGGAGTCATTAGAGAGCTTTAAAAGGAGGCTAGATAAATTCATGAAAGGTGGATGTAGGTAGTGTTAAGTAACAGGAACTACCACGTGTAGGTCTCGCGGCCTCTTGTAGCTTCCTTATTTTCTTATGTTCTTATGTGTGTATTCAGCCATGGTCTTGTCCACGCGAGCGACTGGTTTTACCTTCGCGGAAAGAGATTGGATCGAGCTCAGTGGCCGAAATTTGGATAATGCTGGGACCTCGCACACCCCAATCCCCTTGTTCAAGAAGGACAATGACCACTTGTTAGTGAAAAATCCCCGGGAGCAGGCGGGGATCGAACGCCCGCCCACAGATATTTTGCTGCTTGGCGCTCTAATCCACATGACTAATCCTGCTGTTTCGGAGGTCAAATATGGGATTAAGCTTAGCTAGAAACAGTATTCAAAGATTCGATGTATCTTGTTTATTCTTATTAGATCATTCTTGTCCATGATTTTGACAAGAGTAACAGCTTTCCAAGAGGTTTGAAGGTTAGTAGAAGACGTGTATGACAAAATATTAGTCCTTCATAAGGTAGTAAGTGAGATATGGCAGGGGCAATAAAACGAATCTTTACCCTTTTTTTTACTTGATGTACTTTACTCTTGAAAATAAGTCTTGGTGTAGCCTACTATTTTCACACAAAAATTATAATCTATCCTTCGGCAGGAGGGATAGTCAAGGAGTCCGGAGTCCGTCAAACTGGAATAATACCCATAAATATATCGTCAGACTGGAATAATACCCATTAATATATCGTCAAACTGGAATAATACCCATAAATATATCGCCAAACTGGAATAATACCCATAAATATATCGCCAAACTGGAATAATACCCATAAATATATCGTCAAACTGGAATAATACCCATAAATATATCGTCAAACTGGAATAATACCCATAAATATATCGTCAAACTGGAATAATACCCATAAATATATCGTCAAACTGGAATAATACCCATAAATATATCGTCAAACTGGAATAATACCCATAAATATATCGTCAAACTGGAATAATACCCATAAATATATCGTCAAACTGGAATAATACCCATAAATATATCGTCAAACTGGAATAATACCCAGTAATATATCGTCAAACTGGAATAATACCCATAAATATATCGTCAAACTGGAATAATACCCATTAATATATCGCCAAACTGGAATAATACCCATTAATATATCGCCAAACTGGAATAATACCCATAAATATATCGTCAAACTGGAATAATACCCATTAATATATGGCCAAACTGGAATAATACCCATTAATATATCGCCAAACTGGAATAATACCCATAAATATATCGCCAAACTGGAATAATAGCCATAAATATATCGTCAAACTGGAATAATACCCATAAATATATCGCCAAACTGGAATAATACCCATAAATATATCGCCAAACTGGAATAATACCCATTAATATATCGCCAAACTGGAATAATACCCATAAATATATCGCCAAACTGGAATAATAGCCATAAATATATCGTCAAACTGGAATAATACCCATAAATATATCGTCAAACTGGAATAATACCCATAAATATATCGCCAAACTGGAATAATAGCCATAAATATATCGTCAAACTGGAATAATACCCATAAATATATCGCCAAACTGGAATAATACCCATAAATATATCGTCAAACTGGAATAATACCCATAAATATATCGCCAAACTGGAATAATACCCATAAATATATCGTCAAACTGGAATAATACCCATAAATATATCGTCAAACTGGAATAATACCCATAAATATATCGTCAAACTGGAATAATACCCATAAATATATCGCCAAACTGGAATAATACCCATAAATATATCGCCAAACTGGAATAATAGCCATAAATATATCGTCAAACTGGAATAATACCCATAAATATATCGTCAAACTGGAATAATACCCATAAATATATCATCAGACTGGAATAATACCCATAAATATATCGCCAAACTGGAATAATACCCATAAATATATCGTCAAACTGGAATAATACCCATAAATATATCGTCAAACTGGAATAATACCCATAAATATATCGCCAAACTGGAATAATACCCATAAATATATCGCCAAACTGGAATAATACCCATAAATATATCGTCAAACTGGAATAATACCCATAAATATATCGCCAAACTGGAATAATACCCATAAATATATCGTCAAACTGGAATAATACCCATAAATATATCGCCAAACTGGAATAATACCCATAAATATATCGCCAAACTGGAATAATACCCATAAATATATCGCCAAACTGGAATAATACCCATTAATATATCGCCAAACTGGAATAATACCCATAAATATATCGCCAAACTGGAATAATACCCATAAATATATCGCCAAACTGGAATAATACCCATAAATATATCGCCAAACTGGAATAATACCCATTAATATATATAAATATCGTCAAGGGAGGAAGGGAGTTGCGGCGCGGCGTGGGAGCAAGGGACCGCGTGGCTAATGTCAAATGTAAACAAACTTCAAACGTTTGGTCGAGGCTGCGGCACGTTTAGCGAATCTTGTGTCAATCAGAGTGTTGCCGCGTGATTAGTGATTACCCATTGTTAGGAGGGACTGGAGGGCAGGCGACAGTCACAATGGCCGCAAGTAAGTAAGATACCCAAGAGTAATAACGGAAGGTATATAACTACATGTGACTGTAACACCATTGTGGGGAGAAAGGGAACGAGTAGGTAGTGAATAACTCCCTCATTCTATGCCTTACAATAACACTGGTTCTGTATTTATAAGCGCATGTTGGTCTTATGTAATGTACGGCCTCGTTATGTATCACAACTGGCCCCTATCAAGGAATTTGTTAAAGATACGGAGCCGTATCCCTAGGTAGGCGCCGCTGCTAGATTTACGGCGGACATTGGCAAGAAATAACGTTTTTTACTCAACCCTCAGCTATTGCGCCTTATTAGTGCCGCTATCGACGCTATAGCTGAAATTGCGATAGCCGAACAGTAGAGCTAATGGTATTTTATCACTTTTTTCATGTTTTTACCGTTTTTTAACATATGATGAAATATTACATCAAATCAGAATCAGGATATTACATTGTTCCATTGATACAAAATTGTTCTAAAATTTCTAAAGAATCAATGGGAACATAGGATTTGTTTAATGCATTTATCACTTAACGCTTAATTTTCCAGGAACGTAAGTCATGCAGTAAACGAGGTCTGGGTGTACTCTTAGCGGTGAATTTCCAGTTTTAAAAAAAAAAAGGGATTTACGACAGAAACGGTTAGCAGATTAATTCAAAACTCACCATTAAATAATAGTTTTAGTCCACCAAAGTGAATTAGGTGTCAAACTGGAACCCATTTACCTATCAGTCAAGCCCATTTCTAAACCCATTTACCTATCAGTCAAGCCCATTTCTAAACCCATTTACCTATCAGTCAAGCCCATTTCTAAACCCATTTACCTATCGGTCAAGAATATATCTATTACCTTTACATAGGAGAAAAAGGATATATTACAAGGATATTATACCTTTACAGAGGAGAAAAAGGATATATTACAAGGATATATTACCTTTACATAGGAGAAGAAGGATATATTACAAGGATATTATAACCTTTACATAGGAGAAGAAGGATATATTACAAGGATATTATAACCTTTACATAGGAGAAGAAGGATATATTATAAAGATATTATAACCTTTACATAGGAGAAGAAGGATATATTACAAGGATATTATAGCCTTTACAGAGGAGAAGAAGAATATTATAACCTTTACAGAGGAGAAAAAGGATATATTACAAGGTTATAACCTTTACAGAGGAGAAGAAGGATATATTACAAGGATATATAACCTTTACATAGGAGAAGAAGGATATATTACAAGGATATTATAACCTTTACAAAAATTATATAACCTTTACAGAGGAGAAGAAGGATATATTACAAGGATATTATAACCTTTACAGAGGAGAAGAAGATCGTGCCGCCCAAGCTCAACAAATTCATGCATCCGAGGAATCCCTACAGGACGCCGCCGAGCTTCAAGAAGTTGGCCACCGACTACCCGGAGTTCCGCGCCCACTGTTCCTACGACGTCGCCGGGAAGGTCCACCTCGACTTCAAGAACCCCAATGGCCTCCGCGCCCTCACCACCTGTCTCCTGCGCCAGGATTTTGGGCTTGAGGTGATTTTTTCCTGTTATCTGTGAGGTTATAAAAATTCTTTCTTGGTCACCCTTCAAATAATCATCCTTAATACTTATGCTATAGTCTACAGCAGAGACTTTTCCTCCTTTTAAACCCTATCGAAGAAGTCTTTACTCTAACTTAGATTGAATGGGGTACAAAGCAATATTTAGTTATGTTTGAAAAAATACTACTACACTACCTACGGAATATCTATTTTAGTTACCATTGTTAAAGTATCATGAGGAAGTTACTCAGAAGTTAGTCAGTTACTTAGAAGTTATTAGAAGTTACTCAGTGGAGGTGTTAAATTATACCTTTGTAGTTGATATAGCCTAGTACAGTATATGTATTTCCCTTTATTTCCTCTATTACTTACCCTATTGTTTTAATGTTAGAATAAGAACATCAGAAAATAAGAAAACTACAAGAGATATTACCTTTGCCCGGGTTGTCAGAAGTACTAATTAGGTGTGCTAATCCCTGTGCCTCAGGTGAAGATTCCCGAGGGTCGTCTGGTACCCACACTGCCCCTGCGCCTCAACTACCTGCTGTGGCTGGACGACCTGCTCTCCCTGGCGGCCCGGAGGCGTGGCGGCGGCGGTGGTGGTGGTGGCGGTGAAGGAGCGATGCCTGTGGTTGGGGTAGACATAGGTATGAGGCGTTAGTGTTATTTCATATCTGGTTTCAGTTTGTGTGTAATTTTTATTTATGTATTTATTTATGTATTTTATGTATTTGTTTATGTATGTTATTTGTATTTCTGGTCTCAGTTTGTGTGTAATTTTTATGTATGTAAGCTCTCTACTCTCTTTAAGATTTAAGTGATTATTTATGACAAACTCTGAGTACTTTTAGTTAATATAGAACAGTGCAGTAATAATTGTATAGAACATTACTCTTAGTGAACCCAATCCTCTATTGAAAAATAAGATATATGAGAACTGAAAACTAAGAAATGAAGGGAAAGAACAGAAGTAGGAATGAAAGGAGATATTTTGAAAAGAAAGTGAATAGTGGTATGAGGAAAAAGACATTATTGGAAAACATCAAATGCGAAACAAAAATAAATGAAGTTAGAGAGAGAAAAAAAAGAGATCTAATGAAAGATAATTAATCAAACCAGTATAGTTATAAGGGGGAAATAATAGTAAGAATAGTAATGTAAACCAAATTAACAGACAAACAGCCCCATTCATTCACCCATTAAAGAAAAAAGCAATAATACATCAACATAAGTAAATAGAAAAATATATCAGCAACCATAAGAGTAAAATATAACAACAAACATGTGTAAAATATATTAATTAACAAATAGGGGTAGAACATATCAACAAAATGTCAGTCTCTAATCCTCTGAAGAAAGTAATAGACACAGACAGAGGCATTACAAAATATCACCCACAGTACCCTCACCCCACTATTCCCTCCCTCCCTCTTTAAAATAACCTCAAATAAACCTCAAATAACCTAAAACTAAATAAAATAGCCCTTCCTCTCCCCTCCCTTCCTCCTTAAAATAACCTAAAATAAACCTCAAATAACCTAAAACTAAATAAAATAACCCTTCCTCTCCCCTCCTCCCTATAGCACCGGGGCGGCCTGTGTGTACCCGCTGCTCGGGGCGGCACACCTTGGCTGGTGCATGCTGGGTACCGAGACCGACACCGTGAGCTACTCGAGTGCCACGGGGAATGTTGAGCGGAATGACCTGAGTAAACAAGTCATCGTGAGGAAGGTGAGAGGAATGTGTGTGAGTGTTTGCTTTTGGGTGTTTCGGGTGTGATGAGTGTTTGTTTTTGGGTGTTTCGGGTGTGATGAGTGTTTGTTTTTGGGTGTTTCGGGTGTGATGAGTGTTTGTTTTTGGGTGTTTCGGGTGTGATGAGTGTTTGTTTTTGGGTGTTTCGGGTGTGATGAGTGTTTGTTTTTGGGTGTTTCGGGTGTGATGAGTGTTTGTTTTTGGGTGTTTCGGGTGTTTTAGTGTTTTGGGTTTGAGTGTCTAGTTACCCTTAAAACTGGGGTTTCCTGTCAGGAAGAGCATCCGGGGCACAAAACTCATGTCGCAAATTTAAATGATAAACTTATAATAACTGATAATGATAAACTCCTTCAGGTAGAGGAGAAAACAATACTCAAAGGCGCCATAGACCACCCGGAGATCCTGGCCCGCGTCTCCGCCCTGAGGCCCCGGAGAGGTGGTCGGGGGTCACACTCCTCGGTCAAGGCTCGGGGTCCATCGCAGATAAAGTCTTGGAAGGATATTTGTCCAGGAAAAGCCAAAGAAGGTTCGTTTGTCGTATGTTGTGTAAGCTTGTCTTGTGATCATTCTTGTTTTCATCATTATCATCATCATTGGTGGTACTCTCTTCCACCTCCTTATCCTCCCCCTCCTCTTCTGCCTCCTCCTCCTCCTCCGCCTCTGCTCCTCTTCTGCCTCCTCCTCCCCCTCCTCTTCTGCCTCCTCCCCTCCTCCTTTTTTCCTCCTCCTCCTCCTCCTCCTCCTCCTCCTCCTCCTCCTCCTCCTCCTCCTCCCCTCTTCTCCCAAAATTTCATGGTTCCATCTTCCATTTACCTTTATAATATGCACTGTGCAATAATATATACAAAATTATTTCTTTCTCTCTCTCCAGTCAAATTTGTGATGCTTTTTCTGCTGTACCTTTTTATCTATCTATTTGGCCTTTCCTTTCATCTACTTTATTCACATATCTTCTTTAATAGTTTAACTCCTTTAACAGACACAAAGGGAGAGGAAGAAGGCAAGGAGAAGAAAGAAGATAGGAAGGAGGAAGGGAAGAAAGAGGAGCAGGAAGAAGATAAGAATGGAAGAGATAAGAAGGAGGAAGGGAGTGTAGAGGAAGGCAACAGGGACTACACATATGACTTCACCATGACCAACCCGCCTTTCTTCAGCTCCGAGGAAGAGGCGGACACCATGGCCAAGAGTAAGAAGGGCCGAGGAGAGCCGAGTGCCGCGCCAACCGGTAAGAAAACGAAAAATTGTGATGCTACGCTTGTAATAAAATGTGAATGATTTAAAGAAATGCAGGCGTTCTCCAATTCATATGCATAATTGGTTTATTGGGTTCGTTCATGATCAGAAATTACTCTCGTCAAAGCCTAATTACTTTCTTCAATAATTATGATCAGCAATATTCTTCGCAGCTTCTGTTTGTCATTCTCGAAGATACTGATAAACACACATTCTACAAACTTACCTAAGGATCTGAGGGTTATTGGGTTGTTATTTTGGCTAAGTACCCAATTTACATACATAGTAATACTGTTACTAATACATCAATACATGACTGATAAGCACAAATTCTTTAAACACCTAAGGATCTTGAGGTTGTTGGGTTGTTGGTGAGGCTAAGTCCACCGTGTCTCCCCCAGGCTCACCCCAGGAGAAGGTGACGGAGGGCGGGGAGGTGGAGTTCATCCGCCAGATGGTGGAGGAGAGCCAGCTGCTGCGAGACACTGTGAGGTGAGGCGGCGGAAGAGTGGGAGTTAGTGGAAGGGTGGCATTACTCTACTTTGACATGTGTGTACTTTCACAGCATTTTCTTTTCTTTTTTCCAACACCAAATAGGACTGGCCAAGGGCAAAAATAAATGTAACAAAAAAGCACACTAGCTGGTAAAATTTTAGTTCTTTCTCGCCCTTAGGTCTCACTAGGAGGTTATTGGTAAGGTTAGGTTAGGTTATGGTAAGGTTAGGTTAGGTTATGGTAAGGTTAGGTTAGGATAGTCATTTTTTTACTTTTTTTTTTATCTCTCCCCCCACTTTATAATTACGTTATAATTAAGAATTTGGTAAGAACACACACAACAAAATCAATGCTTCCTAAATCACTAGCATTACACTTAACCTTAATCAATGCTTTTGGAAGATACTACAGTGCTGAAAATAGTCAGTTGCATAGAGAGGAAACACACCAAAGCAATGCACTCCAAGCAGTACATTAACAGGGTAAAGCACGAGGAAGTTAAAACTAAATTGATAATGATTGGAGTGACATCTATTGGTCTTATAAATTCCCATCATGCTCATCCCTTCCCTTTCCTTCTCTTCCCATGCCATCCCTTCCCTTCCCTTCCCTTCCTTCCCATTCCTTCTCTTCCCATGCCATCCCTTCCCATTCCTTCTCTTCCCTTCCCATCCCTTCTCTTCCCTTCCCATCCCTTCTCTTCTCTTCCCATCCCTTCCCATTCCTTCTCTTCCCTTCCCATCCCTTCCCATTCCTTCTCTTCCCTTCCCATTCCTTCTCTTCTCTTCCCATCCCTTCCCATTCCTTCTCTTCCCTTCCCATTCCTTCTCTTCCCTTCCCATCCCTTCCCATTCCTTCTCTTCCCTTCCCATTCCTTCTCTTCCCATTCCTTCTCTTCCCTTCCCATCCCTTCCCATTCCTTCTCTTCCCTTCCCATTCCTTCTCTTCCTTCCATTCCTTCTCTTCTCTCCATCCCTTCCCATTCCTTCTTTCCCTTTCCATTCCTTCCTTCCCATCCTTCCTCCTCCATTCCTTCTTCCCATGCCATCCTTCCCATTCTCTCTTCCCTTCCCATCCCTTCTCTTCCCTTTCCATCCCTTCTCTTCCCATCCTTCCCATTCCTCTCTCTTCCCTTCCCATCCTTCCATTCCTGCTCTTCCCATCCCATCCATTCCCTTCTCTTCCCTTCCCATTCCTTCTCTTCCCATCCCTTCCCTTCCCTTCTCTTCCCTTCCCATCCTATCCCTTCCTTTCCCTTCCCATCCTATCCCTTCCCTTCCCTTCCATCCCATCCTATCCCATCCCTTCCCTTCCTTTGCCTCAGGATCTTCACAACACTCATAGGCACCAAGGCACACATTCGGGATGTCAAGAAACTGGTCGAAGCCGCCAAACCAACCTCGTCCGTCTTTACCGAGTTCTGTCAAGGCCGGACCATGAGGTAGGACAGTTCCTTGAATTCACTCTTTGCTATTATCTTATCCATTTCTAATTCCTCCTTTCGTTTTATCTTATCCATTTCCTAGTTGCTCTTTCGTTATCTCTTCCTATCCATTCTAGATTGCTCTTTTGTTCTCATTATCTTATACCTTTCTCAGATGCTCTTTTGTTTCTTATCTTAACCATTCTAGGTTGCCCTTTTGTTACATTACATACCATTTCTAGATTGCCTCTTTGTATCATTTCTATACCATTTCTAGTTGCTCTTTTGTTATCATTCTTATACCATTTCTAGGTTGCTCTTTGTTCATTATCTTATACCATTTCTGATTGCTCTTTGTTATCATATCTTCTTACCATTTCTAGACTGCTTCTTTCTTATCATTATCTATACCATTTCTACTGCCTCTTTTTATCATTATCTATACCATTTCTAGCTTGCTCTTTTTTATCATATCTATACCATTTCAGAATTGCTCTTTTATACATATCTTATACCATATCCTAATTGCTCTTTTGTATCATTATCTTATACATTTCTAGGTTGCTCTTGTGTATATTATCTAACCATTTCTAGATTGCTCTTTTGTTATCATTATCTTATACCATTTCTAGACTGCTCTTTTGTTATCATTATCTTATACCATTTCTAGATTGCTCTTTTGTTATCATTATCTTATACCATTTCTAGACTGCTCTTTTGTTATCATTATCTTATACCATTTCTAGGTTGCTCTTTTGTTATCATTATCTTATACCATTTCTAGATTGCTCTTTTGTTATCATTATCTTATACCATTTCTAGACTATATATTTGTATCTTAAACCCAAGCCTGCTCTTTTATAACAATTATCTTTACTCGGAAGGTTACAAAATTTAGTATAGATTATAATATAGGTTAAGTGATTCTAACAATGACAAATTAAGTCCAGCAATTATTAAGCCGAAACCTACTTTTTTATGACAATTATCTTTACTCGGAAGGTAGCAAAATTCAGTGTAGGGAGATCATGATATAGGTTAAGTCATTATCTCTTTATTCTCTTACTGTCTTCTTTATAGGGACTGGCAACTAAGCAGTCTTTTTTTTTACCTTTTTATTTTTTTAGTCCTTTTGTGTTGTGCAAAGAAAGAAAAAGGTGATTATAATGATGATAAATTAAGTCCTACAACTCACTAGTGACGAGGAAGGTTGTCTTTACTGCTACTGTTTTGGTATCTTACATATTCTTGTTATCTTCTATCTTACACCAATTCTAGACTATATATTTGTATCTTAAATCTGAACCTGCTCTTTTATGACAATGATCTTTACTCGGAAGGTAGCAAATTTTAGTGTAGTGAGCTCATGATATAGGGTTAATTTATTCTCTTACTGTCTTCTTTATAGGGACTGGCAACTAAGCAGTCTTTTTGTTACCCTTTTTAAGTGCTTATAACAATGACAAGCTCAGTCCTGCAACTCACCGGTGATAGAGAAGGTTGTGATAGCAGTGCGTTCCCTCCCTGGTGTAGTGTAGGTGGGGTAGGGAAGGTTGTTGTGATAGCTGTGTCTCTTCTCTCGGCGTAGGTGGGGTGTTGCGTGGACCTTCGCCGCGGGGGTGAGCCTGGCGGAGGTACGCAGTAAGAAGGAGATGGCCACCAACAAGCCCATCGTCCTGCTCCTCCCTCGCAGCCTCATGTCCGTGTACTCAGTGCCGGCAGCGTGGAGCAAGGTGCAGGGATGGCTCAAGGCTCTCAAGGTAACTGTTGCGACCTCTTGTGTCTCTTTGTCGAGGGTCTCAACTATAGATAAGTTGATGGCAGACTGAGGTGCATCTTATACCCCATGATGAGATGCAGAGACAGGACCCCACGAGTGTAGCTCATTTCCTGTACATCACAAGTAGGTAAATACACATACACACACACTGGGTACTCCGTAGTGTAGCGGTTAGCACGCTCGGCTCACAACCGATAAGTCCCGGGTTCGATCCCCGGGCGGAGCGAAGACAGACGGGCGGTCTTCTTAAAACCCGAGCCCCTGTCCACCCAGCAGTGAATGGGTACCGGGTGTTAGCCGGGGGTTTGTGCCCCGCCTCCCGGGGTGGTGGCTTTGGCCAACACTAAGCACTAAGGATGAATGATAAAAAAAATGTAGCTATGGAGACGGGGCCATACGAGCATTGCTCAGGCCCTGTACAATACAACTAGATGAATAGATGAATACAGTGACTATATTGTGTCTTTGCAGGTGAAGATTGAGGTGTTCAAGAGCAGCAAGTACTTTGTGAGTGTGAACGTGAAGGCGTTTAAACCCACCTGGCTACACCAGCGGCGGCGGCGGCGGGAGAAGGAACACCACCACCACCAACACAATGGTGAGGGCGAGACAAGGATGTGTTTCTATAAGCCAACTCATTTTGTATATCACTGCTAGTTAAAACTTATTGATAATTACTTTATATTATAATGGTAAGCTTAGTCATTTGAAAAACCAGTCAAACTTTTTTTTTTAGTCAGTTAGCCAAAAAAAGATAAAGGACATAAGAACATAAGGAAGCTACAAAGGCCGTGAGACCTACACGAGGTAGTTCCTGTTACTTAACACTACCTACATCCACCTTTCATCCCCATCCATGAAATTATCTAGCCTCCTTTTAAAGCTCTCTAATGACTGCACTAACTACCTGTCTACTGAGTCCATTCCAATCATTCAGATAAATTATGATAAAAAAAAAACCTGCAATGCCTCCACTTATAATTACCTCATTTTTAACAGGCAAGAGTACCAAAGAGGAGGATGACAAGGGAGAAACATCCAAGAGGAGACCAGAGGAAGAAAGAGAAGAGGAAAGAGAAAACAAGAGAGCAAAGATAGCAACAGAAGAGGAGGAATTAGAAATGGATAAAGAAATAGTGAATCAAGATATGGAAGAAGAGGAAGAGGAGGAGTTAGAAGAGGAAGAGGAGAGTAAAGAGGAAGGCAAACCAGCAGACCAAGAGGACACCCCAGGATCTGAGACAGGGAATTGGGGAGTTCATAAAAAGCCAACAAAAGGTGGGCTAAGTGTATCCTCCGGTGTAACTTTCAGATCAAGCAAACAGGCGGTCTGATCAGCCTGGAGGCGTACCATCTGGGCGGCTCTCTGGGTAAGGACGGACTGAACCAGCTGGTGCAGTACATGAGGAACCAGCTGACAAACCCACCTAGATAGTTATAAAAGATAAGTGCACTGCAAGGTTATTATGACTCCTTAACCCCTTGAGGCCCAGAACGAAATTTCCAGAGTCATTTGTTTACCATTAGACGATTTTTAGTGAATATAACCAATACTTTATAGATGTGGCCTGTGTAGTATCCTTGTCCACTAACTAATTTGGTATATTCAGTCACTTTTTGTAATTTTATAGCTAACAACAGACAATTTTATATAGCAAAGGAAAGATCTGGGTGTGAAGGGGTTAATCTCATATTTCCTTTGCCAGAGAAATATATATATGATAATACGAGGGAGAAAGTAGGAGTACATGTATAACCTAACATATGATGACGGAAGGTAAATTAATCCAGTGATGCTACCCACAAAATAAATGATTGGATATTATTGGTTTGTGATACATTGCATTGAGTCCAAGTGATAAAAAGTTATGCTTTGACTTAGTTATTGAAAGAAAACTAACACTAATAGCATGTCAATTTTTTTTCATAATTGATGTTAAAATATACGGGAGAGCGGGGCAGGTTGCATCATTGCCTCTAACTCGCATGTTATCACACATACATCGTCTTAATACTACTACTACTACAATAATAATAATAATAAAAAGTTAATGCGAGTTAGAGGCAATATGCAACTAGCCTCGTGAACCTGCCCTGCTTTTATGAAGTAAATGTTAAAGTACTACTAGGCACCATATATTGTAGCCGTGACCTCGTTTGGAAGGCATGCATGAAGTACATGGAATACCATGTGTAGGTCGCACAGCCTCTTGTAGCTTCCTTATTTTCTTATGGAAGGCAAGGCTGAAATGCTGCTTCTAGCCTCTTGTAGCTTCCTTATTTTGTTATGTTCTTAAAGTAAGCGCACTTCAGCACTAGTTTATTTACACTTACACTCTGGAATCCATCATGTGGTCGCTATAGATGCAACACTGGAATCCATCATGTGGCCACTATAGATGCAACACTCTGGAATCCATTATGTGGCCACTATAGATGCAACACTGGAATCCATCATGTGGCCACTATAGATGCAACACTGGAATCCATCATGTGGCCGCTATAGATGCAACACTGGAATCCATCATGTGGCCACTATAGATGCAACACTGGAATCCATCATGTGGCCACTATAGATGCAACACTGGAATCCATCATGTGGCCACTATAGATGCAACACTGGAATCCATCATGTGGCCACTATAGATGCAACACTCTGGAATCCATCATGTGGCCACTATAGATGCAACACTCTGGAATCCATCATGTGGCCACTATAGATGCAACACTCTGGAATCCATCATGTGGCCACTATAGATGCAACACTCTGGAATCCATCATGTGGCCACTATAGATGCAACACTGGAATCCATCATGTGGCCACTATAGATGCAACACTCTGGAATCCATCATGTGGCCACTATAGATGCAACACTCTGGAATCCATCATGTGGCCACTATAGATGCAACACTCTGGAATCCATCATGTGGCCGCTATAGATGCAACACTCTGGAATCCATCATGTGGCCGCTATAGATGCAACACTCTGGAATCCATCATGTGGCCGCTATAGATGCAACACTCTGGAATCCATCATGTGGCCGCTATAGATGCAACACTCTGGAATCCATCATGTGGCCACTATAGATGCAACACTCTGGAATCCATCATGTGGCCACTATAGATGCAACACTCTGGAATCCATCATGTGGCCACTATAGATGCAACACTCTGGAATCCATCATGTGGCCACTATAGATGCAACACTCTGGAATCCATCATGTGGCCACTATAGATGCAACACTCTGGAATCCATCATGTGGCCACTATAGATGCAACACTCTGGAATCCATCATGTGGCCGCTATAGATGCAACACCTGGAATCCATCATGTGGCCACTATAGATGCAACACTCTGGAATCCATCATGTGGCCACTATAGATGCAACACTCTGGAATCCATCATGTGGCCACTATAGATGCAACACTGGAATCCATCATGTGGCCACTATAGATGCAACACTCTGGAATCCATCATGTGGCCACTATAGATGCAACACTCTGGAATCCATCATGTGGCCACTATAGATGCAACACTCTGGAATCCATCATGTGGCCACTATAGATGCAACACTCTGGAATCCATCATGTGGCCACTATAGATGCAACACTCTGGAATCCATCATGTGGCCACTATAGATGCAACACTCTGGAATCCATCATGTGGCCACTATAGATGCAACACTCTGGAATCCATCATGTGGCCACTATAGATGCAACACTCTGGAATCCATCATGTGGCCACTATAGATGCAACACTCTGGAATCCATCATGTGGCCACTATAGATGCAACACTTGGAATCCATCATGTGGCCACTATAGATGCAACACTCTGGAATCCATCATGTGGCCACTATAGATGCAACACTCTGGAATCCATCATGTGGCCACTATAGATGCAACACTGGAATCCATCATGTGGCCACTATAGATGCAACACTCTGGAATCCATCATGTGGCCGCTATAGATGCAACACTCTGGAATCCATCATGTGGCCACTATAGATGCAACACTCTGGAATCCATCATGTGGCCACTATAAATGCAACACTCTGGAATCCATCATGTGGCCGCTATAGATGCAACACTCTGGAATCCATCATGTGGCCACTATAGATGCAACACTCTGGAATCCATCATGTGGCCACTATAGATGCAACACTCTGGAATCCATCATGTGGCCACTATAGATGCAACACTCTGGAATCCATCATGTGGCCGCTATAGATGCAACACTCTGGAATCCATCATGTGGCCACTATAGATGCAACACTCTGGAATCCATCATGTGGCCACTATAGATGCAACACTCTGGAATCCATCATGTGGCCGCTATAGATGCAACACTCTGGAATCCATCATGTGGCCACTATAGATGCAACACTCTGGAATCCATCATGTGGCCACTATAGATGCAACACACTGGAATCCATCATGTGGCCACTATAGATGCAACACTCTGGAATCCATCATGTGGCCGCTATAGATGCAACACTCTGGAATCCATCATGTGGCCACTATAGATGCAACACTCTGGAATCCATCATGTGGCCACTATAGATGCAACACTCTGGAATCCATCATGTGGCCACTATAGATGCAACACTCTGGAATCCATCATGTGGCCACTATAGATGCAACACTCTGGAATCCATCATGTGGCCACTATAGATGCAACACTGGAATCCATCATGTGGCCACTATAGATGCAACACTGGAATCCATCATGTGGCCGCTACAGATGCAGAGTAATTTTTTGACACATATGCTTACCCCACTCACGTTTTTTTGTTGAAGATCGGCAACTTGGTATCTCAATCATTTGTGTAACCCTTAAATAAAAATTACTTTACGCAAAGCAGTGTTTCAACAGCTTACAATTATACTGGACAATTATTATTTTTTTTTTTTTTTTTACATCTATGCCTATAGCACGTGTAGGCCGTGAGCTCCAGGGGTGGGATGGTAGGCCCTGGAGGTTCACTTGAGGGCTGTGATGGTTGGCCCTCGCCCGTGGTGGCACAGGCAGGATTTTTTAAGTGACACTTGTGATTAGAGAGAGGCTCATGCCACCCCGTGTCCTCCGATGCACTCACAATCGAAGGTAGAGTTAATGGGCAAGGCATGTGGGTGATTTTAGGCCACTCGACGGTGCAGAAATATTTTAAGTGAATTTTTGGGTCTCACTCGGGATCGAACTAGAGTCTTCGAGAACGCCACTCAGTGACGCTAAACATTCTGCTACCGCCTCCCCAATATCTACAGTATTGGACACAAAACATGTCAAGTAATTTACCTTGTCATATAATCAAGCCTTTTTGACAACCTATGGTAACTTACTCATTAGTGTAAGGAAGGTGTACAAAATAAACACACAATTTTAGAGAAATGCATTTTGGCACAATATAAAACATATAAACATTTTTACAGTGACGGTTAACCTCATATTGTTGCTACAAAACCTTATAGCTAGACATCCTTTCACACACACACACACACACACACATCTGGTTCTATACAGTTATACACAAGTCACTAAATACAAGCATAAATCCAAGTCGTATAAATGCACAGACGTTTGTGGCAGTGTTCCTGTACACTAGGACAAGTCAATGCCGGGAAATGCTCGAGTATCACAATATTTCCAAAGCAAAGCATCAACTAATGTAATCATCAGTTTGTTTTCATTGTTTTATGCTCGGAACTTACACCTCAATGCATGCTATTTTGTACCTTTGCTCAATCCCATTAACCCCTTGAGACCCAGAACGTATTTCCATTGTAATTTGGGTACCATTAGATGATTTTTAGTGACTATAAGCAATATTTTATAGATATGACCAGTTTAGTATCCTTGTCGACTAACTAATTTGGTACAGTTACTTTTAGTTATTTTATGGCTCGACAACATAATTTTTTATAGCATAGGAAATATCTGGGCGTGAAGGGGTTAATTATTGACAAAAAGGGATTATGAGAGGGAAGGATGGACTGGCTACTTCCCATCACAGACACCATAATGCAACGTTGCTCCTAACCTTACCGAGCGACGGAGAAATGTGACAGAAAAATACACTGGTATGTGGACGATTAGGATTCCCTCGGCACTTTTTGCACTGGGCCTTAAATGCATCACCCTATGATGTGTTTCTCAGTTCCTACCTGGTGATTGTAATTAAGATAACATAAGAAAAGAACATAAGGAAGCTACAAGAGGTTGTGGGACCTATACGTGGTACTTCCTATTCCTGTGATAAGGGGGACAGTTCTTTCAAGGTTTTACTTCAACTGAGCTTCTGATAATCCAGTAAACAAACTCAAAATTTAATGAGTCGAGAAATAAATATTTACGTACATTAAATTCCTTTTAGAAGTACAGTCGACCCTCGGTTTAACGGATGTCGGATTTAACGGACTACATTCGCTACTGGATAAGGGGACTAAACCATTCAAAAATTCCGCTGCTTGAAGAATGTGTCCGTTAGGTCAGAGCTTAAATGTAAAATGTGTCCGAGCAGTGCAGTGTTCTTGCAAATCCAGCATGTAGCGCCAGTCACTGTTTGCCTCCCAACCTAGCTACTTTGTCTGGTTGTGTTTGTGATTATTTCTCATTTATTTCAGTTTTTCCTGTTTTTTTCTATATTTCCACACACCCGGGAAAATACCCTCGCACTAACGGACAATCGGCTCTAACGGACCACTTCTCCCCCCTTGTAGTACGTTATATCGAGGGTCCACTGTACATAGAGACAACATAATAGAGATCTGCCTCTTATAGTGATAAAAAATTCTGGAACTGAAAGGCAAATGGATCAAAGGGAAATGTGTGCTTCCATGTAAACAAAGACATGTCACTCAACAAAAATTCAATTAATAAAAATAGACTTTCCACGATATTATTGCATTTAAGGTAAATTCTAATCACGCGAATTTGTCGGGTGAAAAACTAGTTCCGTGACGGTATATTTTGAGGCCGGTTAGGTTATTGTACACTTGTCTTCATTATAAAAATAGAACTAGGATATATGCACTCACTCGGCTGGGAAAGACACATGCGTACACACACACAACTATACACACACACACACACTCAGCCTATCTGTCTATTCCCATCTCAGACAAACATCTTATAGTCTTTTTATTTTTTTATTATGGTCAAAATGCAGTAAGGAAACCACGCCCCCTGCCTCCCCTTCTATTCTACGGGGCAGCTGATTGGTACATTCCTCGTATCATCACTACCAATCACAATATCTTCACTACTTAACAGCGCGTGACCACTGGACAGAGCAATCTTCACTACAGAGGGTGACAAAATCAAAAATCCCTTTGTAGTGAAGATTGCTCTGTCCAGTGGTCACGCCGCTGTTAAGTAGTGAAGACATTGTGATTGGTGGTGATGATACGAGGAATGCACCAATCAGCTGCCCCGTAGAATAGAAGGGGAGGCAGGGGGCGTGGCTTCCTTACTGCATGTTGACCATAATAAAAAAAATAGACTGTAGTTAGTGACTCTTGTACCTATGACGTTATTAACCATACAAAAGTTGTCATAATCTCTTGCTTTATACGAGGAGCCATAAAAACGTGACCTATTGATATAAATATACAGGATTTTGTTTACATTTGTCGAGTGCAGAGGTAACACAACTACTGAAATAATAATAATAATAATAATAATAAATGAACTAGGTACATTAATGAATACAATTGCAAGGTATGCCTATAATGATATCCATTGAATGTAAAATGCAAAATGACAACATGAGGGATGATGGTGATGTAAACTGTTGCTTGAAAGGAAAAAAAAAGAATGAAATGGGAAAAGAAACACTAGACAAAGTAAAAAGGAGCAAGATCTCACCACATATGTCTTTGCACTGTGGATATTAAAGGCATTGAAACCCCTATAGAGAGTGTGTCCGTGTGTGAGTGTGTGGTTAAGGAAACAGACAGCTTGTAGTGTGGCCGGGAACTCAAGACCTTTCATACTCATGGACGCTTTGTTTTGCTCTCACACTAAATGGACTAAATGAGGAGGTGATATCAGGAAAAAATATGCACCAATTGAAAGAAAGACTGGATAAATGTAGATAAGGAGACGGGACCCCACGAGTATAGCTCAGGCCCTGTAAAAACAACTAGGTAAATAAATACAGGGGCAGCGAGATCCTCCTCACTCGGGTGGAAAAGAATAAATTTGGAAATAAGAAAGTTTCATTACATCGCCTTGGGGTGAAATGTGCTTAGAATATAACCTTTCTAAGTGCAGTTATTGAATATTATTATGGTACATGTGTTGTGTGTAAGGTGGATGCAGTTATATATACTCTAGCGGTCTGAGTTACGAGGCAGTGAGCAGTATACGAGTTATTGAAGAAATGCTTCACCCTTCCCTTCCCTCTTCTTAAGTCTGGGTCCCACTATGAGGTTACGGATCTACGTCAACCCACGTTAAGAGAAAATTGCCCGACGTTGGTCGACGCGGAAATTTTCTCGTGTCAGCCCGATCGCCACGCCAGACAAAGACAGATCCACGTCATGGCCACGACACTGCCAAGTCACTCGTCCAGGGTAACTGACATGGGCTGACGTAACAATTTTTAGAAATTTTCAAAAATCACGTCACGTTAGGAACAAGGACTCGTCAGCCCACATTACAATAAAAGTCAGGACCACGTTGTCGTGTTTTTACCTCGTCAACCCACGATTTTGACGTGGCCTCGTAATCTCACAGTGGGACCGGGCTTTACTGTGAAGAAGAGTAGTAGTTGTTAGGCCACTAATTCATCCATCATTGGCCTATCACTGTGGGAGTTATAAACAGTAACAGCCACTGCATCTTTCATCACTTCTCTTATGACTTGAAATTGTTAAGTATGTCAATATGTCTCAGTAGTCCACTTTTGACCACGAAAGACAACAAAAATATCATGGCATGAGGTCCATTCGGCTTAATGGACCGTGGCTTGTATGAATGTATAATTGATTATGAACATTATTATATTACACCAAGCCGAATAAACTATCAAGTATCAAGTACATGACGCCTCCACTCAAGCCTCCTTACCAACACAATGAGATCAGTCACGGGGACAATTGTTTCACCACCTGTACACTCGACACCCAGAGGCTCTTCACCTTCCAGGCCGGCGGCAGATTGTGTTGAGTTGGTAAGTTATGACTGAGTGTGACGCATTGTGTGACATATACGAGTTTTGTGACATCCTCAAGTAAGGTGAATGTCAAATGAGGCGCTTATTTCAGAGAGTCGATAAGCGCTATCAATAAAAAATTAAGAAAATAGCTTCAAAATGTTTCAATGTTCAAAAGATGACATTTTGAATATTGAAACATTTTGAAGCCATTTTCTTAGTTTTTTATTGGTGGCGCTTATCGACTTTCTGAAATAAGCTCCTCATATAAGGTGGATGTAGTAAGGTGAATGTCAAATAAGGTGGATGTAGGTAGTATTAAGTAACAGGAACTACCTCGTGTAGGTCTGGCAGCCTCTTGTAGCTTCCTTATTTTCTTATGTTCCTCTTGGTGACTCACTGATAATCAACAAATACAACACATACATAGTAACATGCCACTGTACATAGTAAAGCACATTCGACCCATGGGGTGATAAAGGCTCCATAGGCATATACGAGTTTTGTGACATGTGTTGGTGACTCGCTGATCAACAAATAAACAAGCACATTCGACCCATGGGATGATAAAGGCTCCTTAGGCATATATGAGTTTTGTGACATGTGTTGGTGACTCGCTGATCAACAAATATAATAGCACATTCGACCCATGGGATGCTGAAGGTTGTATAAGCATCACAGCCGTCGCTACGCACAACCAGCCTGTGTTGTGGCTTGGGTGCAGGGCGACATGTGTGCAATGGGTGTTAAATTTACTGAAACAAATGACCAGAACCAATATGATTCATGAAGAAAAAATAGTTACTGAAAATATGACCAAAAAACTTATGATGCATGAAGAAAAATCAAGTTACTGAAAATAAATGACCAAAAACTTTAGATGCATGAAGAAAAAACCAGCTACTGAAAATATATAACCATAAATTATCAATATCAACTCCTTTTTCCATACACAAAGGCTGGGACTGTCTCAAGAAACCGTGAAATGAGGAAAACTGGGTGTGAAAAATTAGTTACTGAAAATAAATGACAATCTTTTTTCAATATTAACTCCTTTTGCCACACACAACTGGGCGGGGACTCTCAAGAAACCGTGAAATGAGGAAAACTGGGTGTGAAAAATTATAGTTACTAAAAATAAATGACCGTAAATTATCAGTATCAACACCTTTTCCATATACAACTGAGCGGAGACTGTCTCAAGAAACCATGAACTGAGGAAAACTGTGTTGCCGTTCAAACTCATGCCACGCGTATGAGTACAGCTGCCCACGGTGCCCTCCTTCCTGTGCAGTAGTGCCGTTTCTAGCTTTTTGGTGACCCTATGCGAAATGCTGCTTTGGGGCCCTATTTTGTAAAATTATGGCGGGGGGATACCAAGCCCTCTAAGGTGGTCCGGGGGCACACCTTTAATGTTTAAATACATCAAAGCGAGTGCACTTTAAGAGGAAAAGAGACTAGATTCTAAAAAAAAGAAAATAATGGCAGCTTGGGGGCCCCTTGGTGGCTTCGGGGGCCCTGTGCAACCGCATAGTTCGCATATAGTAAGAAACGGCCCTGCTGTGCACCAGACATCAGTACAGGCAGCCGTGCATGAAGGCAGTGCCATTAAGATCAGGTAGGCTGGGACCCTTTCCAATCACCTCCAAGGAAAATGTTCATATATCATTTGTAAAGGACTGTCAGAATAGTGGACTGAGTGGCCGGCAAAGCCCGAGACACCAAGAAGGCACAAATGGCCATCAAAATAAGCCTTGTGTAGCAAAAAACCTCATTCCCACATTAGCAAAGGCCTCTCAAGTGAATTACAGAATCCTTTGTGGTCAGGCAGTGGGGATAGGAACTGGCTTTTTTTTCTATTCATATCATTGCTTGCATGTGAGGTAAATATTGATACACTGATATTTCTTGCCAGTCAATGTGGTTATGTGCATGGGTGGGTTTGTGATTCAGGATTCTTAACACCACATCAAACTGCAATAATTTCTCAGAAACTACCATGAGTAGGTTTCACGGCCTCTTGTAGCTTCCTTATGTTTTTATCTTCACTTAAACATCTGTGTAGTATTAAATGCAACATACTAAGTCAGGACCCAAGTGTCACGCTAAGCCATTCTTCCCCTCCCTCAGTACGCCGCCCAGAGGCCTCCCTGGCTATAGCGAGGCAGGAACAAGGTTTTATGTGTGATGCTAACAAGTTAAGGCCACATGGATTTTGACAACACCTGGGAGGGTATTTCTGCTGTGCTGTGGATGGCAGTGATGATGATGATGATTGTGTGTGTGTGTGTGTGTGTGTGTGTGTGTGTGTGTGTGTGTGTGTGTGTGTGTGTGCGCGTGTGCGTGTGTGTGTGTGCGTGTGCGTGTGTGTGTGTATGGGCAAGATGGAAGGCAAGACGGAGAGACAATTCCACGATCTTTTCCTACTGGTGAGGTTGACGCTTCCATACCTCACCACCTGATTGTGTGTGTGTGTGTGTGTTTCTCGTGCGTGTGTGCGTGTGTGTGTGTGTGTGTGTGTGTTTCTTGTGTGGGGAAGATGAAAGGAAGGCAAGATGAGATAGAGACAATTGTGTGTTTCTTATGTGTGGGGAAGATTGGAAGGCAAGAGAGACAATTCCACTATCCTTTCCTACTAGTGAGGTTGACGTTTCCCAACCTCACCACCAACACTGGGGTGAAGCAGCGACACACACCGGCCCTAAGAGCATCACCCGACACTCACCACCTTGGCCGTGTGAGCGCCTGAGGTAGACACACTCACTTCACCGAGCCTATTGTGACTTATTTTCTTATGTACTTCTTATGACTCGCCGGCAGAAACACTACGTAGCTTTCCACACATGGGATCACACGAGCGTCTTCTAAGCAATGCAAGGAACTATAGTCTTTTTTACAGAGGCGAAAATTCCATTCTATTTTAACCCTTCAGGCCCAGAATGAAATTTCCATTGTAATTTGGATACCATTAGACGATTTTTAGTGAATATAAGCAATATTTTATAGCTATGACCTGTTTAGTATCCTTGTCCACTAGCTAATTTGGTTTATTTAGTTACTTTTTCGTAGTTTTATGGCTAATAACAGACCATTTCATATAGCAAAGGAAAGATCTGGGCGTGAAGGGGTTAAGAGTTTTCCCAGCCCAGCCCAGGAAAGATTTAAGCTATTACCGGCTGACGAGGAATTAATTAAGAGCTGCTGCCACTATTTGTACCACTGGCTTGCACATTAAATATATACATACAATAGATTTCATGCCATTCCTTAAAAAAATACTGATAAAATAGCATTCTTTTACAAGGCGATTAGAAAGATAATATATATAGATAAATTTGGGTGAAGAAATTTACATAGCTATACAATGGATAGTCTGCACAGATACAGGGTGAAGGAGGGAGGGATTGAGAGAGGTGAGATGCTACAGGCGATACAGTAACATGCTCAAGGTTAGGTGTATGTACGTGTGACTAAAAATATAATCTGTAACACTCCTCTCCTTTAGTGAATTATTTCCCTTATGAATCATGAGGCGTCGGGACTACAGGCAGCTGGTGTCAAATTTGCGAGGCAGCCGACAGAGAAAGACTTGAAGTATAAGGCAAGACATGAATGTTCACTGGTATTGTAACCCTTGATTATGCTGTTGACCTGTTGTGACGAGATGATACACAGTAGAGATGTATCGGATATCGGCAAATATTTTTTTATTAATTTTTATGAAGTTTTCATAATTACTAAAAAAAAATCTCAAACATTTTCGTTGCAAATGAAAAATAATGTATAGGGAAGTAAGGCCTACAAGAAACTTTAGGTTGGGTAAATTTAGGTGAATGCGGGGTTTCGTAGAGTATTCCAAATTCCTACGCAAAAAATAATCTGCATCCGTAATAGTCATCAGACATTCACATCCGCAAAAAAAAATTTTTTTTTTATATTCGCATCAGCATTTGCACCCGCGATTTTAAAGTTTATATCCGTATTTGCAATTTTGGCCATCCGATACATCTCTAATAGGTGGATAGGGAGGGTTGGAGAGGATAGTATTGCAACGGACACCACGTTTGTCTGTCCACGCGGCCCTTAATATTGGAGGTGGTACAGAGAGGTGATTAGGAGAGACGTGATGGATAAAGGGGACGAGTAAGAGTGAGTAGATTGAACGCTGAGTGACAACAGTGATGGTGGTGATGGTGATGACAGGACGATGATGTGTATTTGGCAGGAGACTGATGTGCATGTTCCCTCTGTATCATGGCTCATGTCTGACACTTCCATCAGCCGACATGACAGCTTGGCATCCTGTGTTGTGCCTTGGCTGATGACGCCACAATAAATGCTAAGCTTAACCAAAACCTGCTCTTAGTTTTCCTCTTCACTGCTCTGCTCTCTTTCTCTCTCTCTCTCTCTCTTCATTTTCCTCTTCACTGCTCTCTCTCTCTCTCTTCACTTGTCTGTTTCCACCTTTCTTTTCTTCTCGTATTTTGCCTCTCAATTCCCAGGCTGCCTCCTACTTCTCTAATGATTCCTTGGTTTGGACAAGTTGAGCGGTGCATCTGTAATGAAAGCAAACAAAACCATTACTGTGGGGCAACCATTTTGACGAATCTTCACTAACAGTTCAGAGCAGGCATTTAATGTACTGTATTTCACAATAAATATATCTAGAATACTTGTATACTTGAGGCTGGCAAGACATTTTCAGCTTAAACCTTTGAGAAATAATTAACCTCTGGCACTAAGTGTCCTGGCCTCACCTTGTGGCGGTGGTGACGGGAGAGGGGAGGCAAGGGAGGGGTGAGGGGAGAGTGAGTGGGCGGGGTGAGGGGAGAGAGAGTGGGCGGGGTGAGGGGAGAGAGAGTGGGCGGGGTGAGGGGGAGGCTGCCAGGGTGAGGCCCGCCCCCTGGGACTGGCACCCCTACTAAGGTGGGGTGAGGCAGGGGTGGGGGGAGGGTAATGTGTCTTGGGGCTGGGGGAGGCAGGGGGGTGGGGTGAGCAGCGGGAGGCCAGGGTGGGTGGCCGCAGCAGCTGGGCAGCCACGGAGGTTGGTGGGTAGTAGTACTGGGCCCCGGGGATGTGGGGCAGGGGGCCAATGGGGTAAGAGCCCAGGGTGGCAGCAGCAGCGGCAGCAGCAGCCAGGGCCTGGGCCACCTCTGAGGGCTGGGGGGCCGTGTGGGCCACCAGGCCGGGTGCCAAGGAGTGCAGCATCATGTACCGGGGGTCCATGTAGGGGGCCAGGGGGTACAGGCCGGCCATGGGGCCATACCGGGACAGGTCATAACGGTCCGGGGAGGGACGGTTCAGGTCCAGCAGGGCGTCCCCGCGCTCCGGCTCCCGCTCGGCCTTGACCGGGGCCGGCGGGGGAGGGTCCGGGGGCCGCTCCCTGGCCCGGGCGGGGGTGGCCTTCACCTCGGGCTTGAGGAGCGTTCTGAGGAAGGAGTCACTGTGGCGAGCGGCGGCCGTGCCCGCCCCGGCCCCCTCGTGGTTGAGGATGGACTCGATGCTGTACACGGACGGGGCCAGCACACTCATGGCAGTGCGGTGCGGGGCCGAGGCAGACGACGACAGGGAGGAGGAAGAGGAGGAGGTGATGGATATTTGTGCCAGGCCGCCCCCCCTGTCTGCCGAGCCCTGGAGCCCCGCGCCGTGGAGCTTCTTGCGCTGCAGGATGGAGGGCACGTCCTGGTCCGTCTCCATCTGGCGGAGGTAACGCTTGCGGGGCGACACAAAGACGGGGTCCACCGCCTCCCCCGCCCCGCCCCCGTTGCCCCGCTGCTCAAACAGGCTCTGCAGGGTGACGTCCCCCTCCACCCGCAGCCCCGCCTTCACACGCAACACCCGCACCGTCTTCTCAAGTCTGGCTGCCACCCTTCCCTGTCCACCCTCCCCCTCCCTCTTCACCTTCCACTCTCCACCCTCCACCCCCCCTTCCACCTTGGTCACAATATCCACCAACGACAGCTGGAGGAGGGGATTCCGCCGCCGCCGCCCACTGGGAAGCCTCCGCCTCAGGACGCGGGCCTCGGGGGGGCAGCGGAAGCAGAACGGGGCGGCCAGCGAGGGGGCAGCGGGGCTGCGGGCATGGCGGGGCAAAGGCTGCTTCCTGATGTGGTCACTGGTCCAAGGCGAAGAGTTGAGGGAGGAACAGTCGTCTGATACTGCAAGGAGGAAGATAAAGCGTTATAATATATATTAAATAGTAGTAGCATATATGTATTCAAGGAGAGATTATACCATGATCACTCTCTCACTCTCTCTCTTAATGTGTTGTGCTCCTATTTTCATGAAGATATAATTGAAAACATGCATCCTCCTCCTCTTCTTCCTCATTTTCGTTATTGTTCTATCTCTAGGAGGAGGAGGAGGAGGAGGAGGAGGGAGGAAGAATTTAATTCTTAATTTTATGGCTCGACAACATACAATTTTTTTATGGCAAAGGAAAGAACTGGGCGTGAAGGGGTTAATGATCCAGCTAGACACTGCTTGAACCCTTACCAGACTGTGAGGTGGGCGTGTCATGGCGTAGGGGGTGCTGGGTGGTGGTGGTGGTTGTGGACGAGGGGGGTGGCCAGTAGGTCTTGCTCTTGACGGGCACCCAGCCGGCCGGCGCGCCCATGTCCTGGCGGTGCGACAGCTCCAGCACAAACTTGCCCTCTGTGTGGGGAAACAATAATAGTTCTGTGACCACTGCATACTTATATTTCCTCTGCTAAATTTACTTGTACCTCTGTGTGAGGAAACAATAACAGTCCTGCAACAACTGTGTACTTATATTTCCTTTGTTATATTTACCTGTAATAACAAAGTCAGCTGGAGGTGGGAGATGGGCTAAACTTAATTTGCATCTAGTAGTTTGGAAAGTAGTTTACTCTCTCTCATCAACACCCACTAACAACTCCTACTGACATAATTTGTAATAAAGTACATTCACTCCCCAACTTCTATACATTCAAGTTACATACTTTTAGAGTTACATACAAACCTCTCTGTAAATACAAATTGTAATTTTCACAGATATTTAATCACCCCAACATGTCTCAGAAGCATTAAAGTCAAGCCAGTGGTGATGGTGATAACAAGAGCCATTAAACTCTACCATTCAAGGCTGGTAAAATATGCTGGTGAGTATCATTGGGGCATGGCTAAAGGTTCGTTGGTACCAAAGCAACATTAGAATGAACAAATAAAAAAATAAAAAAATAAAACACAGAATAGAGAAGGGATATAATAATGGTATGTAATGCAGTCGCCTTCTGTCCCCCTAGACAACCAAACCAACAAAAAATTTAACTTTACTAAACACAATGCAAAGAGGACGTAAATTCATCCTTCTAGCATGATCTTATCAATGGTGGAACATAACTAACCTATGGCAATATCTCTCTTACCTCCGTTACCATTTACTATGCTAACATTAACTATCTAAGTTGTTCATTCTCCCAACATTTATAAATTTCAAATCCTATTTAACCCCTTGAGGCTCAGAACGTAATTTCCATTGTAATTTGGGTACCATTAGACGATTTTTTAGGGCATATAAGCAATATTTAATAGATATGACCTGTTTAGTATCCTTGTACACTAACTAATGTGGTATATTCAGTTAGTTTTCGTAATTTTATGGCTAATAACAGACGATTTCATATAGCAAAGGAAAGATTTGGGCGTGAAGGGGTTAAATGCTACTAAAACCTCTCCTGCTATATTTCATCAGTCTCTTCTCCACAAACAGTGTTGTCCATGACCCATTTGTGATTATTACTTTGTTAATTTCTGTTTCTGCCAAACACAATAAGTTTGGTTCCTTTTCCTATCGAAAATAATTAATTTCAAGCCTTTCTGAAATGAGGCAGCGCCGAGTCCTAGTGGTCAGGTTAGGTCTGAGGCATCATATGTATTTTCATTGACTTATCATTTTCCTCCCCCCCCCCCTCCCATTACTCCCAGGGAAATATCCCTCCAGGGAGATAAAACACCTTCATCCACTCATTGTCATGGGTGACATGATTTCTTTACATGGTAAATTTTCGTTATTGGGCATCCACCGATTTCGAGGCCAAAACTTAGTTTTCCTGAACATTTTTTATGTTCTGAATGAATCTGGCACTCGTTTTTGTGGGAAATAAAATATTGCCTGCAGGTGTGGGGGGTGCCCGCCCCGCCCCGCCTCGCAACCCTGGCTCTGCTTTGCACTGCCATAGTAGTGATAATATTTTTTCTTGATTTCATTTCTTAGTAAACCAAACCCCACCTCTAACCTAACCTAACCTAATTTAAACTAACTCAACCGTTTCTGGCTGAAGTAACGGTAGATTTTCGGTAGTACATGTAATGCCATTATTATTCAATTGTGCCATGGGAAATGGGGTTAAAAATACTCTGAATGAAGAACTCTACACGATGATGTAGGTAAGAATCCTAGAACTTTAGAAAGCCCACTACCGAAATACTACCCGTTATTTATACTCCAAACAGGGAGTCCCCAACATCCTCACTTAACCATACCACACATAAAAATATAAATAAATAATAGCATATACAAATAAGATAAAATTACACAACAAATCAAAACCATACAGATAAAGAACACACACACACACACGTACCCTTAAAGAAGGTCAGCCTGCCACCCCCCGGCTTGCCCTCCTCCCCCCCGGCACTGTTAGGCCTGCTCACCGCCGCAACCCTAGTGCTCCCGCTAGCTATGGGGTTGCCGGGCTTCCCCTTCACCTCCGCGCCCGGGCCTGCAGGAGGGGGTGAATGGCTACCCAGAAACACGGTGGGACTCTCGCATTTAATCTTCGTGGAGTTGGAGGGAGAGAGAGGCGGCGAGGAGACGGGGGAAGGAGGCATTTTAGGTATTTTATCCGCCATAACTCCTCCTCCTCCCTCCAGTGTTCCCTTGACCACCCTGACGCACACATCTGTCCTCGATACCTCCGTCTTGTTCTTCATGGTACACCTGCTACACCATTATTGTAATATTCCTCCGATTTCCTCGCCATTTACACCAAGACGTTACAGGAATCACTGTTTACATTCCTCATATCACTTATACCCGCCATTTCCACCGTTACATAGGTGGTTTTTAGGGAGAATGTCACTTTTGGGTTCCACTTGTCTTATATGGGGGTCACAGGGGTCGTAGTTCGTCTTGTTTTTGGTGTAAATGAAATGTTTCAGTTTTTTCTCCTGGTCAAAACATCTCCTTCGTGTTGTGTTCCGTTCCGTGTTCCGTTGTTCAGCGTGTACAGACTGAAGCTCCTTATTTCAGGTTTTCATGTGTCTGTTTTATCGATGGAAAAGGTTAATAGGATAGATTTTGTATGTGTGTGGCCACATAAGACGGCGCCGGATGATATTTTCACACTTCATGCTCTGATAAGCTTTCTAGAACAAGTATGAAAAGGGCAAAGTTTGTGTCTGTCTCATCATCTCTCTTCTCTTGCCTTCGGGAAAAATACCATTCTTAAGATTATCTAGAATGAAAAACATATGTACATGCCCTTAAATTATGATTATAAATAAAGGATAAAGTAATAAGCCATTTAAACCCTGGCTTTATATATAATTAATGATTCAGCATAACGTACCCGCTGTCAGGCCGGGGGGGTAGTAGCTATCCTTGACATCATGAAGTTGGTGTGAAGTTTTTTTATTCTTGAACGTACTATCTAATGCAGATTGATTCATAATTTTGCTAATTGCAGTAACTTACTATATATGTTAAGATCAATCGGTTTCCGAACTGGGTGATCCACAGAGGGGGTCCGTTCAAGTTGTAGACCAAAAACATTCAAATACATATGCCTTAGTTATTTGACTGAATTTATGACTCGCCACAATCTCATAAGAACATAAGGAAGCTACAAGAGGTCGTAAGACCTACATGAGGTAGTTCCTTACATCGATCTTCGAAAGAATTTCAATTAAAAGTCAGAATATGGTCAATCGATGGAACAAGTTACCTTCGGACGCCAGCGGTCAACCTTTTCCCTGGAGAGTGCAGCAGGGCAGGGAGTAGTAAACGACATTAATATAGTTCAATTACTCAAATTTCAACTTAATCCAGATCGAGAACAAATTAATTAACGCGCACTCTTTGAATTTTGAAATACATAAAAGTGGGAAAGTGGCAAATTGGATCATTCAAAACACGCAAACATACCAGATGCATACTGAAAAGAAGAGCTCAGTTAAATGACAAATTGCTCTAAAAAGCTCTTAAATATGTCAAAAACACCCAAAGATGCAGAATATTCACCATACATACACCTATAAACATGCAGAATATTCACCATACATAGCTACACCCAAAGATGCAGAATATTCACCATACATACACCCAAGATGCAGAATATTCACCATACATACACCTAAACATGCAGAATATTCACCATACATACACCTAAACATGCAGAATATTCACCATACATACACTCAAAGATGCCGAATATTCACCATACATACACCCAAAGATGCAGAATATTCACCATACATACACCCAAAGATGCCGAATATTCACCATACATACACCCAAAGATGCAGAATATTCACCATACATACACCCAAAGATGCAGAATATTCACCATACATACACCCAAAGATGCAGAATATTCACCATACATACACCCAAGATGCAGAATATTCACCATACATACACCTAAACATGCAGAATATTCACCATACATACACCCAAAGATGCAGAATATTCACCATACATACACCCAAAGATGCCGAATATTCACCATACATACACACCCAAAGATGCAGAATATTCACTATACATACACCCAAAGATGCAGAATATTCACCATGCATACACCCAAAGATGCAGAATATTCACCATACATACACCCAAAGATGCAGAATATTCACCATACATACACCCAAAGATGCAGAATATTCACCATACATACACCCAAAGATGCAGAATATTCACCATACATACACCCCAAGATGCAGAATATTCACCATACATACACCAAAATGCAGAATATTCACCATCATACACCTAAAGATGCAGAATATTCACCATACATACTACACCAAAGATGCAGAATATTCACCATACATACTACACCCAAAATGCAGAATATTCACCATACATACACCTACACATGCAGAATATTCACCATACATACACCTACACATGCAGAATATTCACCATACATACACCCAAACATGCAGAATATTCACCATACATACACCTAAAGATGCAGAATATTCACCATACATACACCTAAGGATATTAGAAATACATAATATCCTTGCATACACCCAAACATGCAGAATATTCACCATACATTCCTTGGAATCGTTCCGTTCCGGCGTTCCTTGTCCGGCCAGTCGGCTGTGAGGCACCATGACGGAGGGACGCGTGCGGCGGTTCATCCCGGAGGACCTTTCCAATGTTGAGTTTGAGACCAGCGAGGAGGTGCAGGTGGTGCCTACCTTTGACGGGCTGGGCCTGCGGGAGGACCTGCTGAGGGGGGTGTACGCCTACGGTAAGCAAGGCGAAGGGAGGGAAGAAGGGAACATGTGGTTGTGAGACAGTTCAGTTCAGTTGTGGGTCGAGTTTGGCCTTTTTTATCGGTATTCCTGATTTCTTTATTGTTTCTCTTCTTGCTGTCTGGGTTTTTAGTTAGTTTAGTACTCTTATTCTGCCTTTTAATGTCTTACTCTTTCTTGCCTCTTATTTTCTCTGGTCATCCAAAAAAGACAAAAATATGGACGTTTGTTTACATCGCCTCAACACTTTCTCTTACGTTTTTTGTTGATTTATCTCATTTCTACCATTATTTCCCCATTTACTGATGATAATTAAAGGAAATGTGACTTGTTTTAGCTTGTGTATATGTAGGAAATACGTGTTTTAGACATGTTAACGTGGAATGTATCTGATGTGATTTTTACCGCGTCTTTTAATATTTACACGTGTCAGTGAGGTCATTCTTATTTTTAGATTATTATGCTCATGTTTATTGTTAGAGAAAACTGTTGGTGTTAATAACCCATCATATTTTTACGTATTTTAATCATTACACGGATGACACTATATGCATGTGTAACTATGTATGACGTAATATACACTAAAAAAGTAATATACACTACACATACATACATACTCTTCTTCTCTTCTTTTGACCTTTTCTGCTTACGACCTACAAAGCGATACTAAGCAGAAAAGGTCACAAGAAGAAGAAGAGTATGTATAGTGTATATTACTGCATTATATACGCCGGTTCAGTTTTATAATTATACAGGGATGAATATGAGGAGGTTAAGCGATTTTTGTACACGTTAATTCATGTTTAAATTGAAATGTTAAGGTTTTTTGGTTTTATCAGCTAGTTATAAATGCTTATATGTGTGTTGTTATTTTGTATGTTATGCCGTCTGTTCTAGTTTAATCTCGTGTAATGGTGGTATTTGATTGAAAGAGAAAATGTGAGAAGAGGGGGGGGGATACTAGACGACTACTACTACACTTTCACTGGTTAACCTTGGCCTTAACACACATACACTTACACACACACACACACACACTTACACACACACACACACACACACACACACACACACACACACACACACAGTAGGTGGGTAATTGCAATGTTTATGTATTTGTAGTGTAACCAATGTCTAGATTTTGTTATATGATTTAATTATTTTTTTAATGTTGAGTTTATTAAATTTGTCATATGCCGGTCTTCTTAATCCTTTATTTTGAAAATAAACGGGGTGCAGTCAGTTCGTACACAAGTTTTTTCGTACACTAGTAGATTCGTACACCAAAAAGTTGTTTCGTAGTCTATATGAAACCATAGTCGTTTCGTACACTCAGCTCAGAGTTGAACTTGATTACTAGAGTTACGAAATGACACGTATGTACGTATGTACGAGTATGTACGAAAAAACTCAAAATCAGTGTACGAAACAACTAACAAAACCTGGGTACGAAACAACTTGTGTACGAAACTCCTGTAACCAAATAAACATACCCATAAATACAAACTTTAAAAAGGTAACTATATATGACTGACAAATAAACAGATCATACATTAACCCCTTGAGACCCAGAACGTAATTTCCATATTAATTTGAGTGCCATTAGACGATTTTTAGTGACTATAAGCAATGTTTTATAGGTATCCTGTTTAGTATCCTTGTCCACTAACTAATTTGGTATATTAAGTTAGTTTTTGTAATTTTATGGCTCGACAACATACAATTTTTTATAGCAAAGGAAAGATCTGGGCGTGAAGGGGTTAAAAAGGTAACTATATGACTGACAAATAAACAGACACACTAATACCCATACTTTCTTCCCCCTATCAGGGTTTGAGAAGCCGTCGGCCATCCAGCAGCGCGCAATCAAGCCCATCGTGAAGGGGCGGGACGTGATAGCCCAGGCACAGTCCGGCACGGGAAAGACAGCCACCTTCTCCATCTCGGTGCTGCAGATCCTGGACATCAACGTGAGGGAGACACAGGTGCTCTCACTCTCACCCACCCGAGAGCTGGCAGTGCAGATACAGAAGGTGGGTTGTGTAACACTGGGGGGGCGAGGGGGGTATTCTTTCTTACTTCTCTCCTCTTCTTTCTTCTTTTGTCATTGCGATGGTATTCTGAAGGAGATTCCTGACGTCTTGGTCAAGGGGGAGAACTGTGAGTGCCCTGTTGACAACTGCATATGGCCGTTGATGGAGCCATGTAATGCTACCACGGGAAACGAGAGATCGGGTCCGACAGAGGCTTTACATTGCCCTGGGCCACAGTTACCTTTAAAATCCCGTCGTCTCCTTCAAAAAATATCTAGAAACCTTGAATTTCCATCACGACCCATAACTCCATCATAAAATCTCATACCCTTTCCCCTCCTGTCCCTCCCTCATAACCTCTCCTCCTTCTCCTCACAGGTCGTCCTTGCGCTGGGTGACTACATGAACGTGCAGTGCCACGCGTGTATCGGCGGCACAAACCTTGGCGAGGACATCCGCAAGCTGGACTACGGGCAGCATGTGGTCTCGGGCACGCCGGGCAGGGTGTTCGACATGATCCGACGGCGCACGCTACGAACCCGATCCATCAAGGTGTGTATTTACCTGGTTGTAACCTGGGTTCCAAAACACCTCTACACTTTCCCTATATGATAACTGCTCCTTAACCCCTTGAGACCCAGAACGTAATTTCTATTGTAATTTGGATACCATTAGACAATTTTAATGAGTATAAGCAATATTTTATAGATATGACCTGTATAGTAAGTATCCTTGTCCACTAGTTAATTTAGTATATTCAGTTACTTTTCATAATTTCATGGCTAACAACAGACGATTTTATGTAGCAAAGGAAAGATCTGGGGGTGAAGAGGTTAATGTCACCCTCCCATTCCCTACACACACACACACCACCACGCACACACACACACACACACCACACACACACACACACACACACACACACACACACACACACACACACCTACAACAACCCTCACTATCATCCCAAAACACCTCACTTTCCCCTACATCTATCCATAACCTCACCCTCAACAACCTTCACTATAATCCAAAACTACCTCCCCATTTTCCTATAACTGCCCCCCACCTGGCTTCTTTCCCCTATATCTACCCCACAACCTCACCCTCAACAACCTTCCCACTTTCCCCTACATCTACCCCATAACCTCACCCTCCAACCCTCATATACTCTTATGGTCCTGTCTTGGTATCTGTATTATCTAACTCCTTCACACCCAGATCTTTCCTTGGCTATATAAAATTGTCTGTTGTTTGCCATAAAATTACGAAGAGTAACTAAATATACCACATGAGTTAGTGGACAAGGATACTAAACAGGTCATATCTATAAAATATTACTTATAGTCACTAAAAATCGTCTAATGGTAGTCATATACAATGGAAATTACGTTCTGGGCCTCAAGGGGTTAAGGTATCAAAGTAAGACATCAGGTATCTCTATTTCCTTGGTACGGGACTGATTGTTCTTTCATTAATTTGTCTATGATCTCCCACCCTCAGATGTTGGTTCTGGACGAGGCTGACGAGATGCTCAACAAGGGCTTCAAGGAACAGATCTATGACGTGTACCGCTACCTGCCGCCCGCCACACAGGTCGTCCTCATCTCTGCCACGCTGCCCCACGAGATCCTGGAGATGACATCCAAGTTTATGACAGACCCCATTCGCATCCTGGTCAAGCGGTGAGTGTCCGTGTGTGTGTCATTCACCCATGGTCTTGTCCACGTGAGTCAGAATCGCGATCGCCAGTTTCACCCTCCTGAAGCGAGCTAGAAACTCATTATTACCGATCTTTGGGTAAGGCTGGGACCACACACACCACACCTCCATCCTCTTGCTCAAGGCAGACAGTAACCACCCGAATTTGTCAGTGCAAAATCCCCAGGATCACAGGATTCAAACGGGCTACCACAGAATGGCAGGCCAACGTGCTATCCACTTGACCATCGTGGCGCGTTGTGTGTGTGTGTGTGTTCCATTGTTTTGTATTGCTCTGTATCATCTGTGTTTCTTTGCTTCTTGTTTTGTATTGCTCTGTGTTTCTTGTCTTCCATTGCTCCTCATTGTCATTGTCTTCTATTGCTCTGTATCATCTGTGTTTCTTTCTGTGCCTCATTCATTCCCCGGGCCCACCTCACAACCCCCCCTCCTCCCCACAGCGATGAGTTGACGCTGGAGGGCATCAAGCAGTTCTTCGTGGCGGTGGAGCGGGAGGAGTGGAAGTTTGACACCCTCTGCGACCTGTACGACACCCTGACCATCACGCAGGCCGTCATCTTCTGCAACACCAAGCGCAAGGTACAGATTGAGGAACTTTTGTCTCTTGTTTTGGTTCTTGGTGTTGTTTAGGGCTTCCAGGCTTTTGTTTTTTTCCTGTCGCAGTATTTTTTTATCCTTTGTTGCCTTTTTTTTTTTATCCTCAGACAAGAAAAAAGACTAGGAACTTAGGTTATGTATTTTTTCATCCTTTTTGTTTAGAGTATTTTCATCCTCGGACAAGAAAAGAAGGTTTACGGTCATTTCGCCCACATTTCAGGACGCCCAAATCTAGACTAGTTAACTATAGATAATATTCAGCCTGCTTTCCCGTCCCTTTCTTTTATGGATATTGGTCTTTATTTACTAACAATCAAGCAGTGTCAATTCCTTTTAATGAGTACTACTGCAGCCATTTTTTCTCTCAGTCACCACACCACCATCTCTCTCTCTCTCACAGGTCGACTGGCTGACGGAGAAGATGCGGGAGGCCAACTTCACGGTCTCCTCCATGCACGGAGACATGCCTCAGAAGGAGAGGGACGCCATCATGAAGGAGTTCAGGTCGGGACAGTCGCGAGTCCTCATCACAACAGACATCTGGGCCCGAGGCATTGACGTACAGCAGGTAATGGGAGTGAAGGAAGAGTGATGTTTTTAGGGTATTAGGGACCTTTAGGGTAGGGTTTTTAGGATGGGTGGGTGTTGAGTAAAGGAGTTAGTGGAGGAATTATTGATGTAGAGCAGGTAATGGGAAGGAAAGAGGAGATATTTTAAGGGATTTGAGGGAAGGAAAGAGGAGATATTTTAAGGGATTTGAGGGAAGGAAAGAGGAGATATTTTAAGGGATTTGAGGGAAGGAAAGAGGAGATATTTTAAGGGATTTGAGGGAAGGAAAGAGATATTTTAAGGCATTTGAGGGAAGGAAAGAGGAGATATTTTAAGGGATTTGAGGGAAGGAAAGAGGAGATATTTTAAGGGATTTGAGGGAAGGAAAGAGGAGATATTTTAAGGGATTTGAGGGAAGGAAAGAGGAGATATTTTAAGGATTTGAGGGGAAAGGGAAAGAGGAGATATTTTAAGGATTTGAGGGAAGGAAGAGGAGATATTTTAAGGGGTTTGAGGGAGGAAGAGGAGATATTTTAAGGATTTTAGGGAAGGAAAGAGGAGATATTTTAAGGGATTTGAGGGAAGGGAAGAGGAGATATTTTAAGGGATTTGAGGGAAGGAAGAGGAGATATTTTAAGGGATTCAGGGAAGGAAAGAGGAGATATTTTAAGGATTTGAGGGAAGGAAAGAGGAGATATTTTAAGGGATATGAGGGAAGGAAAGAGGAGATATTTTAAGGGATTTGAGGGAAGGAAAGGAGATATTTTAAGGATTTGAGGAAGGAAAGAGGAATATTTTAAGGGATTTGAGGGAAGGGAAGAAGGAGATATTTTAAGGGATTTGAGGGAAGGAAAGAGGAGATATTTTAAGGGATTTGAGGGAAGGGGAAAAAGGAGATATTTTAAGGGATTTGAGGGAAGGAAAGAGGAGATATTTTAAGGATTTCAGGGAAGGAAAGAGGAGATATTTTAAGGGATTTGAGGGAAGGAAAGAGGAGATATTTTAAGGGATTTCAGGGAAGGAAAGAGGAGATATTTTAAGGGATTTGAGGGAAGGAAAGAGGAGATATTTTAAGGGATTTGAGGGAAGGAAAGAGGAGATATTTTAAGGGATTTGAGGGAAGGAAAGAGGAGATATTTTAAGGGATTTGAGGGAAGGAAAGAGGAGATATTTTAAGGGATTTGAGGGAAGGAAAGAGGAGATATTTTAAGGCATTGAGGGAGGAAAGAGGAGATATTTTAAGGGATTGAGGGAAGGAAAGAGGAATATTTTAAGGGATTTGAGGGAAGGAAAGAGGAGATATTTTAAGGCATTTGAGGGAAGGAAAGAGGAGATATTTTAAGGGATTTGAGGGAAGGAAAGAGGAGATATTTTAAGGGATTTGAGGGAAGGGAAGAGGAGATATTTTAAGGGATTTGAGGGAAGGAAAGAGGAGATATTTTAAGGGATTTGAGGGAAGGAAAGAGGAGATATTTTAAGGGATTTGAGGGAAGGAAAGAGGAGATATTTTAAGGGATTTGAGGGAAGGAAAGAGGAGATATTTTAAGGGATTTGAGGGAAGGAAAGAGGAGATATTTTAAGGGATTTGAGGGAAGGAAAGAGGAGATATTTTAAGGGATTTGAGGGAAGGAAAGAGGAGATATTTTAAGGGATTTGAGGGAAGGAAAGAGGAGATATTTTAAGGGATTGAGGGAGGAAGAGGAGGGGGAAAGGAGAGATATTTTAAGGGATTTGAGGGAAGGAAAGAGGAGATATTTTAAGGGATTTGAGGGAAGGAAAGAGGAGATATTTTAAGGGATTTGGGGGAAGGAAAGAGGAGATATTTAAGGGGATTTGAGGGAAGGAAAGAGGAGATATTTTAAGGGATTTGAGGGGAGGTATGGGTTGAGGGAAGGAAAGAGGAGATTTTTTAAAGGGGATTTGAGGGAAGGAAAGAGGAGATATTTTAAGGGATTTGAGGGAAGGAAAGAGGAGATATTTTAAGGGATTTGAGGGAAGGAAAAAAGGAGATATTTAAAGGGATTTGAGGGAAGGAAAGAAGGAGATATTTTAAGGGATTTGAGGGAAGGAAAGAGGAGATATTTTAAGGAATTTGAGGGAAGGAAGAGGAGATATTTTAAGGGATTTGGGGGAAGGAAAGAAGAGATTTTTTAAGGGATTTGAGGGAAGGAAAGAGAGATATTTTAAGGCATTTGAGGGAAGGAAAGAGGAGATATTTAAGGGGTTTTTGAGGGAAGGAAGAGGAGATATTTTAAGGGATTTGAGGGAAGGAAAGAGGAGATATTTTAAGGGATTTGAGGGAAGGAAAGAGGAGATCTTTTAAGGGATTTGAGGGAAGGGAAGAGGAGATATTTTAAGGGATTTGATGGGTGGATGTTGAGGGAAGGAAAGAGGAGATATTTTAAGGGATTTGAGGGAAGGAAAGAGGAGATATTTTAAGGGATTTGAGGGAAGGAAAGAGGAGATATTTTAAGGGATTTGATGGGTGGATGTTGAGGGAAGGAAGGAGAAGAGGAAGAAAAATTTTAAGGGATTTGAGGGAAGAAAGGAGAAAGGGATTATATTTAAGGGATTTGATGGGAGGATGTTGAGGGAAGGAAAGGAGGAGTCCGTTTAGGATTTTTGCTACCATAGGCTAAGTATATATAATTAGTGATATTATTGTGGGAAGGTAAGGGAGTGTTTAGTAATGAAATAAAGAAGTTCGGGAGGAAGAGAGTGTGAAATTAACAAAGTATTTAGATGGGATTGGATGGGAAAAAGGGAGGGAGGCAGACTTAGGCAGGTTTAGCATAATCCTTCTGTCTTTACTACCAACCCATTTATCAAGTTTTATCATCTCACTCCTGGTGGTGAAAGAGACTTGGTGAAAGTTCTGTGCATGTAGGGAAGGACTACTAACCCTTATTTACCCTATACCAAAAATATACACAATCCAGATACAAGAGAGATAGGCAGCAAAACCAAAAGGAAAAACATAGATGAAATACTAGACAAAATAAAAAGTGTACACCCATCACCATGAATCAAGCAAGCATCCTCTATCATCCATTAATCAATCATCCTCTTCCTCCTCCCCATCCCTTCCTCTGTCCCTCCCCCCCCAAGGTCTCCCTGGTAATCAACTACGACCTCCCCAACAACCGTGAGCTGTACATCCACCGCATCGGTCGTTCGGGTCGGTTCGGTCGCAAGGGTGTCGCCATCAACTTTGTCAAGAACGACGACATCAGGATCCTGCGAGACATTGAACAGTACTACTCCACACAGATTGACGAGATGCCCATGAACGGTAGGTGGCGGTGTGTTGTATATGGAGGGAAGGAAGGGAGAGCTATACTGTTTTTTTTAACAAGGTGAAAAATCCTGACCCCTTGCTGCTTACTGACTGATATATTTGATGCCAAGATAAGGGAAAAGTATGGTTCCTCAAAATTTCAGCTGTAGTTTATCATTTCTGATCTGGTGGCTGAAGTGTCGTAGGTGGCTGAATTGAATTGAATTAATGGTAAAAAGGGAAAATGTGCCAGACATATAGGTGGCTGAAGTGCCGTAGGTGGCTGAATTGAATTAATGGTAAAAAGGGAAAGTGTGCCAGACATATAGGTGGCTGAAGTGCCGTAGGTGGCTGAATTGAATTAATGGTAAAAAGGGAAAGTGTGCTAGACATATAGGTGGCTGAAGTGTCGGCGATGGAGGGAGGGAAGGGAGTCTTGGTGTTTTGTTATGAGTGTTGTGGGTTCTGTCATGAGGTATTAAGTTATGAGATGCCTATGAACGGTAGGTGGCTGTGTGTTGGCAATGGAGGGAGGGAAGGGGTTATGGTGTTTTGTTATGAGTGTTGTGTTGTGTTCAGGTGTTAAGTAATAGGTCAGTCAGGGGTGTTCTCTTAAAAGTTGTGAGGTATTTCAGAATTTTAGTATGAAGTCGTGAGGGCTGTTGTGTCTTCAGTATAGTCTTTAAAGTTATGAGTACAATAAGTCATTCTTTTATGTTTCACTGCATGGTAAACTCTAGCTAACTCTTCTTAATTCTATTTCTTCACCTTCTTAGACTTAAATACAGTAAAACCTCTCGTATTCGGACCCTCTTTATTCGGACCTCCTTCTTCTTTTTTTTTGGGGGGTCAGAATTTCGTAGCTAATATATATACACCTAGAATTTTTTTTTTTTTTTTTTTTTAAGGGTCAAAATTTCGTAGCTAATATATATACACCTAGAATTTTTTTTTTTTTTTGTTTGTTTTCTTCATATCTTCCCCATATATAATCCCCCCATTATTCGGATCCTTGCATTACTCGGACCACTCCTTGGCCCAATTAATCCGAATATGAGAGGTTTTACTGTAATACTTTCTGACAGCGTTACTATGTGCTTGAAGTATAAGTTAATGCGGAGTGAAAATGAATATATGTGATAATTATATTGGATCAAGTGCTCATGGTAATATTTTTTCTCTCCTTATAAAAATGTGGAATGAAACTGCATAAATGTGATAATTGCATTGATTCTTGTGCTTATGTTAATATTTTTATGTCTTCTTTTGCAGTGGCCGATCTGATCTAAGAGGTGCAAGTGTTGGGTAAGGTACCAGTGTTAATTTATGGTTAGCTATTTCTTTTACATACGTCTATAATTCCTGACAGTATGCAGTACGGAAGCAGTGTGGACGATTTATATTTTTTTTAAAGTTTTATTTGAATGTATGTTGTGTGAATGTACGAATGCATGTTTTATCTATTGATTTTGTAAAGTCATCCAGTTAGTGAATATGGACACATCTACACACACACACACATCACAAGTTCAGCTCGGACAAGACCATGGGTGAATGACACTAGACACATACAGTCAATCAGTCCGTTAGAGTTCAAGCTATTTTTATGAGAAGCACATTGTAACTCATGGTTCTCAGACACAAGCCACACATTCCCCCTTTTCACTATGTAATCTTTGTCTGGTACATTTCCCCCTTTTTGGCATTAATTCAATTCAATTCACCATGTAATCAGAAGTTAAATACAAAGTTGCTATCCCTCCCCATGTAATGCAGCAAATAAACTGCCGTAACACACAAGACGAAAGGAGATGTGTTAAAAAAATGACACAAAAAGCAAAAAGATGTGTGTTGTGTCTGTGAACCACGGCAACTTTATCCCATCTGGCAATAATCTTGGCAGAATTTTTGTATGACAGTTGTACAATACATACCAATGCCTAGAATTTTGTATGTTGGTCTTTTTCTACCTTCTTAATGCTGATGAGTGCATGTTAAGGGTAAAGGACCGTGGCACCCTGAGGCCGTTTAGGACTGGCCCGAAGCCAGCCTCGTAAGAACATAAGAAAAATAAGGAAGCTACAAGAGGCCGCGAGGCCTACACGTGGTAGTTCCTGTCGCCTAACATTACCTACATCCACCTTTCATCCCCATCCATAAACCTATCCAGCCCCTCTTTAAAGCGCCCTAATGACTCCGCACTAACTACCTGTCTACTGAGACCATTCCATTCATTCACCACCCTATTTGTGAACCAGTTTTTCCCTATTTCCTTTCTAAATCTACGCTTTTCCAGCTTGAATCCGTTACTTCTTGTTCTACCCTGGTTAAAAGCCGTAAGAACTTTTCCTACCTCTCCTTTATTAAATCCCTTTATCCACTTAAAAACTTCTATCAGATCGCCCCTTACTCTGCGTCTCTCGAGTGAGTGTAATTTTAATAACTTCAATCTCCTCTCATAACTAAAGTTACGCATCCCTTGTATCATTTTGGTCATCCTTCTCTGCACTGTTTCTAACAAGGCTATATCCATCCTGTAATATGGAGACCAAAACTGAACTGCATAGTCTAGGTGAGGCCTGACTAGAGCCAGATAAAGCTTTAGAATAACTTCCGCACTTCTACTTTTAACACTTCTGGTAATGAATCCTAATACTCTATTAGCTCTATTTCTGGCCTCAATACATTGTTTCCTAGGTCGGAGGTCTGGGCTCACCCTCACTCCATGATCTTTTCAGCGATACATTGCTTATGGTGTATCTATTACCAGGGTTTTTTCATCAACATTCATCTACTCATATCCCATCAGCACGGCTCTCACACCTTAGGAGGAAAGGGGGATAGGAGGAGGTACAAGAGTAGAGACAGAGGGAAGGAGGGGAAAAAGGAGGATGACAGGAAAGGCCAGGCAAAATTAGTCAGACCGAGGACAGAGGCCCGAAGCCAAGGGAGCAACCAAGAGGTCGTCCCCCGGGCGTCGGGCCCCAATCCCCGGGCCCGAAGCCCCCCCACAATGACAGCTGGCCTGGGAACGGGGGTCATGGGTAAACAGAACACTTGACTTGTATGGATCGAGGTGGTCAACTATAGCAGCCCAATCAGCCTGAAAGAAAGAACTGACATTGGTGTTTATATATTCCACCAGTGGCAAAGGATAGAACTGAAAGTGGTACAAAAAATCACTTCGTTTATTCCAGTGCATATCACACATCACATAGGAAAACTAATTATTCTGACACCACAGAGTACAAACTAAGGTCGAGTCACCGTAAACCTGCGACTCTTGGAGATTAAGTCGCGTCATAATTGTGTTTTTCTCGAGTCTCCTTCAGTCAGCAACCTTCCGGCTTTCCTGATACATATCTATAGTCAACTGTCGTAACATCAATCATCGGAGATAATACGAATACTATCACACAAAAATTATCTATACTTCAAAATAATCAAAGCATCCCTCAATGTAAATTTTTATATGAATTAAAAATCATTTAAGATATACAATCACTGAGATTAGTACTCGTCAACACGTGGGTAACTTGTACCACTGGGTATTAAAGGTAGTAGTGGGTGGGCTGATGCATTTCCAGCACCAACTCTGACTATGAAGGTAAAAAAATTTCTCAACATGTAAGCCATGACAGTGAGCACCACTCAGTCATCCTGGCATCCCCATACAGGAAGGCAGCACCATACCCCCACTAGCCAGTCAACGGCTCCCCTTCCTCGGAGCTGATGCGACCTCACACCCAGTAATTAAAAGTGCATGCACATCTAGCAACCCGAAAACAATAAAAATTGTGTACCAATGTATCCAAAACCAAGCAGGTATTATTCAACACTAAAGGCTTTCCAAAGTATCATAAGTAGACTTCTTTGTAAGTTATGACAGCCTGTGTTCTGAGATACTGTCTGTCTGTGTCATTGATTGATTGATTTAATGCCAAAAAAGGGGAATGTGCCAGACATCAGAGGTCATATGGCACTATGGCAAAGCATAAAAAGGGGAGGGGTTATAGAGAAAGAGTGAAGGGGAAGGAGCGGAATGTTACAGCAGCATGGTTAGATCAGATGAAGGATGTGGATTTGTTGGAGGAAGGAGGTTAAATTTTCCAGGGAGAAGGAGGGTGATCTGTCTGTGTCCTGCTTAGCCATAACAACAGTATCCAGTGATGGGAAACACACAATCCGTTACCTGTGTGTTCACCTGCAGTAACTTATCAACTGATATATACATCTCCTTCCATGCCAATGCTGCACAATAACATTCTTCTAATAATGACATGGAAATAACGGACTTAAGAACACAGGATCACACTAATCACTCAAAACACTAATCATCTGAACGTTATTCATGTGGAGATAGTCAACATTGGGTTCATTCCACAATAATCAAGCTGTAATAAAAAAAAATTCAATCAACTTTCACACACAGTCCACCAAGAAACAATTCGGTGGAGCTGTACACAAAACACACACAGTCAGTCACACAATCATGGAATGCTTGGTCAGCGTATAGCACCCTCCACCTCAATATGGCATTAACAATATTAACAACTTTCTAAACACCATTGCCAGGATTCACGACTTTAATCATGACCACTTAACCCCTTGAGACCCACAATGTAATTTCCATTGTAATTTGGGTACCATAGGACAATACAATTTTTAGTGACTATAAGCAATATTCTATAGATATGACCTGTTTAGTATCCTTGTCGACTAACTAATTTGGTATATTCAGTTGCTTTTCGTAATTTTATGGCTCGACAACAGACAATTTTATATAGCAAAGGAAAGATCTGGGCGTGAAGGGGTTAAGCCTTTGTGCAATATAGTGCCACACACACACACACACCTAACAACACGGAGCAGTCACGTAATCACCAAAGCAGTAGTTAACGGCAGCTGCCACAACACTGTGCAACGAGTCTAGTTCCTCAACATCTGCTGTGTAATCAACTGTCTAAGAGTAACAAGTAGGTTAAGCCCTTGAGGCCCAGAACGTATATTTCCATTGTAATTTGGTGACCGTTATAGACAATTTATATATCCCCTGTATTCTATCCTTGACCACTAGCTAATTTGGTATATATTATGATGAGTTTCGTAATTTTATGGCCAACATTAGACAATTTTATATAGCCAAGGAAAGATCTGGGCGTGAAGGGGTTAAGTATTGGTGCATAAGATGACAGATTGGTACTGTTTAGACAAGTTCTGTGGTCAAAGATATCCAACAACCCATGATTCTTATTTCCCCAACTCAAATGTAATGTAAATGCTTCAATTTTCCTTTCAGTACAGAATATGAAAACCAAATAATTTCAACCTACCAATGTTAAGAGCACACCAAAGTTAGCGCACCAAAGTTAAGAACCCACCAAAGGGCTGGACGCTGTGAGGCCTCAAAAATCAAAGCCATACTATTTTTTGTCGGTATCTAAAGAGAAGCGAAACATTGAGCAGCTTTGATAACGTAGCCTATTATTGTGTTTCTTACTGCCACACCACAACACATGCACCTGTGGTTGTTACAGCTTTACGACATCCAGCTGCCTCACTAGTCCTGACGGAGACTAATGTTCACTTTTTATGTTTGTCGCGACTTGCCACAGTAAACATCTCTACGGCTGCCATTGAACTTATGACAAAAAGCCTAAAGTTTGAGTCTTTACTGCATATTTAACCCCTTGAGACCCAGTACGTAATTTCCATTGTAATTTGGGTACCATTAGATGACTTAGTGAATATAGGCAATGTTTTATAGATCCTGTTTAGTATTCTTGTCGATTAAATAATTTGGTATATTCAGTTATTTTTCGTAATTCATGGCTAACAACAGACAATTTTTTATAGCAAAGGAAAGATCTGGGCGTGAAGGGGTTAAAGACTTGTGATTCTGGCTTTTTTGAGTGCTATTTCCCTCTTATTTGTGCCTGTGGTGTAGTGTTGACATGCGGTGCTGTGTTAACTCAAGGGTTCTTAATACCCTTTAGTTCACCTCAAACATAGACGGCAATGATTTCACCTTGATGAAATTACAAAAGACCTAATTTATATTCAAATTTTATACTGTCGTCAGTTTTTCTTCCTATGTGGCCCAATGTGTTACTTGATTCATAGTAACACATAGTAACATATAAGTAACACATTTTCTTGTGTCGTCAGTTTTTCTTCCTATGTGGCACAATGTGTTACTTGATTCATAGTAACACATAGTAACATATAAGTAACACATTTTCTTGTATCAGTAACGAACAAACTCAATATCACGACCTTGGTGGCTTACAGTGTCAATAGCTGCAATTTCTAAGGCAGTGTTTTTTATGAGTATTTACCAAGTTGAAAGGTTACGTATTGATGATGAGGAGGTGATTGGTTAGTTTACCTTCATTAACCCCTGGAGGCCCAGAACGTAATTTCCATTGTAATTTGGGTACCATTAGATGATTCTTAGTGACTATAAGCAATATTTTATAGCTATGACCTGTTTGGTATCCTTGTCCACTAGCTAATTTGGTATATTCAGCTACTTTTCGTAATTTTATGGCTAACAAGACAATTTTTTTATAGCAAAGGAAAGATCTGGGCTTGAAGGGGTTAAGAGACAGTGATGGAGGGGATAGGAGTGGCGGGAAGACGACTAAGTCTACCACTTGGGTGTGATTTTCTTGAAGGTCCACTTTTGGTAGTTGTTGATGGGGTCGCAGGGCATGAGGGAGAGCTGGAAGGTCTGGGGGTGCAGCGCCACACACTTGCCAATGCGCTTGTGCAGCATCACGTGGTTTTGCTTCTGGACGGGATGTGAAAAAATACAGAGAGAAGTATGAGGTCATGCATACGAATGAGTACTGTATTTTATGGCTTATAAGACGCTGCATCTTGGAAGACGCACCCTGATTTTTTTTTTTTATCTCTTGTAGTAAGTTTTGTCTAATTTGTGGTTTTTAAGGAATATCTGGAAGTATCATGTCATTGTGAATTGGCTGAAATAGGAACTTCTATGCATTGTAACTGAAAACGGACTCCAGATTCGTGCTCAGCATGCCCGAAAACTGCTAGGAACAAATTTTCAAGCAAATCTATTTTTCAAAAAATATTGCAAATTTTCCAAGGGGTATGCCTTTATTATTTTTGAAAATCACGTTTTTTTTTCAATAACTAAAACACTATGGCAGATAAGTGCAACATATACAGAGAAGTAAATATGAAGTAGATCAAGGGCTATCATATAGCGCAAAGCAAAAAAATATTGATTGGTAAATAACCGAGAAATTAGCATTCGTACATTTAAACAAAATATAAATTTTCTCGACAACCATGAGGTGTTTTGACAAGCCGATTACTGCATCATGTAGAACACCTCAAGATGAAACTTTGTTACTTCGATAAGTTTTCTACGACTCATAGTTATGCGGCAAAATAACAAAAACCTGATTGTCGTCAATTTTGGAATTTTTTTGAGCAGCCAGAAAAACTAAAAGATTTTTTTCGATAGATACCGGAAATACCGGGGATACAATTGTAGATCCATCCATTTACAATAACTTTTGATGGGTAAGTGTTGCTGTGTGAGAAACGAGTTGTGAGCTGAACGCGTTATAGTAAATATATAAGTATAATTCAGAAACCGTTCATGATAGGTCAGTGTAGACGCGAGACCAGTGTTGCTTAGGAGTATGATAGAAGCGTCACAAGGTGAAAAATATGTGTGGGTGTACAGTATAATCTAATCTTTAAGTAATAAGAAGTTGATGGTTTATGAGTTCTTATGTGTATATGTTCTATTGTAATCTGTTTTGTTATTATTATTATCATGTGGTATTATAAGTGTTTAAACTTATAATTATACTATAAATACAATGGTTTTGGTGAGTACAAGTAATACAATCTGTGCTGTTTTGGCCTATTTGAGTGACATATTATTGTGTGGAGGGGCTAGAGGTAACCAGTGGATAATTCAAACTATCGGCTAATTCGACCCAGGTCTCCTCCCAATTTGTCTGCATTTTCGAGAGAACTGAAACTCGAAAATGCCAGTGGTCGCTGGCAGTTTTAACTCACAGGTTGATAATAAGTTGGTCTACTGGAAAACAAAATATGGGCTTATTCCATTGCACTTAAAACAAAAAGTATAATATTAAGAACGATTTTCTTCTATATGTATATTGTATAGAAGCCTGATTCTGTAAAACAGGTATATAACCAAATAACCAAGCAGGTTATAGTTGAGGAGGCGATGGAAATGTTACTCTATGATATTATATAGTCAATAACGAATGTTTAGAAGTTAACTATACCTAGGCAGTCATATTTTCCTGTTATTATTGTTTATCAATTAGATAGAAAGCCTGGAAGTGCAATGAGTCGACGTGTGAATTCGCAATGTTTTGATTTAATCTTCCCGCCACAATGTGCGGCATGCCGCCTCCACAATTATAACCTACTTGGTCGCAGCAACAGAATGATTTCGGCATTCTATATTCTTCTTTTTTCCAAGGCATTGCTTATTGTATTTTGACAAGCGTTTGCCAGACGCAGCAGTACTGTCTTAGAAAAGTGTGAACATCGCCCCCAATAAAACATGCTGCAATACAGGGAGTCCCGTTATACGAGCATTCGGTATACGAGAAATCAATGATACGAGCTGAGTAAATTAGGGTCTATTTTCAATATACGAGATCGAAAATACAATGCTACGACATTCAAACTGGGGTGAGTAAAATTACCAAGTTTAAAATGCGCGCCCTACCACGTATGCATCTGGGCTGTATGATGATGTACAATGATTCAGATGCGCAGAGATGAGTTTGTGGGCAGTGGAAGAGGTCTGCACACCCCTCCCTTGTCCCTTTCCTACCCTACCCTCTCTTGTATCATGCAGCGTCCCCTAAAGTACAATGTCTTTTTTGCTTGTATTTTGCCTTGTGAGTCTATTTTAGTGATTTGCTGGTTTACTTAATGTGCTTATTGTGACTTATTTGTGCTCTGTCCTACTGTGCTGTCACACTCTTAATTCACTGTGTTTTGTGTGGTGGTGTGAGTAATATAGACGCTGTGTGTTTGTTGCGTTTGGTATAGTTTATTTTAGCTTGAAAAACATGTCTTTGATGGGGTCCTGGAAGCAAACCTATTTTACCATTAGTTATGTATTTCGCTATACGAGATTTCGCTTTACGAGTATGCCAGGTGGAACCTAACTGCTCGTATCTTCGGGACCTCCCTGTATACATGTAAAAAATATATTAAGCTTTGATACTTGAGGCGAGTAATTTGCATTAAATTGCTATTATAGAACGTTCCATCGTAATGCATGTCATCCATACAATTAAGAGAACAAACAGAAAACCTTATTTTGGAATAGATGCGGACCCAATCAATTAGTTAAATCGCGAATGGATTTATGAAAAAGAGTCGCGGACTGTCCAAAAACGAGTATGCCAACTTTGAGTCAAAATAAACTTCCATATCTCGACCTACTCTGGCCTATTATGATTTACAGTTATCTCTGTAAGGAGGGTATTATGGATCAAAATGAAAAAAGCAGGGAAAAAATTAAGAGGCAAATAGAGAAACCATACAACGGTAAAATGCTAAGAGAAATGAAAGACCATAGTGGAAAATCAAGTAGAGAAAACCTGTACCGGGAGATGGGGAAGATGGAAGTCAGAGAGAGAAAAAAAAAGCAGGAGAAAAAAAATAACAGGAGAGATAGAGAAAAAACCAGAGGGAGAAAATGCAGAGGAGAGAGAAAAAACCAAAGGGAGAAAAAACAGAGGAGACAAAAAAAACAAGAGAAAAAAATAACAACAAAAAACAGGAGAAAAAAATAACACGGAAAGAAAAAAAACAGAAGAGAAAAAAATGAGAATAAAATAACAGAAGAAAGAGAGAAAAAACAAGAGACAGCGAGCAGCCCCAAAGTTGGTCACCTCATCATACTGCCATGGTCCGTCCACCGTCCCGATCCGGCAGAATACCAGCTTGATGCCCTGGCCGTCGGCGTCAATACAGCGCTCCCCGACACCCAGCTGGCCCTGGGCGTTCAGTCTGATCAGCTGCACGGGGAGGAGAGAAGGTCAGGTCAAGAGGTTAGGTCAGAGTTGGTGTGTGGGAGAAGCTTTCCTATCACTAAGTTCTTTGATTTTAAGGCATTTAGGGCATAAGGTCTATTCATAAGCTTTCCTATCACAAAGTTCTCTGATTTCAAGGCCACGTTAACCTTACCTTACCTAGAGGAGGAAGAGGATATAGTGGGGGAGTATTTGTTCGGAGAGGGAAATGTGGAGGAAGCAAAAAGAACAATCAACAGTTTTTGAATGACCAGAGAAAATAAGAAGAAAGAAACTAATAAGATAGAATAAGAGAAGAAAACTAATTAAAGACCCAGACAGCAAGAAGAAACACGTCGGGGAGTGCCGTTGAAAAAGGCCTGACTCCTGACCCACGACTGAACTGAACTAACTCTTCTACACTTCATTATGGTTTATTTGACTTCAATTTTTACTAATTTTGTAGACTTACGGAATTTTTTTAGCTGGTATGGTATGACTCTAGCTTAAGATTGTAAGTTTGAGTTGAATGTTCCGATAATAATGAAAAAAATATACAGTAAAACCTCTCGTATTCGGACCCTCATTATTTGGACTGACATTATTCGGACTTTTTTTTCTTTTTTTTTTTTTAGGGGTTGAAATTTCTTAGCTATATACACCTAGAATAAGTTTTTTTTTTTTTTTTTTTTTTTTTTTTTTAAGGGGTCGTAATTTCCTAGCTTTATATTATACACCTAGATTTTTTTTTTTTTTTTTTTTTTTTTTATAACTATCCCCCCCATATATAATCCCCCCATTATTCGGATCCTTGCATTACTCGGACCACTCCTTGGCCCAATTAGTCCCAATATGAGAGGTTTTACTGTACACATTTAATTGTAGTCTTTATCATGGACTTTCATTAAGCTTGGTGTTTTGTTTTTCAATCCTTGCCTCATCGTTTACTGACTTACCAACAACCTAATCTGCCTTGAAATCCAATATCTGATGATGACAAAATAAAAAAGTAACATGATTGCACAAATCTATACAGGTGTTGTCCCAAAATGATTGCCGTGAAACTTCAACTAATAATGAAAAGAAATTAACCTTACAACTTAAGAAATGACTTGAATAAACATAAAATGAACCTTGCACTAGATAACAAAATCATAACCCGTGTGAAAATAAAAACACTCGCAAAACTCGACTTCAATAAAATAAGTAATGATGCATAAGTAGGTAAATCTTCTACCGTAGATAACAGTGAAGTCGCCAGTTCTACGTTTCTTTGTTATTTACAGACGTGTGGTGGCGTTAATACTTAGATTTCTACATCCATGATTTCAGGAAAGTTAGAAGGGTCTATCTGGAAAGTGTGTGTCATTTTGTGTCTTCATCTGTGTCATATTAGGGCTATAAATGAACAAATTACAAAAATAAAACCGAGTGGCGACCTCACTATACCTACTACAGTAAAGTCGCCAGCTAGTATTTTAACCCAACAGTTGAGTCGCCACTCTGGGGAATTCAGGGAAATTAGAGGTAAAGTAAAACAAGTCTATATATATTAGCTGCGGAAGATGCTTGGATATATAAAAATTCCTCTGCCAACGTGAAAATAAATTCTATTCAAGTTTGAAAGATCTGGCAAGTCTTGTGTCCTGTCGCCCGAAAGGCTACTGTTTACTGTCTGTCATCGCGCGAAGAAAAACGTGAGAAGCAAAATGCGCAACAGTTATACTTGCAGATACAAAGCATAAAACAACGCTGAAACAGGGTAGATTATACAGTCATGATATAAACTACTGTGTAACATCTTCAGTGGCACATAAAAATCAGTAGTGATGCTATAATTCGTAATATTTGGCGCCTGGCGACTTCACTGCAGGTGGCAACTTCACTGTTATCTACGGTAACATAAATAGAATCAATAGTGACGTATAAATAAGCATTCTAACATAAATAAAACCAATAGTGACGTCTGAATAAGTCTCCCGGCATCTTACTTACTGAACATAAAAACTCACACAACCCTTGACCTAAATAAAATTAAAATTGGCATATAAATAAGTCTTCCTGCATAAATAAAATCAATAATGACGTAGAAATAAGTATTCTAGGATATATTAATTCAATAGTGACGTCTGAATAAGTCTCCTGGCATCATACTTACTTACTGAACATAAAAACTCACACAACCCTTGACTTAAATAAAATTAAAATTGGCATATAAATAAGTCTTCCTGCCTAAATAAAATGAATAATGACGAATGAGTAAGTCTCCCGGCATCATACTTATTTACTAAACATAAAAACTCACACAACCCTTGACTTAAATAAAATTAAAATTGGCATATAAATAAGTCTTCCTGCATAAATACAAATAATAACGAGGAAAAAGTCAATCTCCCAGCATCATACTTCACCTGGGCGGCCTACTCTTCTTGTTTACTTCACCTGTCCGAGACTCACCTGGTTATTGCCAAAGCCATGACAGTGCGCCACGCCCATGAAGCTGGGTGCCGAGTGTCCCATAGTGTCCAGGCAACGTGAGGTGGCAGCGTTGCGCAGCTGTGGCATGCACGGGGAAGGGAGAGGAAAGAAAGCCGGGAGAAAAGGCAGACAAAGGTTAGGTAAAGTTCCGTGAGAAGACCGTCCTTGGCAGTGAGTGGAAGACCGGCAGATGCATTCCTACAGCACCAATATTTACAGCCAACCCGGTAAATTTCCAGATGAACACCGAAATTCCTTTGGTGGTCAAAACAATTTTTTTCTGGTGAGTTTTGATGCGTTTTGAATTAATCTGCTAACCGTTTCTGTCGCACTTTTTTTTTTTTTTTTTTTTTTTGCAAAAATGACAAAAAAAATAGAAAAAAACCCTAACCGAACCTATACCTAACGTAATCTTTACCTACCCTAACCTTTACCTAACAAAAACAAAAAAAAGAAAGAAAAAAATTGCGAAAGAAACGGTTAGCAGATTAATTCAAAACACATTAAAACTCACCAGGAAAAAAGAGTTTTGACCAAAGTGAATTCGGTGTTCATCTGGAATAATACTGCCAACCCTCATAGCAACGATCTATATTTACAACGAACCTTCATAACAACGATATAATATTAACAGTGAACCTCTATAGCAACGGTTTATACTCATAGAACAAAGTCATGAGCAGTGATGATTATATTTACATGCACACTTTGTCCTGCTGTAGCTTTTGATTTTGATGGGTATACTGTAGTCTACTGTATTTTTGGTACATTTTATGCAACCAATATGTTCAAATAACTGTGCACAAACTACTGTTAAGATTGAAATAACCTCAATTCTTCTACATTCAAACTATGATGGGCTCCATTTAGAAAGAGAGGCTGTTCTGTAACACTATTACACATAAACGACCTTTGCCTGAATTAATTTTTCTTTAAATGGTACACAGCTGCACGGTGATTACTGCCTATGTCTTCTTGTATTATAGGCACTAACTTCCCTTGACAGACTGGCAAGACTGTTTTGTTACTGTGTTTAGTGTCTATCAATTAAGAGTCCACTAGAGTCTGCACAGGTGAATGAATCAATCTCAATGGAAGACAAACCTATACGTGTAGGTCTCGCGGCCTCTTTTAGCTTCCTTATTTTCTTATGTTCTTCTTATGTAACCCAACTGATGCTTTGTATGAATGTAACCCAACTGATGCTTTGTATGAATGTAACCCAACTGATGCTTTGTATGAATGGAACCCAACTGATGCTTTGTATGAATGGAACCCAACTGATGCTTTGTATGAATTGCACTGAAGGTTTGTGGGTCCAGCCGTACGGATCTTTCTTTCCTACATTACCATTACCAGGTGAGGACTGATCCGGTTATTAATTCTTGGTGTTACAAAAACATTGCCATATGGCAGTAGACTTTTCTTTAATATAAAGAAATAAACACACCAAACCGTACCCACGTAAGAGGCACTGCAGATCGAACAAACTTGCAGAGATGACTTGATGTCCTCCAAAACAGTCATCAGGAGCCCGGTAGAGACAGCTGGTACAAAAAAGCCCCATCAAAAAATGAATCGTCAAAAAGAAACTTCCTTTGGGACTCTTGCCTAAAGAAGTAGGTACAAAATTTTCATGAGCACTAAAGTCCTTTCTAAAACACTTCTCTGTGATGCCATGTCGTAATGGATGCTCTGTGTGTGTGCAATCAGTCCAATACACTGCACAGGATAAGAAACCTCATGCACAATACAGGAACTACCTCTTGTAGGTCTCACGGCCTCTTTTAGCTTCCTTATTTTCTTATGTTCTTATGCAATGACCTTCAAAGGTTACGCCAACACCAGGGATGCATGGAGTAAGATGAGCCGTGTTTAGGGTTTAACTATGTACACAAGGCTTTTAGGTTTTTAGGATATTTACATAGTGTTTATATGTTTAAAGTAGGAGGAAGTATTAAAGAACCTAACCTAAGACACAGCCAACAAGCCAACAGTACTTCTCAGGATAAAATTCTGAAGTAAGTTGAAGTAACAGCAACCTAAGTGCACCACCGTCAAGCACCGACCACCCAAAGGCACCTCTAACAACCTCTAACAACCACCAGCAATCCCAAAATACCTTTGTCAACAAGCCACACAAAGGTACTTCTAACACCCATCAACAATCCAAGAACACCATAGTCAACAAGCAAACCAAAGGTACCTCTAACAGCCTCTAAGCAACTTTAACAACCACCAGCAATCCAAGAACACCATTGTCAACAAGTCACCCAAGGGCACCAACTTTCATCAGCCAACGAAGGGCACCAACGAAGAGCACCAACGAAGAGCACCAACGAAGGACCCCAACGAAGAGCTTCATTACCTGGCTGGTGTCCCCGCCCACGTCGTCCCCCATGCAAGGGTAGGCCTCCACCCTGGCGGGGGCGTCCTGACCACCCATGTCCCAGCAGTAGTCCCCCTTGGCACTCCTCAGCTGATGTGGCGGGAGTGTTGGGGTTCGGTAAGGCAAGGATAACATACCTGGATCGGGGTGCAGTCAGTTCGTACACCAGTTGTTTCGTACACCAGTAGATTCGTACACCAAAAAGTTGTTTCATAGTCTATATGAAACCATAGTCATTTCGTACACACAGCTCAGAGTTGAACTTGATGACTAGATGACTAGAGTTACGAAACGACACCAGACATGTACGAAAAAACTTAAAATCAGCGTACGAAACTACACTAACAAAACCTGGGTACGAGACAACTTGTGTACGAAACTCCCTGTAACCCCTGGATCCTATCTAGACAAAACACAGGAACTACAACGTGCAGGTCTCACAGCTTCTTGTAGCTTCCTTATTTTCTTATGTTCTTAATTTGTACGTACCAGCGATTTTATTGATGATACAAATTGTCACGCCAGAATTTACTCAACCAGAGTGTTGTGTGTGGTAAGGTAAGGATAACATACCTGGATTCTATCTACCATCAATAACACTAATGTCGCCAGGCTCCATATTATGGACCATATATTATAAATTTTAGCATCACTACTAATTTGTATGTGCCACTGAAGACATGTACATAATATATACTACTGTGCATGTCTCTTTAGTAGCACATACAAATCTGTAGCGAAGCAAAAATTTGTAATATATGGAGCATGGCGACATTAGTGCAGTGGCGACTATAGTGTTGTTGACGGTAGATAAAACACACGTACCAACAGCGAGGTTATTGGCAATACAAATTGTGAAGTCACCCGAGTCTTTACCATTGAGCCACCTTATTGCGCTGGTCAGTCAGGGCAAGTCAGTTAAAAAGGAGTATCGAAGGAATCAATACAGAGAACACATCAATACAGAAACTACAGGGAATTACAACACTACATACTACTACAAAATTTACAAGAACTACCACGTGTATGTCTCACAGCCTCTTGTAGCTTCCTTATTTTCTAATGTTCTTATGAAACTGTTGAATATCTGAGTCATAACAACTGCTATATATTGGAATAATCCTTTCTTCATTAATGACTATCCAGTTATAGTGCCTAATTTCCATCTCTGGGTGATATTTGTACATGAATCATACCACGCCCTCTTTTTATATTCTATTACTGTCTTCTACATAGGGACTCACAATGCCTCTTTTTATATTCTATTACTGTCTTCTACATAGGGACTCACAACGAAGCGGGATTTTTATTACTTTTTTTGTTGCTCTTGGCCAGTCCTTTGTGAAAAAAAGAAAAAAAAGAAAAAAAAAGTATACAGCAATACAGTCACATTCAAGTCTTGCCAATCGAGTCATAATTTTCACCCCCTAAAAAAAGATCAAACCTCAACACCAAAGAGACGTGTAACTCTTTATCAGTCACCAGTCTTATAAGTTGAAGCTTTACGGTAACTCAATAATCTCCACACAATAGTTTCTTTATATAGTACTATGGGCCTATGGCGTCTCATAATACCAACTCGGCATATAAAAAAAACCACAGACCGGCCCCACACACTGCCAAGGACATACACACACACGTACACAATCCTATCAATTCCATTACTAATGTTAATTAATTTCATTATAAATTACTAATGATGGCTGTAAGGACTCTCAAATTGATTATAAAAAAAGTATTCTTCAGCAAACCCCATCCCTTCCCTTCATGACTATAATGGAAGTGTCCTTGGAAGGCAACGAGTTTACCATATGGAGCTGTAAATTTGTACTGTAAATAATAATAATGATAATAATAATAATGATAATAATAATAATGATAATAATAATAATGATAATAATAATAATGATAATAATAATAATGATAATAATAATAATGATAATAATAATAATGATAATAATAATAATGATAATGATAATAATAATAATGATAATAATAATAATAATAATGATAATAATAATAATCATAAATAAACATAAAAAATATGATAATACTCAGCTTTCTATCCCACATCCCTTGTTTTTTTGCCAATTTTTACTACTCGAGGCAGGGGCACACCCAGGAGGGGGGGGGCAAAGGGGGCCGTGCTCCCCCCCACCACAAAATTTCTTTCCTTGTAAGAAATCAGAATACACTAACAGTGGGTAAAAATAAATGATTACAGGCTCTAGCGATGGACTGCATCACCTGACCCTGTTTTTTAGTATAGAAATATCGCCCTCTTTTCTTTTTAATGCATTTAGTATTTTTATTTTTACTTGGACAAAGTGTATCCTATTTTTTGTTATGACGTTAAAAATTCTGTAAAACTGGTACTTTGTCAATAAAGTACTACTACTACCTTGATTTGGTGGCACTTATGCTTGATGTAACACCTCAGACAAGCATCTAACACTACCAAAACTAGTTTCAGAAGCAGAAATAAGAGATAAGGCCTGAAAAGGGAATCGGCTGATGGCTGAAAAATGTACCGTCCAGCGACTAGCGAGAAATCTGGCGGGTTTGGGTTTACTATATTGCCTAACGAGAAAAAAAAATCTGGCCCTCCCCGAAAAAAAATCCTGGGTGCACCCCTGACTCGAGGACTCCATAAACACATACATGGCTAAGAGAAGAGAAAGAGATGGAGGCAACAAATGTTCAAAGGTAGTAACACCAACCCTCATCCTCCCTCCCACACTCACCTCCCCCCTTAAGAGAGAGAGAGAAAAAGAGAAAGGGGCAACAAAGGTAGTAGGGGAGAGTGGGGCAGGTTGCATCGAGGGTAGGTTGCATCATTGCCTCTAACTCGCATGTTATCACACGTACATCGTCTTACTACTACTACTACTACTACTACTACTACTACTACTATAAACTACTACTACTACAACTACAACAATAATAATAATAAAAAAAGTTAATGCTAGTTAGAGGCAATGATGCAACCTACCCTCGATGCAACCTTCCCCGCTCTCCCCTACACCCCCCTCCCCACACTCACCTCCCCCCAGTGCAGGTTCTTGGGTAGCTCTGGGTACTTCCTCAGCATGTCATACGCCACATTCTCCATGAACCACTGGAAGCTCTTGCAGCCCAGACGCTCCTTCATGGCTAGCTGCTTGCTGACGTCACCCATGTCCAGGTATCTTGGGAGGGGGGGAAGGGAGGGCTGTTATACAGTAGTCTAGATTTTTTAACAAGGCAAAAATTCCATTATATTTTTAAGGTCTCATGCTTAAAATTATCTGGCAGCATTGGGCATAGAAGAGGTTAAGGCAATGGAGAGAGAGATAGTAATCGGCTTGTCAAAACACCTCATGGTTGTCGAGAAAATTGATATTTTGTATAAATGTACGAATATGCTATTTTCTCGGTTATTTACCAATCAATATTTTTTTGCTTTGCGCTATATGATAGCCCTTAATCTACTTCATATTTACTTCTCTATACATTTTGCACTTATCTGCCATAGTTTTTTCGTTATTGAAAAATATGTGATTAAAAAAAAATATCAAGGCCCTATTATTACACAAATACCCCTTACAAAATTTGCAATATTTTTTGAAAAATAGATTTGCTTGAAAATTAGTTCCTAGCAGTTTTCGAGCATGCTGAACACAAATCTAGAGTCAGTTTTCAGTTACAATGATTAGAAGTCCCTATTTCAGCCTATTCACAATGGCATGATACTTCCAGATATTCCTTAAAAATCACAAATCTGACAAAACTTACTACAAGACATAAAAATATGATAGGCATTGCTAGATTAATCATTACTTCAATACAACAATCAGTATTAGTAATATTATTATTAATCCCTATTTGAGCCACCCATGCGATTGTCAAAGTACTTATAAAAACCTAGGAATACTATAGCAATCCTGTGGGATTTCTAATGCCCTCCTATGACTCCTGTAGGATACGTGAAGGAACGAAAAGGCCTGTGAAGGACTCTGAAGGATTGTATACAAAGCGAAGGATACTTAAAAAAAATTGTTCTTCCTCCTCCCATTTCCTCTCCTCCTTCCTCCCTTCCTTGTCCCACCTCCTTCCTTCTCCTCCCTCTCTCCCCTCCTTCCTCCTCCTCTCCCCTTCTTCCTCCTCCTCTCCCTTTCTTCCTCCTCCCCCTCCCGCCTTCTTCCTCTGCCTATCGTATTTATACGATAATTATAAATTATCATATATCAGATCACGCTGGGCAACCGTGGCACGCACCGCATGGGAGAGGTCGGACTCCCACTAGTAAGGCTAAGGATAATTCAAACTTACTCAAATTATGGAAAGTCATTGAAAAATTTGAACTGGCTTGAAACAGGTCGAATTATCCGAAGTTTGAATTATACGGGTTTGATTTAGTGTGTTTACTGCACTATCATCTATAGTACAACAACTATTACTACTACACTAACTATACTATTACTACAATCTTAACTAGAGTAACGAGACCAATGCATAGTTATCAAATGTGGAAAGTCTCAATTCCTTATCATTACCAGAAATCCTTAACTTCATCTGCTACTATCATTCCTAATAATTTTACCCACTACTACACCAACTACTACTACTACTGCCACACCCTTCCTCACCTGGCTAGCGGCTCTCGCGTGTAGAAATATTCCTTGTACTTGTCGTCGAACCAGGTCTCGACGACGCGCTTGTAGTTGATGGTGATGAGCGGCCCCTTCTTCTTCTCGGCCAGCTTGCCAAAGTTGTACGGCATGAAACCCCGGTACACGTGGCCCACCCTGGAGCACGGCACCCACTCTATGCTGCCGCCGCACTGCCAGACCTGCGGGTGGGCGGGAGGGTGAGTGGTGTAGGAGGCATGTGGGTGGATATATGAAGTGAAAGTATTAAGAGGGGATAAAAAAGGGTAGTATAAGTGATTAGGAAGGTTAATATACATAATAATAAGTACACTCGACCCTTGATTTAACGGACTAAACGGGGAATTGAAGTGTCCGTTGCTCGAAAAAGTCCGTTGCTTGGTATTCTTTAAAACATCTAATAAAATCCGAAGTCTGTTAAACCGAAGGTGGAGTGTATATGTATAATAATTAAGTACACTGCATCCACCCACCTTGAAGGACAGCTCAAAGTTCTCGCCGCCCCACACCAGCAGCCCGGGGTCATACGCGCCCAGGCTCAGGAAATACTCCCGGTTGATGGCGAAGAGACCGCCAGCGTGTGTTGGGGCTCTGCGTAAGGAGGAGGCAATGGTGGTGGTGACGCAGGAAGCAGTAACGTAATACACACAGACCCCATTTAATGCAGGCTCACTTTACAATAATTCAGTTTCAAATTTTTCATGAAGAGAAAGGATAAAAAGAAAAAACTTGATCAACATAAGGACAGGACCACACGAGTATACCTCAGGCCCTGTGTCCTATAACTAAAGTCTATTTTTTTAACGAGGTGAAAAATTCTGCCCCCTTGTTGCTTACTGACTGATATTTGATGCCAGGAGAAGGGAATACTACGCTTCTTCTAAATTTCAGCTGTATTTTATCATAGTTAACCCTATTATCAGGTAAACATAGGCATCAGTTTAAGCATGAGACCTTAAGATAGAATGGAATTTTCATCTCGTTAAAAAAAAATAGACTACAGTGTATAGGTAAACACATACACACACACACACACACTCACTTGTAAGGCTCACTCTGGTGTTCCCTGGTGCGCTCGATCTCCGGGGGCAGCTCTGTCTCCTTGTACAGCATCCCCCACTCAAAGATGCCGCGGAAGTTACTACCGGCGCCATACACGGGGCGGTACTCGAAGGTGTTGTGGTCGATGCCGTCAATCACTGGCACTGTCATGGTGTGTCTGGGGGGGATTGATTGAGTGATGTTTTATTAGGCTTAACATAACATACATAAAGTTAATTATACATTACTTATATACAAGGCACTGTCATGGTGTGTCTGGGGGAGGGAAAGGGGAGTGCCAATGAGAGGTAGTGGTAGGAAAGAAAGAAAGAAGAAAGAAAGAAAGAAAGAAGAAATTGAGTAAAGAAAGTGAAGTGAAGAAATGTTGTTGTGATTAAGGTGGGTGAAGAAATGTTGTGATTAAGGTGGGTGAAGAAATGTTGTGATTAAGGTGGGTGAAGAAATGTTGTTGTGATTAAGGTGGGTGAAGAAATGTTGTTGTAATTAAGGTGGGTGAAGAAATGTTGTAATTAAGGTGGGTGAAGAAATGTTGTGATTAAGGTGGGTGAAGAAATGTTGTTGTGATTAAGGTGGGTGAAGAAATGTTGTGATTAAGGTGGGTGAAGAAATGTTGTAATTAAGGTGGGTGAAGAAATGTTGTTGTGATTAAGGTGGGTGAAGAAATGTTGTTGTGATTAAGGTGGGTGAAGAAATGTTGTAATTAAGGTGGGTGAAGAAATGTTGTTGTAATTAAGGTGGGTGAAGAAATGTTGTAATTAAGGTGGGTGAAGAAATGTTGTGATTAAGGTGGGTGAAGAAATGTTGTGATTAAGGTGGGTGAAGAAATGTTGTTGTGATTAAGGTGGGTGAAGAAATGTTGTGATTAAGGTGGGTGAAGAAATGTTGTAATTAAGGTGGGTGAAGAAATGTTGTAATTAAGGTGGGTGAAGAAATGTTGTGATTAAGGTGGGTGAAGAAATGTTGTGATTAAGGTGGGTGAAGAAATGTTGTTGTGATTAAGGTGGGTGAAGAAATGTTGTGATTAAGGTGGGTGAAGAAATGTTGTAATTAAGGTGGGTGAAGAAATGTTGTTGTGATTAAGGTGGGTGAAGAAATGTTGTTGTGATTAAGGTGGGGGAAGAAATGTTGTGATTAAGGTGGGTGAAGAAATGTTGTTGTGATTAAGGTGGGTGAAGAAATGTTGTTGTGATTAAGGTGGGTGAAGAAATGTTGTAATTAAGGTGGGTGAAGAAATGTTGTTGTAATTAAGGTGGGGGAAGAAATGTTGTTGTAATTAAGGTGGGGGAAGAAATGTTGTAATTAAGGTGGGTGAAGAAATGTTGTTGTGATTAAGGTGGGTGAAGAAATGTTGTTGTGATTAAGGTGGGTGAAGAAATGTTGTTGTAATTAAGGTGGGGGAAGAAATGTTGTTGTAATTAAGGTGGGTGAAGAACTGTTGTTGTAATTAAGGTGGGTGAAGAACTGTTGTTGTAATTAAGGTGGGTGAAGAAATGTTGTTGTGATTAAGGTGGGTGAAGAAATGTTGTGATTAAGGTGGGTGAAGAAATGTTGTTGTAATTAAGGTGGGTGAAGAAATGTTGTTGTAATTAAGGTGGATGAAGAAATGTTGTTGTGATTAAGGTGGGTGAAGAAATGTTGTAATTAAGGTGGGTGAAGAAATGTTGTTGTGATTAAGGTGGGTGAAGAAATGTTGTTGTAATTAAGGTGGGTGAAGAAATGTTGTTGTGATTAAGGTGGGTGAAGAAATGTTGTGATTAAGTTGGGTGAAGAAATGTTGTTGTAATTAAGGTGGGTGAAGAAATGTTGTTGTAATTAAGGTGGATGAAGAAATGTTGTTGTGATTAAGGTGGGTGAAGAAATGTTGTAATTAAGGTGGGTGAAGAAATGTTGTTGTGATTAAGGTGGGTGAAGAAATGTTGTTGTGATTAAGGTGGGGGAAGAAATGTTGTAATTAAGGTGGGTGAAGAAATGTTGTTGTAATTAAGGTGGGGGAAGAAATGTTGTAATTAAGGTGGGTGAAGAAATGTTGTAATTAAGGTGGGTGAAGAAATGTTGTTGTGATTAAGGTGGGTGAAGAAATGTTGTGATTAAGTTGGGTGAAGAAATGTTGTTGTAATTAAGGTGGGTGAAGAAATGTTGTTGTAATTAAGGTGGGTGAAGAAATGTTGTTGTAATTAAGGTGGGTGAAGAATTGTTGTAATTAAGGTGGGTGAAGAAATGTTGTTGTAATTAAGGTGGGTGAAGAAATGTTGTTGTAATTAAGGTGGGTGAAGAAATGTTGTGATTAAGGTGGGTGAAGAAATGTTGTTGTAATTAAGGAGGGTGAAGAAATGTTGTGATTAAGGTGGGGGAAGAAATGTTGTTGTGATTAAGGTGGGGGAAGAAATATTGCTGTGATTAACTCCTTCACGCCCCGATCTTTCCTTTGCTATATAAAATTGTCTGTTGTTAGTCATAAGATTGAAATAAGTAACGTAATATACAAGATAAGCCATTGGACAAGGATACTAAATAGGTTATATCTATAAAATAGCTTATATTAACTAAAATCTTCTAATGGCACCCAAATTACAGTGGAAATTACGTTCTGGGCCTCAAGGGGTTAAGAGGAGGAAGGAGGTGTTATAGAGGATGTGAGGGAGTGACGTTATTATTATTATTATTATTATTATTATTATTATTATTATTATTTTTATTTTTTATTTTTATTTTTATTTTTTTATGTTGGAACCTATAGCACCTGTAGGATATTTTTTGGGTTTGGGTGAAAAACGTATTTATTTGGATGTGAGAGATAGACAAGAGTGGATTTTGTAGTGATAGGAGTGATAGGATAGGACTGGTAGTGATAGGAGTGAAGGTAAGTATTTTTTTATTTTTTATGTTGGAACCTATAGCGCCTGTAGGATATTTTTTGGGTTTGGGTGAAAAACGTATTTATTTGGATGTGAGAGATAGACAAGAGTGGATTTTGTAGTGATAGGAGTGATAGGATAGGACTGGTAGTGATAGGAGTGAAGGTAAGTATTTTTTTATTTTTTATGTTGGAACCTATAGCGCCTGTAGGATATTTTTTGGGTTTGGGTGAAAAACGTATTTATTTGGGTGTGAGAGATCGAGAGGAGTGGATTTGTTAGTGATAGGAGTGATAGGATAGGACTGGTAGTGATAGGAGTGAAGGTAAGGTAGGTAAGGGGGTGGATAGGTGTTGTGTTTTAAGGGATAGATCAAAATATGCGTGAAAAAAATACACTATCTATCTATGCCTGGGATTATCATAGTGTGCCTGTGGATGGGTGTGCCAATAAGAGGAGGTAGTGATAGGAATGAAGGTGTGATGTGTAAGTTATGGTGGGTGGATAAGTGGTGGTGTGTTTTAAGGGACAGGTGATATCAGGCGTCTAGAATTGAAACTGCACAAGCGCCACTTTTAAAAAACTGAGAAAAACTCACTTAAAGTTTAATCTAAGAAAATCAAGATATGAAACGGCACAAGCGCCACTTTTTATCAATGAAAAAAATGCACCTGAAGTGTTTTCAAAGTATATCAACAACAAATGAAGATATTAGATTAAACTTTAAGCGCGTTTTTCTCAGTTTTTTAAAAGTGGCGCTTGTGCCGTTTCAATTCTAGGCGCCTGATATCACCTGTCCCTTAAAGCACAACACCACTTATCCACCCACCATAACTTACCCATCACACCTTCACTCCTATCACTACCTCCTCTTATTGGCACACCCTTCCACAGGCACACTATGATAATCCCAGGCATAGAGAGATAAGTGTATTTTTTTCACATATATTTTGACTTATCCCTTAAAACACAACACCTATCCACCCCCTTACCTACCTTACCTTCACTCCTATCCTATGTTGTGAAAAAAATACAGGGGTGAATAACTATAGAAAAAAAGAGCACTGATTTATTCCTACACAAATAACATGAATTAAGAGCAGGAGATAAACTAAAATGACATAACAAATAGAAGGGAAAAGAGAGAAAGCGTCACTACCTGTCACAAAGGAGAAAAAAAAGGAAGATTCAGATTAATGAAAGCACAAAAACAAGGCAAATTGATGAAAACTACATGAGAGAGAGAGAGAGAGAGAGAGAGAGAGAGAGAGAGAGAGAGAGAGAGAGAGAGAGAGAGAGAGAGAGAGAGAGAGAGAGAGAGAGAGAGAGAGAAAGCCAGACAGACTGACAGAAAAAGCAGGAGAGACATAAGATCAAAACGCCCACATAACAGAGGTACTACCACACACACACACTCACATACATACACACATACACACTCACTAACATGCACATACATACTCTCACACATACACACTCTCACACTCACCTATCCTATCACCTTTCATCTAATAACAGTAGAGGTAGATAGTAGAGATGGATATATAGTTAACAGTAATAGCAGAGGTAGTAGTAGTAGAGGTAGTACAAACTCACCTAATAACAGAGGTAGTAGTAGTAGAGGTAGTAAACTCACCTATCCCTATAGATGGGAGCAAGGAGGGGGGGCAGCCAGTTCTTGTTCACCTCACAGTGGGCGTCCAGGAACAGCACCACGTCGCCCCTCGCCTCCTCGGCCCCCACGACACGTGTTCGGATCAGACCCGCGCGCTCCTTGTTCCGGACCAGACGCACCTTGTCGCCCCATCGCGTTATGTAGTCGTCGAGTGGTTCCTTGAGGGGGGCTGTGGTGGAGGAGGAGGTGGAGGTGAAGGTAGTGAAGGAGGTGAAGGAGGAGGAGGAGGAGGAGGAGGAGGAGGAGGAGGAGGAGGATTGATTGATTTAATGCCAAAAAAAAGGGGAATGTGCCAGACATCAGAGGGCGGCTGTGGTGGAGGAGGAGGTGGTGGTGATGGTGGAGATGGTGGTGGAGGAGGAGGAGGTGGTGGTGAGGGTAGTAGAGGAGGAGGAGGAGGTGGTGGTGAAGGTGGAGATGGTGGTGGAGGAGGAGGAGGTGGTGGTGAGGGTAGTGGAGGAGGAGGTGGTGGTGAGGGTAGTGGTGGTGGTGGAGGAGGAGGAGGAGGAGGAGGAGGAGGAGGAGGAGGAGGAGGAGGAGGAGGAGGAGGAGAGGAGGAGGAGGAGGAGGAGGTGGTGGTGAGGGTAGTGGAGGAGGAGGAGGTGGTGGTGAGGGTAGTGGAGGAGGAGGAGGAGGAGGAGGAGGAGGAGGAGGAGGAGGAGGAGGAGGAGGAGGAGGAGGAGGAGGAGGAGGAGGAGGAGGAGGAGGTGGAGGTAGTGGAGGAGGAGGTGAAGGTAGTGGATTAAGAAGTGTTGGGGATGAGTGAGAGCATGGGTGGGCACGATAACGAAAAAATTTATCATGATAACCGATAAATTGATAACGATAACCTCATCGGCGATAACCAATAATCGATAACTGGCGATAAATTTATCGCCCGATAAGGCGATAACCGTTAAATCGATAAATCCAAAATTCCGATACTAGCGATAACGATATTGATATTTTAAATAAAAAATCTTAAATGCTATCAGTAAACTGTTAGAAAACCCTTCATTTACCTTTTGCACACTAATATCTTCTAAATTCAATGTTTATCCTGTCTCTTCACTAATGAAAAGTACTGTCTTGCGACGCCATCACTAATTCAATACTATCATACTATAAAATAGTAAAGCACTACTAAATTACAATAAAAATAGGATCAGTTTAGAATAGGGGCGTAAGTGTTCACAACGTTAATAAACGGATATTAAAGAATAGCACCGAATAGTACGTACATACAGTCATATACACGTGCACAAAAAATTAGAACGGAAGAAGCACGGGAACATGGGGAAAAAAATCATCAAAGAACTCGTAAAACCGGGAGCGCGCAGGAACAACACCTCCCCGTCTGACAGTTGGTGAGAGACTGAAGCTGAGCGAACGTTTTGAGAAGACGTCAAGACGGTTAGCTGGGTTTAGACCGTTGTTCGGTTCCCAGCTCGGACCTACCTATTTCTGCCTCCAAGGCACGCGCGGCTCGCCCCTGTGTTAAACTGGACCCCCCCCCAAAGAAAAAATTATCGATTATCGCTAGTTTGGAACCAAAAGTATTGGCGATACCGATGAATCGATAACGCGGGGAAAAAAATGATCGGATAACCGATAACCCGATTTCGTTATCGCGATAATTAATCGCGATAACGCCCACCTATGAGTGTGAGAAGTGGATGTGAAGGTAGTGGATTAAGAAGTGTTGATGAAGAGATGGAGGATGTGTGACAGGTATTGACTCTTTTCTCTCTTTGCTGTATTACTTTTATGTTATCTTAGTTTACATTCCCCTCTTAATAACAGCTCCTTCTCTCCCTCACCCTTATGCCACTCCCTTTAATCCTTCACAAACACCTCCTTCCACCCTATCCTCACCCTTGTCACTGTAGTCATCCACCAGCAGCACCTCCTTCAGGAACTGTGGAGGGGAGCGGTCGATGACGGAGTGGACCGTGCGCATCAGGGTGGAGAAACCCTCGTTGTGGAAGACGATAACGACCGAGGCGGTGGGCAGGTCCTCGGGGTACTCCCAGTGGGCACACCTGAGGGGGGAGGACAGGTGGTGGTGGTGAAGGACTGAGGAGGTGAAGGAGTAAGGGCTTCTATTTATTTATATAAGAACACAAGACAGTGGTTCTCAACTGGTGGTCCACGATGACTTTATTAGTGGTCCACAGGATGTTCACGATATTTGGAAATGAACTGAAATATATTTATAACCAAAATGTTTGCTATCTACCATTTTTATCATATCTCTAAAGTTTAAAAGGAGATGGTCCACAATTTTTTTCTTCAATTAGGCTAGTGGTCCATGGCTTGAAGCGAGTTGAGAACCACTGACATAAGACATAAGAAAATAAGGAAGCTACAAGAGGCCGTGAGACTTACACGTGGTACAGTTGACCCTCGATTTAACGGACTCCATTCATAAGAACATAAGAAAATAAGGAAGCTACAAGAGGCCGCGAGACCTACACGTGGTAGTTCCTGTTTGGTTTTACTCTGTGGTGAGTGGGAAGAGAGGGCGATGAGTGGGGTGTTGAGTGGTGTTATAAGGGTAGGGAAGATGAGTGGGGATTCTGCTTGGTCTTACTCTGTCGGGGTGAGTGGGAACGAGAGGGCGATGAGTGGTGTTATAATTATGTGGATTCGTGAGACAAACAGGAATAATGACTGAGAAAAACATGAACACCAAGAACCACTACAATTACTCCACCACTCACTCCGCATGCCTGGTGTCCGAAATGTCCCTGTCCATGGCAAGGAGTAAGGACTTCTTCTATTTCTGCTGTTGCTATTACTTCTATGACTAAAACAACCAAGGTATAAGGACTTCTATTATTTCTGCTGCTACCACTTCTACAACTAAAACAACTTACTTACAGCATCCTAAACAAACAGCAACCCTCTCCACCACTCACTCCGCATGCCTGGTGTCTGGAATGTCCCTGTCCATGGCTATCTCAATCCAACATTTTGACACTTCCTAGATCATTATCATTCCACCCTCAGATCAGAAAAGAGGTATTAGTCGGAGGAAGACGGGAATAATGACTGAGAAAAACATGAACACCAAGAACCACTACAATTACTCCACACAAGGGTGAGTGGAAGGGTGGAAGGAGGGGTTCGTGGAGGATTAAAGGGTGGAAGGAGGGGTTCGTGGAGGATTAAAGGGTGGAAGGAGGTGTTTGTGAGGGAGGAAAGGATGAAAGAAGGTGTTTGTGAAGGATTAAAGGGTAGAAGGAGGTGTTTGTGAGGGAGGAAAGGATGAAAGAAGGTGTTTGTGAAGGATTAAAGGGAGTGACGAGGCCCAATTTTCGCCAACTTAACGTGTGGCGAGTACGAACAAACAGCAACCCTCTCCACCACTCACTCCGCATGCCTGGTGTCCGAAATGTCCCTGTCCATGGCTATCTCGTCGGACACCACCATGTTGATGCCGTACTCGCTCACCGACATGGACCCCTCGTTCTGCTTGGCCGCCGACAGCTGGTGCGCCTTCCCCCCCTCCCCAGGACCCCCCTTGTGGGCTGCCGGGGGGGGCTCAAAGTTGCCTGCCTTGTCCCCTACATACGTCACCTTCTGTTTGGCCTTGCTCTGTGGGGGCGAGAGGGAACGGGATATTATTATTTTGTTCGATGAGTGGGATTTTGTTCGATTTGAGAGGGCGATGAGTGGGATTTTGTTCAATTTGAGAGGGCGATGAGCAGGGCCGGATTATGACCTCTTGGGGCCCCTAGGCTAATTAAATTGTGGGCCCCCTCAGACGGAGCCACCCTCTAACTCGCCCGCACCCCAATTTTTTTACATTGTATAGCAAAATAAGTGAGCTGAAAAACAAAATATACGCTACATTCACAAATAAGTGTTTTACTGTGTTTAGCACGATGATAAACAACCATGGACTGGGGCCCCATGATTTACAGCTAGGGTCCCAAACAGGGGCCCTTTATCTCAAATAAAGGCCTCAAACAGAGGCCCTTTATCTCAAATAAAGGGCCTCAAACAGGGGCCCTTTATCTCAAATTATTTGTAATTTTATTTTAAGTTAAATGAATTATTCAGCAATGCAAAATATCATCTAAAAAAAAAAATTATATTAGGAAATCTTTTAGCAGGGAGCCTAGGTTTGGGGCCCCCAAGCTAGAGGGGCCCCAGGCTGCAGCCTATACTAGCCTATAGGATAATCCGGGTCTGGCGATGAGTGGGAATAGAGTGGTGTTATAAGGGTAAGTAAGATGAGTGGGGATTCTGTTTGGTCTTCCTCTGTCGGGGTGAGTGGGAAGAGAGGGAGATGAGTGGGGTATTGAGTGGTGTTATAAGGGTAGGGAAGATGAGTGGGGATTCTGCTTGGTCTTACTCTGTCGGGGTGAGTGGGAGATGAGTGGGAATAGAGTGGAGTAGGTAGTACACACAGCATAGCACATCATAACAAAAATACACCTATCCCTTCACCAAACATCCAATAATTACAAAAAAAACCATCGCATTATTACAAAACTACACATTTCCCCTTACCAAACATTTCCAACCATTAAAATAAAATAAAAAAAAAAAAAATTAAAAAAAAAAAACCACCACTACCTCACTCACACCACCACCACTTGCATATGTAGTACTTGAATATATTTAGTACTATGTAACTATGTAATTATACTAAGTACTATGCACTTGAATATATTTAGACCTATGGGAAAAGAAAAGAGAAAAAAGATATATTTAGACCCACGTAAAAAAAATATATAAAAAAAGGATATATTTAGACCCATGTACAAAAAAATAAAAAAAGGATATATTTAGACCCACGTAAAAAAATAAAAAAAAGGATATATTTAGACCCATGTACAAAAAAAAAAAAAAAGGATATATTTAGACCCATGTAAAAATAAAAAAAAAAAGGATATATTTAGACCCATGTAAAAATAAATAAAAAAAAGGATATATTTTGACCCATGTAAAAAAAGGAAAAAAAAGGATATATTTAGACCCATGTAAAAATAAATAAAAAAAAGGATATATTTTGACCCATGTAAAAAAAGGAAAAAAAAGGATATATTTAGACCCATGTAAAAAAAAATAAAAAAAAAGGATATATTTAGACCCATGTAAAAAAAATTAAAAAAAGGATATATTTAGACCCATGTAAAAAAAATAAAAAAAAGGATATATTTAGACCCATGTAAAAATAAATAAAAAAAAGGATATATTTAGACCCATGTAAAAATAAATAAAAAAAAGGATATATTTAGACCCATGTAAAAAAAAAAAATGCCCCTGCCTTCAGTACTCACCACAAGGGCACCAGCGGACCTGAGGGCGTGGCTGGTGGCGGGGTGTAGGTGAGAGGCCAGTAGCAGCACCACCGCCACCACGCCCACCACAGCCACCACCACCTTCACCAGGCGACCGCGGCGGTACTGCAGAATCCTCATCCTGATGTAGGTGAGGCTCAAGCCATTACTCGGCCCCTGGGTGAAAGAGAGAAAGAGAGAGAGTGAGTAAACAGGAATATTATGAGTTAAATTATATTATGTTACTAGCCGAAAAGCCGCCCTCCGGGCGGACTTTTTGGCTAGCTCCCGTGGAGGGCTTTTGGTGGGCCTTTGGCCCACCGAAGATGCTTTTGACCTATGTCAGAAAGATGAAAGATGCTTTGACCTATGTCAGAAAGTTTGGCAAACCTGATCTGTTCATCACCTTTACATGCAATCCCACCTGGCCAGAAATTGTTGACAACCTCTTGCCTGGACAGGCAGAATAGGAAGTAGGCTAGTGAAGTAATAGGACTGAAGTAAAAGAAACCGTCTGTCAGTCGTGCGTTCGTTTTGATAACTTTCTTTTTTCATGCAAAATATCTCACGTATTTTTTCTTTTCTTCACAATTCTCGCTAATACAAAAAAAAAAGAAAAAAAAAAGTGATCGGATCATCCCCAAAGTGGCCTTAAAACCTTCCCCTGGTCGACCTGGTTCCAAAACGGTGTCATATGATGGGATTGCGCCACTGGGGGCGGAACCTATAGCGGACACACAGACACACACACTTTTGATTATATTATTATAGATGAGTTATGAGTAAATAATGTAAGTATAATGTATAGTGTATAATGTTAATGTAATCTGGGAAATGTAGTTAAAAGATTTAGGTAGGGAACGATTTAAGTAGGATGGAATGGTATTAAAAGAGAGAGAGAGAGAGAGAGAGAGAGAGAGAGAGAGAGAGAGAGAGAGAGAGAGAGAGAGAGAGAGAGAGAGAGAGAGAGAGAGAGTAAACAGGAATATTGTAAGTTAAAGTTGGAGTAGTTTGCCTTTTATTTACCTAATACTGTAAAAAAAAAAGTATCCTTATCCTTACACTGTTGAGGCTCAAGACATTACTTTGGACCTGGGTGAGAGAGAGAGAGAGAGAGAGAGAGAGAGAGAGAGAGAGTAAAGTTGAACCTGTTAGCCTTTGCCTTTAACACTAAAAAAAACCCAAGTAATGTACAGAGCATAACACACACACACACACACACACACTGATAAACACTAATACGTAAGAATAGGCTAACTTATAAAAAAACTTAGGAAACAGAAAGAAAACTCACTGATAACAATAGAATACAGTGTAGGCTACATACATACATACATACATACATACATACATACATACATATATATAGAAATGGTCTGTGTATGTGATATTGTACGTACACATATGTATGTTTATAGATAACACACGTAGGTAGCCGATACATACATGACCTAACATATACACATGCACAAAAAGTTCTTCCACCTTCAAATATGACACATCGACAGACAAGCTTGCGTTCGCATCACTATTTTTGTTCTTCTTTTACAAGTTATTTTCTCTCCATACCTCTCCATAATAATAATAATAATAATAATAATAATAATAATAATGATACTACTACTACTACTACTACTACTACTAATAATAATAATTACCTCCAACCTAAACATAATTTTCAAACACTAAATCACACACAAAAACATCACAGGAGCGACAAGTGTGATTTTTCATTAATCAGCTTGCACTCGATGGCTTTTCTAAATGTAGATCCATAATATGAAACAATCTGTACGTATGGCAGGAGCGAATAAATGTTGCTCCTCCTCCTCCTACACCCTGCTAACACTGTGCAGGTTCGGTGGCCTTTGTGGGAGGAGGAGGAGGAGGAGGGGGAGGGAAGAGAAGAAATGAGGGGGAACAAGGAGGAGGAGGGGAGGAGGAGGGGAAGAGAAGAAATAGGGGGAACGAGGAGGAGGAGGAGGAGGAGGAGAGGAGAGGAAATGAGGGGGAACGAGGGAGGGAGGAGGAGAAGAAATAAGGGGAACGAGGAGGAGGAGGGGAGGAGGAGGGGAAGAGAAGAAATGAGGAGGGAGGAGGAGGAGGAGAGGAGGAGGAGGGAGAGAGGGGAAGAGAAGAAATAAGGGGGAACGAGGAGGAGAGAGACGGATAACGGTGAGAGAGGAGGGTGAATAAGGGGGAGAGAGGAAATGAGGGGGGACGTTTAGGAGGAGAGAGGAGGCGAGGAGGAGGAGAGAAGAAGTGAAGGGCAACAGGGAGGAGAGAAGATGAGGGGAGGAGGAGAGAGGAGGCGTGGAGGCGTGGAGGAGGAGAATAAGATAAAAAATGAGGGGGAACAGGAAGGAGGGGAGATGAGGGGAGGAGGAGATGAGGGAGGGAAGGATAAGGGGAGATGAGGGAGGGGAGGAGGAGGAGGAGGATATATGGGAGTGTGGGGAGGAGGAGGAGGAGGAGGAGGTAGGTGGGAGAAATATAAGGAGGGTGTTGAAACGAGTTACAGTAGAGAGAGAGAGAGAGAGAGAGAGAGAGAGAGAGAGAGAGAGAGAGAGAGAGAGAGAGAGAGAGAGAGAGAAGAGAGAGAGAGAGAGAGAACCCGCCTATCATTTTCTTCAACTTTTCAATAAATTTCGCTACATTTACCATAACATTTAGATTTCCAAAACTAAGACACAAGAACATAAGAGATACAAAACTTAAATCACACTTTTGAACTCTCTCTATAAACCATCGTGACCAATAAGACAATAGAAACAAAAGAACTTAATGATTATCTTATTCTTGTGATGGTACAATTTTTTTTTCGCTACTGTACTGTTGTTCATATCAAGAGCGGAAGCGATGGTGTGTGTGTTCGGCAGCTGTCATGTGTAGAAGCCGCGACATATGGTGTGTGTGGTGTGCTGGTGTGTGTGGTGTGTGTGGTGTGTGTGGTGTTTGGTTGTGTGTGGTGGAATGTGTGTGTGGATGTGTGTGGTGTGTGGAGAGAGAGAGAAAAAGAAAGAAGAGAAAAAAAAAAATGATGAGTAGAATTGAGTGAGAAAAAAAAAAAATGATGAGTGAGAAAAAAAGAGAATGAGGAGTGAGAAAAAAGAGAATGAGTGAGGAGTACAGAGAGAGAGAGAGAGAGAGAGAGAAGAGGAGAGAGATGAGAGAGATGAGGAGAGAGAGAGAGAGAGAGAGAGAGAGAGAGGAGAGAGAGAGAAGAGAGAGAGAGAGAGAGAGAGAGAGAGAGAGAAAGATAAAAAAAAATGACGTGAGTGAGATAAAAAAAGAGAAATGAGAGAGAGAGATAAAAAAGAGAATGAGTGAGTGAGTAAGAAGAGAGAGAGAGAGAGGAGAGAGAGAGAGAGGAGAGAGATGAGAGAGAGAGAGAGAGAGAGAGAGAGAGAGAGAGGAGAGGAGAGAGAGAGAGAGAGAGAGAGAGGCGAGAGGAGCGAGAGAGAGAGAGAGAGGAGAGAGAGAGAGAGAGAGAGAGAGAGAAGAGAGAGAGAGAGAGAGAGAGAGAGAGAGAGAGAGAGAGAGAGAGAGAGAGAGAGAGATATGGGTGAAAAGAAAATGGGCAAGAATAGGAAAATACAAGGAAAAATGAAACAATCCTACAAGGCATCAAAGTCGTCAAAGCCTTGCAGTATAGGATCAGAGGAAAGGCATTAACCCCTTGAGACCCAGAACGTAATTTCCTTTGTAATTTGGGCACCATTAGACGATCTGTTGTGACTATAAGCAATGTTTTATAGCTATGACCTGTTTAGTATCCTTGTCCGCTAACTAATTTGGTATATTCAGTTACTTTTCGTTATTTTATGGCTAACAACATACGATTTTTTATAGCCAAGGTAAGATCTGGGCGTGAAGGGGTTAAGGCATTAGACAGAGAAGGAACAAAGACGCTACCCAAGAAAACAATTAAAACATAGACATTAACCCTTCACGCCCAGATCTTTCCTTTGCTATAAAAAATTGTCTGTTGTCGAGCCATAAAATTACGAAAAGTAGCTGAATATACCAAATTAGTTAGTCGACAAGGATACTAAACAGGTCATAGCTATAAAATATTGCTTATTAGTCACTAAAAATCGTCTAATGGTACCCAAATTACAATGGAAATTACGTTCTGGGCCTCAAGGGGTTAAATAAAACGTTAATATTCTACTAAGATCCAAAGAAAACGAGGTAGTAATGATAAGTGTTTGGGCAGTGAAGAGGATGAAAAAAAGAGTAAATATATTTTTTTCATCACAAAGGACTGGCCAAGGAAAAAAATAAAAGTACCAAAAAGTCCAAGCAAGATTGATAGATAGATTAACAAGTTTATGTATCAATAAGAAAAAAAATGCAATAAGTGCTAGAATAAACGCAAATTGTGATAAATCCTACAAAATCTTCAAGAAACTTCCCCTATCTAACATGTCTCTAACTATTTACTATAAAAAGACGGGAAATAAACAGGCTTTTCTATGCTCTTTGTTTATATTTACCCTTGACCAATCCTCTGTATAAAAATAAAATAATAAAAATCTATGTGAAATATGTAAATCTGTAAAACAAAACTATCCTCTGTAAAATAAAATAATAAAAATCTATGCGAAATATGTAAATCTGTAAAAAAAACCCTATCCTCTGTAAAATAAAATAATAAAAATCTATGTGAAATATATAAATCTGTAAAAAAAAAATATCCTGTAAAATAAAATAATAATAACAATAAATAAATAAATCAATAAACAAAAGGTAGACTGTACTATTATGAAAAAAGTATAATCATTCAAAATAAAAATATAAGGAAGGAAAAAGAAGACTACAGTATATAATAAAAATCTGGCCAAATATTCCATCACAATAAATAGACCTCTCCTACACAATTAAGGATTTTTTTAGCTACAGTATAAACATTCAGCATAATAGGTATATACGGTTTATGGAACTGTCGCCGATAGGAACTCTCGCCGAAACACTAACCCAGAACTTCCACCGACATTGGAACACTCGCCGATGTGTACATTTTCGGCGACAGTTCAACTTGTAATATATGAAAAGGAATCTAAAGGCTGATTCACACTGGCGTTTTTTCGGCATCTTTATAGGACGAGAAGTCGGTCTCTTGAAAGACCGAGCGATCGGTGTGTGATTTTTGTTGAAAACCTATTGCGATCATGACACCAGCCCCAGACCCAGACCCCTTCTCGTCCTATAAAAATGCCGAAAAAACGCCAGTGTGAATCAGCCTTAACCCAATCTAACCACATAACCTAGCCTAACTATTCAGGCTATTGTTGGTATTTAATCCCTGAATGCAGAAACACAGGTAATGGGAACACTCAGCGACATAGGCGAGTGTTCCCATTGGCAACAGTTCCAGGTACCGTATACAGGGAGGTCCCGTTATACGAACATTCGGTATACGAGAATCCGATGATACGAGATGTGTAAATCAGGGTCTATTTTCAATAAACGAGATCGAAAATCCAATGATACGACATTCAAACTGGGGTGAGTAAAATTATCAAGCTCAAAATACCCTACCACTCCCTGTCTGGACAAAGGGGGATTTGGTTGACCCCAGTGAGGTCACCCCTAGCAAGCCGTGACCTGAAGGGTAATTAAGCATATGGTGCGGCCTGACATTTAGGGGTAATTAGCAGGTGTGCAGCCCCAACCTTGGGACCGCAGTCAGGTCACCCCTAGCAAGGCGTGACCTGAAGGGTAATTAAGCATATGGCGCGGCCTGACCTTTAGGGGTAATTAGCAGGTGTGCGGCCTCAACCTTGGAACCACTACACTACTTTCTCTTGTATCACGTGGCGTCCCATACATTACAACGTCTTTTTTGCTTGTTATGCATGTTTTATGTTTAATTAATGTGCAGTTGTTATTTTGTGTGCTATTTTCTCTTTAAGAAGGTTTTTTCTACAGAATAGGTAGTACAGTGTGGGTAATATAGACGCTGTGTGTTTGTTGTGTTTGCTATAGTTTATTTTAGCTTGAAAAACATGTTGTTGTTTTTTTTTCTTTTTTGATGGGGTCCTGGAACCAAACCTATATTTTACCATTAGTTATGTGTTTCGCTATACGAGATTTCGCTTTACGAGTATGCCAGGTGGAACCTAACTGCTCGTATCTTCGGGACCTCCCTGTATAAAACTTTTTTTCTCTTTCTCTATACTTCCTTATTCTTCCTTTATTCAATGTCCTTATCTCTATTCATTTCATTATCTCTATCTCTCTAACTTTTTTCAGGTATATTCTACAACCTTCAATATGACTTAGTATATATAAAAAATCTCTCCATTTGCCACCTGGTCACAGAGTCAAGGCGACAGTTATGCCGTGACAGCAATCAACACACTCACTACCACCACTTCAGCTAAATGTGAATACTTAGGACATCATTACTTGTTATTATTGTTACCAGCACTATTACTTGTTATTATTGTTACCAGCACTATTACTTGTTATTATTGTTACCAGCACTATTACTTGTTATTATTGTTACCAGCACTATTACTTGTTATTATTGTTACCAGCACTATTACTTGTTATTATTGTTATCAGCACTATTACTTATTATTATTGTTATCAGCACTATTACTTGTTATTATTGTTATCAGCACTATTACTTGTTATTATTGTTATCAGCACTATTACTTGTTATTATTGTTACCAGCACTATTACTTGTTATTATTGTTATCAGCACTATTACTTGTTATTATTGTTACCAGCACTATTACTTGTTATTATTGTTACCAGCACTATTACTTGTTATTATTGTTACCAGCACTATTACTTGTTATTATTGTTACCAGCACTATTACTTGTTATTATTGTTACCAGCACTATTACTTGTTATTATTGTTACCAGCACTATTACTTGTTATTATTGTTACCAGCACTATTACTTGTTTATTATGTTACCAGCACTATTACTTGTTATTATTGTTACCAGCACTATTACTTGTTATTATTGTTATCAGCACTATTACTTGTTATTATTGTTACCAGCACTATTACTTGTTATTATTGTTACCAGCACTATTACTTGTTATTATTGTTACCAGCACTATTACTTGTTATTATTGTTATCAGCACTATTACTTGTTATTATTGTTACCAGCACTATTACTTGTTATTATTGTTACCAGCACTATTACTTGTTATTATTGTTATCAGCACTATTACTTGTTATTATTGTTACCAGCACTATTACTTGTTATTATTGTTATCAGCACTATTACTTGTTATTATTGTTATCAGCACTATTACTTGTTATTATTGTTATCAGCACTATTACTTGTTATTATTGTTACCAGCACTATTACTTGTTATTATTGATACCAGCACTATTACTTGTTATTATTGTTACCAGCACTATTACTTGTTATTATTGTTACCAGCACTATTACTTGTTATTATTGTTATCAGCACTATTACTTGTTATTATTGTTATCAGCACTATTACTTGTTATTATTGTTATCAGCACTATTACTTGTTATTATTGTTATCAGCACTATTACTTGTTATTATTGTTACCAGCACTATTACTTGTTATTATTGTTATCAGCACTATTACTTGTTATTATTGTTATCAGCACTATTACTTGTTATTATTGTTATCAGCACTATTACTTGTTATTATTGTTACCAGCACTATTACTTGTTATTATTGTTATCAGCACTATTACTTGTTATTATTGTTACCAGCACTATTACTTGTTATTATTGTTATCAGCACTATTAATTGTTATTATTGTTACCAGCACTATTACTTGTTATTATTGTTATCAGCACTATTACTTGTTATTATTGTTATCAGCACTATTACTTGAAATTATTGTTATCAGCACTATTACTTGTTATTATTGTTATCAGCACTATTACTTGTTATTATTGTTATCAGCACTATTACTTGAAATTATTGTTATCAGCACTATTACTTGTTATTATTGTTATCAGCACTATTACTTGTTATTATTGTTATCAGCACTATTACTTGTTATTATTGTTATCAGCACTATTACTTGTTATTATTGTTACCAGCACTATTACTTGTTATTATTGTTATCAGCACTATTACTTGTTATTATTGTTACCAGCACTATTACTTGTTATTATTGTTATCAGCACTATTACTTGTTATTATTGTTATCAGCACTATTACTTGTTATTATTGTTATCAGCACTATTACTTGTTATTATTGTTATCAGCACTATTACTTGAAATTATATGTACGGTATGTCAATGTATATCAATAGTTCACAAAAGACAATGAAAATACTATAGCATGAGATCCATAAAAGAGCTTCGGCTTAACCCCTTGAGACCCAGAATGTAATTTCTATCGTAATTTAGCTATCATAAGACAATTTTTAGTGACTATCGGCAATATTTTATAGATATGACCTGTTTAGTATCCTTGTCGACTAAATAATTTGGTATATTAAGTTATTTTTTGTAGTTTTATGGCTAACAACAGACAATTTTTTTTATAGCAAAGGAAAGATCTGGGCGTGAAGGGGTTAATGGACCGTGGCTTGTATGACTATAATTGATCATGAACATTATTATATTAGTACGCCAAGCCGAATAAACTATCAAGTAAGTATGAAGTATTACGCACAAGCCTGCCTAGTGGTTAAGATAAGATTCACTTCTACTTTCCTGCTATAACTCAGTGATTACTCATTGTTACAATAATGTCATGTAATAGTTGTGGTTTGTAGTACAGTAAAACCTCTCATATTCGGACTAATTGGGCCAAGGAGTGGTCCGAGTAATGCAAGGATCCGAATAATGGGGGGATATGTGTATATATATATATATATATATATATATATATATATATATATATATATTATATATATATATATATATATAATATATATATATATATATATATATATATATATAAAAAAAAAAAATCTAGGTGTATTATCTAGCAGGGATAGCTAGCTAGGAAAAAGCTAGTATATAGCTAGGAAATTTCGACCCCTGAAAAAAAAAAAAAAAAATTCTAGGTGTATGTATGTATAGCTAGGAAATTTCGACCCCTATATATAAAAAAAAAAAAAAAAAAAAAAAAAAAAAAAAAAAAAAATCTAGGTGTATATATGTATAGCTAGGAAATTTCGACCCCCTAAAAAAAAAAAAAAAAAAAAAAAAAAAAAAAAAAAAAAAAAATCTAGGTGTATACGTATATAGCTAGGAAATTTCGACCCAAAAAAAGGAGAAGGTCCGAATAATGTCAAAGTCCGAATAATGAGGGTCCGAATATGAGAGGTTTTACTGTAGTTATGAGACAAACTTATCTACTTTTGTCTTTTCTACTTTGTCTTTCGAGTCTTTTGGGTAATTCTAAAATGAGAAAAAATGCCTCCACCTCTTTCTTGAGAAGAGGGTACCGTAATAAAAAATGAAAGAAAAAAAAGGTTACAGGGAGTTTCGTACACAAGTTGTTTCGTACCCAGGTTTTGTTAGTTGTTACGTACCCTGATTTAAAGTTTTTCGTACATACCTGGTGTCGTTTCGTAACTCTAGTAATCAAGTTCAACTCTGAGCTGAGTGTACGAAACAACTATGGTTTCATATAGACTACGCAACAACTTTTTGGTGTACGAAACAACTTGTGTACGAACTGACTACACCCCGAAAAAAAATACCTCTACCTCTTTCTTAATTTTCTTCCCCCATAGTCAACAACTTATCAAAACTCAACAAACAAACACCAATTATAATCATCTCCTTGTCCTACATAAAATAATCTATTATTAAAACACACAATTTCCTACCTCCTAATAATCTTTGGTAACATAAGTAATGCATTTGAGACTAAATTTAATGCAGAGATTTCACCTAAGCGTGAAAAGTAAAGTCTCAAAATCAGCTATCATAGTTACAATAATGTCCAGTAATAGTTGTGGTTTGTAGTAGTTATGAGACAAACTTCTACCTTCTACAAGTAGTCTACCTCCTAATAATCTTTGGTAACATAAGTAATGCATTTGAGACTAAATTCAACACCAAGATTTCAGTGCATTTTTTATCATGCTAACTGGGCGACCAAAATGTCTCCCAGTGATGGAAAACTGTCGCCCAGTAAGGACATTTTTAAGCTACTGGGCGACAAGATATTTATTCATAAAATCCTTCCTGGATGCAATGGCTTATCACGTCTGTGTGTGTAAGATCCAGAAGTGTTTCTTATTACTGCATATGATCCTTATTTGTATATATTTCTTCTTTTAATGTCTATATAATCTTGTGCCGCCATATATATCCCGTCGATTGTTTGCATAGTGAAAATTTGTTGGTGTCACTGGAAGATTCATAAGCACAGCATGGAAAGGGAGGGGAGGGGTCACACAACATACCAAATGGGGAAGATAATACCAAAAAGCTGTAGTTTAACAGGTATCTATGCCTACTACCACCCTTCTGGATATCCAAGGAATGTCGCCCAGTAAGATTTGCTTAAAAAATGCTCTGCAGGATTTAACCTAACCGTGAAGAGGAGTGGGGACACCTCTATTAAACTATTATCACTCTCACCAAGCATGACTTCTTTCTTTTTGACCTGTGATACATACACCACAAGATGTAGTAACTATCTCCATTATCTACCAGCAATATTTTATAGATAATTATGACCTGTTTAGTATCCTTATCCACTAGCTAATTTGGTATAGTATTAAGTTAGTTTTTGTAATTTTATGACTATCAACAGACGAATTTATATGGCAAAGGAAAAATCTGGTCGTGAAGGGGTTAATGAAGCAGCCTGTGTAATTGCGTGAAGGGGTTAATGAAGCAGCCTGTATAATTCTAAGAAAAAAAATGCCTGTCCCAGATAGCCTATGCAGAGTAAACAAGAAACAAATCTAGACCGTTGTATGGTCCAGAATTTAATTGTAATCACACATGCAGACTGAAGATATTTCATACTGACACACAGATTTGTTTCCTTGGCGTCATATGAGGTTTATATAAGGCCAATTCGGTCAAAGAAGCTGTCATGAACGAAAAAATGAATATTCTACCCCGTCCTCGCTGCTGTCATGGGAACTTGTGGGTTGGATATCATGGTTTCTGGGTGGGGAAATGGCCTCTAACGCCACGCCACGTACACTTTCCCTACCTACAGCACCACAACTCTATAGTGACTAAACTATGAAGGGTTTCTCTAAATTATACCTAATGTTACGGTAAAACTGCATAAGCACTGCTCCAAGCAGATCTGAATGACATTACAGCAGCATATAGTACACTTACTGTAACTACTTCATAGGGTTTAGGATACTCAGGGAGGACACTCAGAACATAAACACTAGCTGGCGATCTTAGTGTAGCCCGTAACCAACGTCGCCACTCTGTTTTTGTTTTGTAATTTGTTCATTTATAGCCCTAATATGACACAGATGAAGACACAAAATGACACTCTCCAGATAGCCCCTTCTAACTTTCCTGAAATCATAGATGTAGAAATGTAAGTATTAACGCCACCACACGTCTGTAAATAAATAAGAAACGTTGTCCTGGCGACTTTAGTGTTATCTACGGTAAACATTATGCAGGCTTGTGTGGATGTAGACTCACCTTGGACGTGGAAAAAATGTGTGGTCGCTCCGATCAGCCGGGAAGTGCCAGACTGTCTTATAAACATTTGACGTGTAGGCCGCACAATGGCCCATCCTGATCTCATGTATTGTTCTTCTATTTACTTCATTACTGGATACTTCATACATAAATTCAGTACTAACACGATGCTAAAAAAAATAGTGTTGTCTTTATTGTCAAATTAAAGAAGAAATCAATTGAAGTTGTATATATAATCTTTGTACAGAAGTTAAGATTAGCCACCCATTGCATACTCGCACTCCCTAAATTCGGTAATTTACAAAATTCTACAAATCCCCCAAATCAAAAATTTTCTTTTGTTTTTGGGGCCCATTATTATTTCTTAAAGTCTCTTTTATTAAAAGAAAATAAGAAAATAAGAAAAAAAAGGAAGCTACAAGAGGCCTGGACCTCCGTAGATAACAGTAAGTCGCCACCTAGAAATGTCCCAGGCGCCAAATTTACGAATTATAGCCTCACTACTTTTTTTATGTGCCACTGAAGATGTTACACATAGTTTTTTCATGACTAATCCCCCTTTTCCCCACGTTGTTTTATGCTTTGTTTTGCAAAAAAGAGGGTTTAAATTTTTCAATACGTTTTTTTTTTCTTGGGGCGACGACGCAAGGGTACGACACTCAGAAAATAAACATACCAATTTTACTGTTGGTAGCCCTTTTAATATTTTTTGTAATTTGTTCATTTTACCTAATATGCACAGATGAAGACAAAAAGACACAGATCCCCAAAAACCCCCTTTCTAACTTTCCTAAAACCAGGATTAAAAATGTGTTTAACGCCCCCCAAACGTCTGAAACAGAAAAAAAAGTTGTCCGGGCGACTTTACTGTTTTCTACGTACACGAAGTAGTTCCTGTACTTTAAAACCCCCCACCCTCCCCCCTATTTAAAACCCCTTCCCTTTAAAAGCTTTAATGTATGCATGTACTCTAAATACAAGAAAGTCCAAATGTAGTTTTTTTCTAATTTTATTGGGGAAAAAAAAAAGAAAAGGAAAGAGAGGGGAAGGGGGGGGGGGGAGGGGGCCAGGGGGGAAAAAAAAAAAAATAATTTTGGGCCCCCCTTTTTTTTTTTGGGGCCCCTGGCTAAACCCTTTGTAAATTGAGTGCACTTTTCTTCTTAAAAAAGAGGAAGAAAGGGGAAAAAAAGAAAAAAGGGGGAAAAAAAAAAGTAAGGATTCCAACTGGAAAAAGGGTTTAAGAAAAAAAAAAAGAAAAACTGGCCCCCCCCCCCCAAAAAAACAACATAATTAAAAAAATATTTGCAAAAGGGGTTTTGGGAATTTTTGGGGGGTTTAAAAAACCCCCAACAAATTTTTTTTTCTTTTTTCCCCCCCCTTTTTTTTTTTTTTTCCCCCCTTTTATCCTTTCCTTTCTTTTATATTTTTTTTAATTTTTAAAAATTTTTTTTATAAAAAAATTATAAAAAAGGGGGGGAGGGTTTCCCCCCGGGTTTTAAAATTTTTTCCCCCAAATTTGGGGCGGGACCTTGGGGGGGCAAGGGGTTTTTTTATTTTAAAAGGGGGATTCCCCTTTTATGAAAAATTTGTCTGGAACCTAAACACACCTGAGACTACCTAATCATTGTAACCCTTGACACCCATAGCATAATTTTCATTGTAATTGAGCTACCATTAGAAGATTTTTAGTGAATAGCAGTATTTTATAGATATGACCTGTTTAGTATCCTTGTCGACTAACTAATTTGGTATATTCAGTTATTTTTTCGTAATTTTATGGCTCGACAACATACAATTTTTTATAGCAAAGGAAAGATCTGCAGTGGCGTACCAACGGGGTGGGGGGGGCATGCGGCCATGGCCCCTCCCCCTTTTGCAAAGAATAATATATATACATATATTTTGGCCCCCCCTTTTCAATATTCTGGGTACGCCACTGACTACACCTGTGGGAAATCGTGAGTCGCGACAGGTGTTTCTTGACTTATTTCCATACAGATGTGCAAGCCCTATACCGGCACCAAAACCTGCAAACCGAGTGTCCTAAACTTAAGAAGTAACGGATTCAAGCTGGAAAAGCGTCTATAGATTGAAAAAAATTAGTGAAAATCTGGTTCACCCCTCCCCCCCCCCACCACACACATCATAATCTATATTAATATATATAACTATCCACCAGGTGTTTGGATTGCGTAATGAATTGAATTGGGAATAATATACTAACACCTATGCCAATACGTACGTCTCTCTCTCTCTCTCTCTCTCTCTCTCTCTCTCTCTCTCGTCTCTCTCTCCTCTTCTCTCTCTCTTCTCTCTCTCCTCTCTCCTCCTCTCCTCTCTCTCATCTTCTTCTCTCTCTCTCTCTCTCTCTCTCTTTTCTCTCTCACTCTCATCTCTCTCTCTCTCTCTATATATATTATATCTTATATTATATATATATTTTATATTATATGAACACAGCCCGGTAGTTACGCCGAGCCGTCCCTTTCACCAGTGTTTGATGGCCCGCAGGCAGCCTCGAGGGTCGGGACCTATGACACGGAGGCTAATTTGTAGAAAACTTTTTTGTATTCTTTCCATGACAGTGCGAGGCGTGCCCTGTATTTCTAGGGGTCACGTCGCAGCCCCTGATGGCAGCTACTAGTACCTAGGTCACCTTGCTGAGGGTAATGTGCAACTTTGTATTTTATGTCACTCCCTCCCATGCTCTCTCATTTTTTATGTCAAGGCATTCTATGTATATATGCACTTATACTATACTACTGATACTATGTCCCCTAATGTGCCTATATTATGTATTCTTTGTTTTGCTCTAGTACTTAAGTTAACTCCTTGTCTTGTTGTTGTTGCTCTTTTGGTATGTATGCCTCCGGGCGATACTAAAATTATTATTATTATTATTATTATTATTATGTATGGTCAAGTTTTAAATTCATGCTATCTGCTGCCTTTGCTGTCTCATTTTTATTAATTAGGATTTTTCTATACGTAGTACTAGAATATGACGCCTTGTGCACAATAAATAAAATAAAATAAAATCAATCTCTCTCATTTAAAAGCTTGAAAAATACGATAATTCTCAAATATTTCATGATATAAACTGTCATTGCCACGTGGAAGACGCACTACTTTACTTATAATGGAGTGAAAGTTACCACCACCACCACCACCACCACCCTGTGAATACTAAATTACCCCCCTCCCACAGTGATAAACTTTTTTTTTACGATATCAAAGACTACAACGTAAATACAAAATTATCCAGTCATGTTGATACTTATATATATATATATATATTTTTTTTTTTTTCTCTCTCTCTCTCTCTCTCTCTCCCCTCTCTCTCTCTCTCTCTCCTCTCTCTCTCTCTCTCTCTCTCTCTCTCTCTCTCCTCTCATTTTGTGTATTGGACTAACGAACCGTCCCTTAAAAAACAGCACCTCTTTCTCTCTCTCTCCTCTCTCTCTCTCTCTCTCCTCTCTCTCTCCTCTCTCTCTCTCTCTCCCTCTCTCTCCCCTCTCTCTCTCTCTCTCCTCTCATTTTGTGTATTGGACTAACGAACCGTCCCTTAAAAAAACCCACACCTCTTTTCTCTCTCTCTCTCTCTCTCTCTCTCTCTCCTCTCTCTCCTCCTCTCTCGTCTCTCTCTCTCCTGCTCTCTCTCTCCTCTCTCTCTCTCTCTCTCTCTCTCTCTCTCTCTCTCTCTCTCTCTCCTTCTCTCTCTCTCTCTCTCTTCTCTCATTTTGTGTATTGGACTAACGCCCCTAAAAAAAAGAAGAAGAAGAAGAAGAAATAAGCACCTGGAGCCTTGAAACGCCATGCAATGCTAGACGTGCTCCTTTAGTGCTCGTCAAGTGTTTATTAATTTTGTAAGAGAAAGGGAAAAGAACTCGGCTATTTTAGATTTGTTGATTTCTATTTCTCGTCGACGTCCTTGAGAGAATAAGTTACCAAATCAAATAGGAAGTTATCATTTGTGTGTATACGTTTTAGTTACCATAATACGTAAGGTAGGTTAGGAAAGACTTGTAGGTCCTCACGTCTTCCTTGTTAATTTTTTTTTCTTGGTTATGCCGAACAGGAACTACCAAACAGTCATCTATTGTTTTAAGTTATCTTTTGTTTTAGTCCCCATAATACGTAAGATATATTTGGAAAGGTCCGAAATACATGTAGGTTCTCACGTCTTCTTTTTAATATATTTCTTTTTGGTAGATATGTATTTGTCTATTTGCCTATTATAATTATCTATCTATTCATCTACCTATATCTATTTATGCGTTTGTCTATTTGCCTACTATATATCTACCTATTCATCTACCTATATCTATCTATTTATGCATTTGTCTATTTGCCTACTATCTACCTATATTCATCTACCTATATCTATTTATGCGTTTGTCTATTTGCCTACTATCTATCTATCTATTCATCTACCTATATCTATTTATTTATGCATTTGTCTATTTGCCTACTATCTATCTATCTATTCATCTACCTATATCTATCTATTTATGCATTTGTCTATTTGCCTACTATCTATCTATCTATTCATCTACCTATATCTATCTATTTATGCATTTGTCTATTTGCCTACTATCTATCTATCTATTCATCTACCTATATCTATTTATGCGTTTGTCTATTTGCCTACTATCTATCTATCTATTCATCTACCTATATCTATTTATTTATGCATTTGTCTATTTGCCTACTATCTATCTATCTATTCATCTACCTATATCTATTTATGCGTTTGTCTATTTGCCTACTATCTATCTATCAACCTATCTGAAAAGTCCATTCTATGTTAAGGACTCATGCTTAAAATGATGCCTATGTTTACCTGATAATAGGGTTAACTATGATCAAACACCTGAAATTTAGAAGAACCGTAGTACATATTATTCCCTTCTCCTGGCATCAAATATCAGTCAATAAGCACAGCAAGGGAAGAGTAACAAGACACCTCCCGAACTAAATTGGCCCACCCCCCTTTCTTTATTCGCTTACTGTCTTCTTTATAGGGACTGGCAATTAAGTGGGCTTTGTGTTACCACTTTTTGTTGTGCCCTTGGCCAGTCCTTTGTGATGTGATGTGGGGGGGAAAAAAAAAAAGCAGGATTTTTCACCTCGTTAAAAAAAAAAATTGACCATCCTGTGAAGGGGCGTAAATGCGGTAATGGCTGGCTCGTGGACACTTGTTTGTTTTCTATCCAAGAGAAACCCGGCGTCCTCCCGGAGCCTGCCTGGTCGTAGGGATGAAGGAGGTAAGGGCTGAGGTGGGCCAAGGCCTTTCGAGGATGCTCAAGCCACGAGTTTAGCCCCTTCACGCCCAGATCTTTTCTTTGCTATGTAAACTCGTCTGTTGTTAGCCATAAAATTATAAAAAAGTAATTAAATATACCACATTAGTGAGTCGACAAGGATACTAAACATGTTCTTTCCTTTGCTATATAAAATCGTCTGTTGTTAGCCATAAAATTATATAAAAGTAACTAAATATACCAAATTAGTGAGTCAACAAGGATACTATAAACAGGTCAAATCTATACAGCATTGCTTATCAGTAAAAATCATCTAATGGTACCCAAATTACGATGAAAACGTTCGGGCTCAGGGTTAGGTAGCACCAAGCTCGAGGAGCAATGACAGGGAACGCGAGTTAGCCAGTCCAGACTTTGTCTTCTATGACAACTGTATGACAACATTTGATTCCACAGCATGGACAAACACCTGTCTTTTCCTTGCTATATACAAATCGTTCTGTTTAGCCATACAATTATAAAAACACTATTTCCCAATGATGAGATCAAACAGGTCTCATAACAGGTACAAACATCCTATACTACATTGCTATCAGTAAAACATCGTCTAATGGTCCAAATTACGATGGAAACTTTGTCTTCTGTGGACTCAAGGGACCTTAGCATCCACGAGGAGACAAACTGTTCAACAGCGGAAACGCGTTAGCTTTAATGCCAGTGACACCTTCTGTCTCTCCTACATGCATGAGACAAACACCTTCTGTCTCTCCTACATGCATGAGACAAACACCTTCTGTCTCGCCTACATGCATGAGACAAACACCTTCTGTCTCTCCTACATACATGAGACAAACACCTTCTGTCTCTCCTACATGCATGGCACTTCGTCTAGCCGTTCGAGTCCCCTAGTTCTGCTGACTGCGGCAGCTTGTTTCTATAGTCAATAACCTGAGTTGGTACTCTGCAAAGTGTCTAGAAGAAAAACTCTATCTTATCCTACATGCATGAGACAAACACCTTCTGTCTCTCCTACATGCATGAGACAAACACCTTCTGTCTCTCCTACATGCATGAGACAAACACCTTCTGTCTCTCCTACATACATGAGACAAACACCTTCTGTCTCTCCTACATGCATGAGACAAACACCTTCTGTCTCTCCTACATGCATGAGACAAACACCTTCTGTCTCTCCTACATGCATAGACAAACACCTTCTGTCTCTCCTACATGCATGAGACAAACACCTCTGTCTCTCCTACATGCATGAGACAAACACCTTCTGTCTCTCCTACATGCATAGACAAACACCTTCTGTCTCTCCTACATGCATGAGACAAACACCTTCTGTCTCTCCTACATGCATGAGACAAACACCTTCTGTCTCTCCTACATGCATGAGACAAACACCTTCTGTCTCTCCTACATGCATGAGACAAACACCTTCTGTCTCTCCTACATGCATGAGACAAACACCTATCTGACCTTCTGTCTCTCCTACATGCATGAGACAAACACCTTCTGTCTCTCCTACATGCATGAGACAAACACCTGTCTCTCCTACATGCATGAGACAAACACCTTCTGTCTCTCTCTACATGCATGAGACAAACGTAAAATAAATTGTACAGAGAAAGAAACAGTTGATTATATTTAATTTATAATATATTAGTTTAGCTTATATGAATTTAGCACTACCGTAGATAGCACTAATATAGTCGCCACCTGTAATCATGTCGACAGCCGCCAAATATTACGAATTATAGCATCACGTGATGCTATAATTCGTAATATTTGGCGGCTGGCGACATGATTACAGGTGGCGACTATAGTGTATACTACTGATTTTTATGTGCCACTGAAGATGATACACAGTAGTTTATATCATGACTGTATAATCTACCCTGTTTCAGCGTTGTTTTATGCTTTGTAGCTGAAAGTATAGACAGTTTCAAATTTCGCTACGCATTTTTTTTTCGGGCGACGACGACAGCGGTACGACACTCAGTAAATAAACACTAGATGGCGACTCTACTGTTGGTAGCCACTTTGTAGATATTTTTGTAATTTGTTCATTTATAGCCCTAATATGACGCATATGAAGACACAAAATGACACAGACTCTCCAGATAGCCCCTTCTAACTTTCCTGAAATCATGGATGCAGAAATGTAAGTATTAACGCTACCACACGTCTGTAAACAGAGAAAAAAGTTGTCCTGGCGACTTAACGGTTATCTACGGTAGCGAGGAGACAAACAGGAATTAACATGGAAACGCGGTAGCTTGCAATATGGCCATTCCACCTTTTGTTTTTCCTGTTTAGTTTATGCATGTGAGACAAAAACGCAAAGTAAATTGTACATGAAAGGAAAACAGTAGATTATATTATTCTCGTTTTTTTTTCTGTGGATTCAAAATTGTAATGTTACAATGTAGTGTAGTGGAATAAAAGAATAGGGAAGGAAGATGAAGGATAGATAGAGAAAAAATTAGAACAGGAAGGATAAAGCGTAAGACAAAATCAGATGAAAACAAGGAAGCGGAAAAGAAAATTACGAAACTACAGATAAAAAAGTCAATTGAAGGAAAAAGAGAGAAAGGTTGGCCATTCTACCTTCTGTCTTTCCTGTAGGGGAGAGCGGGGCAGGTTGCATCGAGGGTAGGTTGCAACATTGCCTCTAACTCGCATGTTATCACACGTAGCTACATCGTCTTAATACTAACTTAATACTCTTAATACTACTACTACTACTACAATAAACTACTACTACTACAACTACAACAATAATAATAATAAAAAAAAGTTAATGCGAGTTAGAGGCAATGATGCAACCTACCCTCGATGCAACCTGCCCCGCTCTCCCCTATGCATGTGAGATTAACTTAATTAAATTGCACATAAAAGGAAAACAGTAGATTATATTATCGCGTTTTTTTTCTGTGGATTCAAAATGTTGGTGTTACGATACATTTATTTATTATATTATATTTGGTTTAACACTTAAGTTCATTTCCTCATGTACGGTAGCTATGTAGGTTGCTATGCTATGTCTATGTATGTTATGCTATGCTAGGTAGTATGTAGCCTATATTATGTTGTTGTTTTCTTTCTTTTTTCCTGTATGCCCTCGGGTGAAAATAAAATGATTATTATAATTATTAATATTGTGGAATAAAAAATATTAGAAACGGAAGAGGAAGAGGAGATGGTAATGAAAAGGAAGTAGGATATTAAAATGGCCAAAAACAAGGAACAGGAAAAGAAAAGGACAGAAAAAGCTAAAGATAGAAAAGACAAGAAGGAAAACAAGAGAAAAAACCAGTACAGGAAGAAGAAAAAGAACACATTATGATAAAACAAGAATTTCTTTTACGCTCACTGACTGCGCGTGGAATAGTTAAGCTTTCCTCTCTTCCTGCAATTTGTGCGTGCCTTCGAGAATGTTGTAAGAGGTAGTGGATGAGGTGGAGAGGGGGTGGAGGAGGAGGGGGGTTGGAGGGGGAGGAGGTGGAGGGGAAGGGGGGGTGGAGGAGGAGGGGGGTGGAGGGAAGGGGGTGAGAAGAAGGGGGGGTGGAGGGGGAGGGAGGGGAGGGGGAGGAGTGGTAGCCTGGTAGTTGGATGGGGGGAGGGGGAGGGGGAGGGGGGGAGGAGGTGGTAGCCTGGTAGGTGGATGGGGGGAGGGGGAGGGGAGGGGGGGAGGAAGTGGTAGCCTGGTAGGTGAATGGTTATCAAAACACTTCAGGGCTTTTTTTTTATATATATATTTTTGAAAAACTCTCACTTCTACTATCACTTCAGCTTGACTTTTGTGTGCGCTTCAGTTTGATTCTTGTGAGTGAGTGAGTTGGTATGATCGTTTGTTACGTAGTTATTTTTTTAGTTATTCGGGTATATAGGTAGGTTTTAATCTTTCACGCCCAGATCTTTCCTTTGCTATAAAAAAATTGTCTGTTGTTAGCTATAAAATTACGAAAAGTCACTTAATATACCAAATTAGTTAGTCGACAAGGATACTAAACAGGTCATATCTATAAAACTGAGTTGGTAAGATCGTTTGTTACGCAGTTAAATTTTTTTGTTATTCGAGTAGGTAAGTGGTAATAGTGATAATAATAATAACAAAAGCAGCAACAAAAATAATAATGCTAATGATACTACCGTGGTACGACAATGTTTGGAGGATCGACTGACAGGCTGGGTGGATGGGTAACTTTTTCTTACCTACCTGCCAACCTTCCTGCCTTCCTACCTGCCTGCCTGTCTGCCTACTAACCTTCCTACCTGCCTTCCTACCTGCCTGTCTGCCTACTAACCTTCCTACCTACCTGTCTGCCTGCCTGTCTGCCTGTCTGCCTGCCTACCTTCCAACCTTCCTACCTTCCTACCTTCCTATACCTTCCTGCCTACCTTCCTGTCTGCCTGCTAACCTTCCTGCCTTCCTACCTGCCTGCCTGTCTGCCTACTAACCTTCCAACCTTCCTACCTTCCTACCTTCCTATACCTTCCTGCCTACCTTCCTGTCTGCCTGCTAACCTTCCTGCCTTCCTACCTGCCTTCCTTCCTGCCTGCCTGTCTGCCTACTAACCTTCCTACCTGCCTTCCTATTCCTACCTTCCTATACCTGCCTGCTAATCTTCCTACCTTCCTGTCTGCCTTCCTGCCTTCCTTCCTACCTTCCTTCCTACCTTCCTACCTGCCTTCCTACCTTCCTACCAGCCTTCCTGTCTGCTAACCTTCCTACCTTCCTGCCTGCTAACCTCCCTTCCTACCTTCCTGCCGGCTAACCTGCCTTCCTGCCTTCCTACCTTCCTTCCCACCTTTCTACCTTCCTACCTGCCTTCCTACCTGCCTGCCTACCTTCATACCTGCCTGCCTGCCTTCCTGCCTTCCTACCTTCCTTCCCACCTTCCTACCTGCCTTCCTACCTTCATACCTGCCTGCCTACCTTCATACCTGCCTGCCTGCCTTCCTACTTGCCTGCCTGCCTTCCTACTTGCCTGCCTGCCTTCCTGCCTTCCTGTCTGCGTATGCTAACCTTCATATGCTCTTATCCACCTTGACCAACACTCCTAAGTAAGCCAGGTGGTATAACACGAAATCCATCAAAAAAACGTGTTTCCCGCATTCTCTTTGTTTCTCGTTTTTTTTCTATCTTATTATCCAGGAAATGAATGTTTGTCAGCTTGCATAGGTGAGCTAATAAATATTTTCGCCTCTTCGTAAGATTAAGATAAGATTTTCATCCTATCTAGACAATTTGCAAGTACCAACTACAAGGTTATTGACTATACAAAGCGCCGCCACGTCAGCACGAACTAGGCAGACTCGAACCGCTGACCGAATGCACAGGGACGCTGCACATTGCGGGCTCACGTCTCTACCAACCTTGCCACCCTGACGGGCCGCCTCTTCGTAATGTTAAAGGAATAATGGAGGGGGGGGAGAGAGAGAGAGAGAGAGAGAGAGAGAGAGAGAGAGAGAGAGAGAGAGAGAGAGAGAGAGAGAGAGACCCCCCTATGCTGCATGTTTCGTGACTTTTCTCCGTACTTTTTTTTTATACCGAATGAAATAAAGAGAAAGAAAAAAAGTGAGAAGTGAACGACGAAATTAATTAAAATCAAGTAGGAAAAGAAAAGAAAAGAAATGGACGAGGAAAATAATTATAACCAAATAGCAACAGGAATAAAAGTAACCTCCAGAGAAGTAAGAGGATTGAAAAAAAAAGATAATGCGTTTTGATATATGAAGATTAGTTTGAAATTCTATACAGCCATTAAGATAACCAAAATATCGTGTAGCTACCGTAGATAACAGTAAAGTCGCCACCTGCAGTAATGTCGCCAGCCGCCAAATATTACGAATTATAGCATCACTACTGATTTTTATGTGCCACTGAAGATGCTACACAGTAGTTTATATCATGACTGTATAATCTACCCTGTTTCAGCGTTGTTTTATGCTTTGTAGCTGCAAGTATAGACGGTTTCAAATTTCACTACGCATTTTTTTTCGGGCGACGACGACAGTGGTACGACACTCAGTAAATAAACACTAGATGGCGACTTTACTGTTGGTAGCCACTTTGTAGATATTTTTGTAATTTGTTCATTTATAGCCATACTATGACACAGATGAAGACACAAATGACACAGACTCTCCAGATAGCCCCTTCTAACTTTCCTGAAATCATGGATGTAGAAATGTAAGTATTAACGCCACCATACGTCTGTAAACAGAAAAAAAAGTTGACATGGCGACTTTACTGTTATCTACGGTAGTAAGATATATTTACTTTACCACAGGATACGTTGAGTTGTATAACTTGCATTCCCGTTCTGGTTGGATAGAGAGAAGAAAAAAAATATAAAGAGGGTTAACGTTTCTTTTTATTACCCCAGCGGTCACATCTTCCATAGCCAGAAATTCCTTGCAGTGGCCGAAAAAATGTAAATAATAAAAATAAAGGCATCTTCCATAGCCAGAAATTCCTTGCAGTGGCCGAAAAAATGTAAATAATAAAAATAAAGGCATCTTCCATAGCCAGAAATTCCTTGCAGTGGCCGAAAAAATGTAAATAATAAAAATAAAGGCATCTTCCATAGCCAGAAATTCCTTGCAGTGGCCGAAAAAATGTAAATAATAAAAATAAAGGCATCTTCCATAGCCAAAACTTCCTTGCAGTGTACGAAAAAATGTAAATAATAAAAATAAAGGCATCTTCCATAGCCAAAACTTCCTTGCAGTGTACGAAAAAATGTAAATAATAAAAATAAAGGCATCTTCCATAGCCAAAACTTCCTTGCAGTGTACGAAAAAATGTAAATAATAAAAATAAAGGCATCTTCCATAGCCAGAAATTCCTTGCAGTGGCCGAAAAAATGTAAATAATAAAAATAAAGGCATCTTCCATAGCCAGAAATTCCTTGCAGTGGCCGAAAAAATGTAAATAATAAAAATAAAGGCATCTTCCATAGCCAAAACTTCCTTGCAGTGTACGAAAAAATGTAAATAATAAAAATAAAGGCATCTTCCATAGCCAGAAATTCCTTGCAGTGGCCGAAAAAATGTAAATAATAAAAATAAAGGCATCTTCCATAGCCAGAAATTCCTTGCAGTGTACGAAAAAATGTAAATAATAAAAATAAAGGCATCTTCCATAGCCAAAACTTCCTTGCAGTGGCCGAAAAAATGTAAATAATAAAAATAAAGGCATCTTCCATAGCCAAAACTTCCTTGCAGTGGCCGAAAAAATGTAAATAATAAAAATAAAGGCATCTTCCATAGCCAAAACTTCCTTGCAGTGGCCGAAAAAAAGTAAATAATAAAAATAAAGGCATCTTCCATAGCCAAAACTTCCTTGCAGTGTACGAAAAAAAGTAAATAATAAAAATAAAGGCATCTTCCATAGCCAAAACTTCCTTGCAGTGTACGAAAAAATGTAAATAATAAAAATAAAGGCATCTTCCATAGCCAGAAATTCCTTGCAGTGGCCGAAAAAAGTAAATAATAAAAATAAAGGCATCTTCCATAGCCAAAACTTCCTTGCAGTGGCCGAAAAAAATGTAAATAATAAAAATAAAGGCATCTTCCATAGCCAAAACTTCCTTGCAGTGGCCGAAAAAAGTAAATAATAAAAATAAAGGCATCTTCCATAGCCAAAACTTCCTTGCAGTGTACGAAAAAATGTAAATAAAAAATAAAGCATCTTCCATAGCCAAAACTTCTTGCAGTGGCCGAAAAAATGTAAATAATAAAAATAAAGGCATCTTCCATACCAAAACTTCCTTGCAGTGGCCGAAAAAATGTAAATAATAAAAATAAAGGCATCTTCCATAGCCAAAACTTCCTTGCAGTGGCCGAAAAAAAGTAAAGAATAAAAATAAAGGCATCTTCCATACCCAAAACTTCCTTGCAGTGGCCGAAAAAATGTAAATAATAAAAATAAAGGCATCTTCCATAGCCAAAACTTCCTTGCAGTGGCCGAAAAAATGTAAATAATAAAAATAAAGGCATCTTCCATAGCCAAAACTTCCTTGCAGTGGCCGAAAAAAGTAAAAATTAGGGGGGGGGGGCACTCAGTAGAGCGCATACCTCCGCCCGAATATTTCATCAATTATATATATATATATATATATATATATATATATATATATATATGCACTCAGTATGAGCGCATACCTCTGGCCGAATATTTCATCAATTGGTTGCCATGGCAACAGTTGTCAATAGATTTCATCCAAAATTAAATCAGTTCTTCCTTATACCAAATAGACTTGGTATACCGAGTTTGGTCCAAATCTATTCGTAACTTTTCGAGAAATCCTGTACACTAACAAACAGACAGACAGACAGACAGACAGACAGACAGACAGATCAGGGTGAAAACATAACCCCTCCAACTTCGTTGGCGGAGGTAATAATTAAATATAAAAGAAAAAAGGCATCTTACGTAGCCATAAATTCCTTGCAGTGTCCGAAAAATAGTGAAAGAATAGAAAAGAAAAAATAAAAACGTGTTGGTGTTACGTATTCGTTCGTTTTTTTCCTTCTATTCGTTTTTTTTTCTTTTATTCATTTTTTTCTTTCTCAGTCTGTCTATTCATCACTTTTCCTATTTTTCCTTCACTCTCTGACATGTTTCTTGAATTTTTTTTAATGAAGTGACACTCTTGTTAACGCGCTACCGGTACCTAGAATATTTACATAGGTCAGGTTTTAAGTATTCGTTCGTATTTTTTAAAAGAAAATTGGGGATTGAGAGAAAAAATGGGGAGAAAATGGGGGTTGAGTTAAAAAATTGTATAATTGAGATAAGTAGCTATTGTCATTATTGTGTAAGGAGGTGATGAGAACAAGAGAGAAATAACAACATCTAAATTGGTATGTCAAATGAACAGTCACGATGAGTAGGTAATCTTGTGGTTTGTTATGGTGCCGTACGACAATTTTTTCCAGGATGTTGGTGGTGGGATTATCAGTGTTGCCAACCCAAAGGTTCATCTCTGCTCCTAATATCCTTTTACCGTAGATAACACTATAGTCGCCAGTCACTTGCCACTGCACTAATGTCGCCAGGCACAATATATTACTAATTTTAGCATCACTACAGACTTTTATTGTGTACATAATATCAACTATATACGTATACATGTGCACGTTGTATATTTCATCTTCAGTGGTAGATAAAAGTCTGTATAGTGATGCTAAAATTCGTAATATATGGTGCCTGGCGATATTAGTGCAGTGGCAAGTGACTGGCGACTATAGTGTTATCTACGGTAGAAATTATGAGAACTCCCTCCCTATGTGCCCTTATATAGCTTACCCACATAATTCCTGCACCTGACACTAGATTAATTAAACAACTTGACCTTCATAACACTTCCTCAGGACCTTCCTAACACAACTTGACCTTCCTAACACAACTTGACCTTCCTAACACAACTTGACCTTCCTAACACGTACAACTTGACCTTCCTAAAAACTTATTTAACCTTCCTTTAACACTGCCTCAGGACCTTCCTAAACTAATTTTCCGGAATAACTTCACGTTTTTTGGTGCATGTGATTAATAAATTTACACGAAGAAAGAAGAATTACAAATGGCCAGAAAGGTTTTATACCAAGTTAACCATTGATCGAACTAACCTGATAACTCTCACATACGGTTAGACATGAAATGAAGGAAAATGTAGATTAGTGGACATTGGATGATCGTACAGTAGCCTATTGTTATTATATTTTTTTAAACAAATGACAAGGAAATGGCTGATGCTACGATGCTCTGATTTCCCCCCCCCCCATTTTTTCTCTCAACCCCCCATTTCCCCCTTTTTCCCCATTATTTCTCTCAACCCCCCATTTCCCCCCCTTTTTTCCTCATTTTTTCTCTCAACCCCCCATTTCCCCCCTTTTTCCCCCATTATTCTCTCAATCCCCCATTTTTTCCCCATTTTTTTCTCAACCCCCCATTTCCCCCCATTTTTCCCCATTATTTATCTCAACCCCCATTTCCCCCATTTTTTCCCCATTTTTTCTCAACCCCCCATTTTCTCCCCATTTTTCCTCTCAAACTCCCATTTCTCCCTCACTTTTTTTATTTCATTAACTTTTTTATTTTCATTGTACTTTTATTATTTATTTACCATTAGCTACCTAGATAGTATTATTTTATTAGTATTTCTATTATTATAGTATTGTATTGTAGGGCGCGTCCTTAGTTTTGGCAACACTGGTGGGACTCGGAAGGGAGGGAAGTCTTGCAGCTGGCAGCCTCGCGCAGTCTCGGTCTCGCTTTAGAATCAGTTGTTGACAAGCAGCAGAGAAAGGCGGAGGTAAGCACAAGGCATCTCCCAGCATCCTACCATGTGTTTAGACCCGTGTTAGGCTTGAAGCACTAGTTACTTGTTAATAATGAAAGGTGTTTAGTAGATGGGTGTTGTGAGTGGTGGTGTTGTGTGTGTGTGTGTGTGTGTGTGTGTGGATATACAGAAAGGAAGAGAGTTATTATTGAAATATTATAACAGACGAGTATTGATTTTGTGGTGGTTGTGGTGGTGGTGATGGTTGTAGTGTTGTAGTTGTAGTGGTGGTTGTAGTGGTGGTGATGGTGGTTGTAGTACGTGGTGGTGATGGTGGTTGTAGTGGTGGTGGTGGTGATGGTGGTTGTAGTGGTGGTGGTGGTTGTAGTGTTGTAGTGGTGGTGGTTGTAGTGTTGTAGTGGTGGTGGTGGTTGTAGTGGTGGTGGTTGTTGTAGTGGTGGTGGTGGTGATGGTTGTAGTGGTGGTGGTGGTGGTTGTAGAGGTGGTGGTGATGGTTGTAGTGGTGGTGATGATGATGGTGGTGGTGGTGATGATTATAGTGGTGGTGGGTGGTTGTAGTGGTGGTGATGATGATATGGTGGTGGTGATGGTGATGGTTGTAGTGGTGGTTGTACTTTGGTGGACGAAACTATTTTTTTCTGGTGAGTTTTAATGTGTTTTGAATTAATCTGCTAACCGTTTCTGTCGCAAATCACAATAATCTTTTCCTTCCATTTTTGTATAGAGGTAAGTAAAGGTTATAGTAGTTAGGTTAGCTATAGGTCAGGTAAAGGTTAGGTAAGGTATAGGTTCGGTTAGGTTCAATTTGTTTCTCAATCCTTTATGTCGCCAAAAAAAAAAAAAAAATCGTGAGTTGTATAGAATTTCAAGATAGATAAAAAAAAAAAAAATACGAAAAAAAAATGTACTAGCTATATAGTTTGCTGGAAAAAGATTGATAGTTTATTATTATTTATTGTTTCGGTTTATCTTCTATTTTATCATCATCGTCATCATCATTGGTTTCTATCTTGTATTATTGTTGTTCTTGTTGCTTCTTGTTACTCTGTTGCAGTGCGTATGTTTGGTAGATTATTGAAGAGCGTGACACACACACACACACACACACACACACACACACACACACACACACACACACACACACACATACACACACACACACACACACACACACACACACACACACACACACAGGCTGATGAGAAACGAATAAGTGTGTGACTGTGTGTGTGTGTGTGTTTGTTTTGTGTGTGACTGTCTGTGTATGTGTGACTGTGTGTCTGTGTGTGTGTGCCGTGTGTGTGTGACTGTCTGTGTATGTGTGACTGTGTGTGTGTGTGTGTGTGTGTGTATGTTTGTGTTGTGGGTGACTGTCTGTGTATGTGTGACTGTGTGTCTGTGTGTGTGTGTCGTGTGTGTGACTGTCTGTGTATGTGTGACTGTGTGTGTGTGTGTATGTGTGTGTGTATATGTCTGTGTGTGTGTGTGTGTGTGTGTATGTGACAGTGTGTGTGACTGTCTGTGTATGTGTGACTGTGTGTGACTGTGTGTGTGTGTGTGTGTGTGTGATGAAACAGTTTCCAGGTCACGAATTTCACCTTTTCTGCAATTTACCAAAAAAAGAAAAAATCTAAAAAAAAATCTAGCATCATTATAGCAGCGATGAAGCAACCAGAGACAATAATAATCACAGACAAATAAGTACATGAGAAAAAAAGACATTGAAGCAGTGAAGAAATAGAAGTTATACGTAATTGAAACAAGGAATCCAAGTGAGAGAAAATAAAAATATAATCAATAAGAAGAAGCGGAAGATAATAAGTAAATATAATAGGATAAAAGAGGAGAGGAATAATAAATAATAAAAAGGAAAGGAGATAAATAAAGGAAGAGGGAGTAAAAGGAAGAGAGAGAGAGAAAATAGGAAAGAGACAAAGAAAGAAAATTATAAAGAAAAGAAAGAGAATGTGAGAAAGAAAAAGAAGAGAGAGAGAGATAATAGGATGTGGAGGAAGAAAGTGGACGTGGAAGAGGCTGCATGTGGAAGAGGAGGGAGGGAGGGAGTCAGGCAAACAGTAAGGAGATACAAAAAAAAAAAGGATGATGTGAGAAAAGGAAAGAGGAAAGGGAAAGAAAAGGAAGAGGGAGAGAGAGAAAAAATAGGATGTGGAGGAAGAAAGTGGAAGTGGATGAGGGTTTAAGTGGAAGAAGAGAAGGAAGGAAGGCAGTAAAGCGAGTAAAAGAAAAAAGAAAAGAAAGGAAAAGAGAGAGAGAGAGAGAGAGAGAGAGAGAGAGAGAGAGAGAGAGAGAGAGAGAGAGAGAGAGAGAGAAGAGAGAGATAATAGGATGTGGAGGAAGAAAGTGGAAGTGGAAGAGGCTGCATGTGGAAGAGGTGGAGGGAGTCAGGCAAACAGTAAGGAGAAAGAAAAAGGAACGATAATGGGAGAAAAGAAAAGGAAGAGAGAGAGAGAGAGAGAGAGGGAGAGCAAATACGATGTGGAGGAAGAAAGTGGACGTGGATGAGGCTGCATGTGGAAGAGGTGGAGGAGGGAGTCAGACAAACTGAGGAGACACGAGACAGACTTGGCCTTGGGGAAGCGCAAAAGCTAATAACCTCGACATACAGTTTTTTTTTTTACTGTATAAATTTACGCTTCTCTGCTTCAAAGGGGATACTATGATATTCTTAACCCCTCCACGCCCAGATCTTTCCTTTGCTATATAAAATAATCTGTTGTTAGCCATAAGATTACGAAAAGTGACTGAATATACCAAATTAACTAGTGGACAAGGATACTAAACAGGTCATAGCTATAAAATATTGCTTATAGTCACTACAGATCGTCTAATGGTACCCAAATTACAATGGAAATTACGTTATGGGTCTCAAGGGGTTAATCCTAAAAAGCACACTATATATAATAATTTCTATGCTAATGTTGAATTTTGAGAGTGCAAATTATTATCGTTTTAGGTATTTTAATTTTAGTTTTCATTTAAGCAGGTTTTGTTGTTGTTTTACTCCTCTCTGCTTCAAAAGGGAAACTATGATATTCGTAATCCATAAAAAAACACTTCTATTGGTACTCATTACTATACTAACACTATACTATACTACATGTACTATACTTACTATACTAATTGTTGCTTTTTAGAGTTTAATTGTTATAGTTTTGGGTTATTTTAATTTTAGTTTCGTCTCCCCTTTAATTTTTTTTTATCGTGCATGCTTTTTGGTGGAGTTTTGTGGTTGTGTTGTGTATGTGTGTGTGTGTGTGTGTGTGTGTGTGTGTGTGAGAGAGAGAGAGAGAGAGAGAGAGAGAGAGAGAGAGAGGAGAGAGAGAGAGAGAGAGAGAGAGAGAGAGAGAGAAGAGAGAGAATAACAGGAAGAATGAAGAAGAGATGGAAAGACATGCATGAAAATTAGATAAAATAGAAATTACAAAACTAAGAAGAGAGAGAGAGAGAGAGAGAGAGAGAGAGAGAGAAGAGAGAGAGAGAGAGAGAGAGAGAGAGAGAGAGAGAGAGAGAGAGAGAGAGGTGTATTGAAAGGAAAAGTGGAAGGAGGTAAAGTGGTTACGCTGACCATGACAGCGGTGAGGAAGAGTCAAGTTTAACCAGAAACCTTGTACCTTGAGTCTTATTATTATTATTATTATTATTATTATTATTATTATTATTATTATTATTACTACTACTACTACTACTACTACTATTACTATTGCTACTGCTACTACTACTACTACTACTACTACTACTACTACTACTACTACTACTACTACTACTACTACTACTACTACTACTACTACTACTACTACTACTAGCTACTACTACTACTTACAATTTACTACTCTATACTACTACTACTACTACTACATACATTACTATTCTTACTACTACTACTACTACTACTACTACTACTACTACTACTACTACTACTACTACTACTACTACTACTACTACTACTACTACTACTACTACTACTGCTACTACTACTATTACAACTTCTACTTCTATTACTACTACCACTACTACTACTACTACTATACTACTACTACTAATACAACTTTACTAATACTACCACTACTACTATTATTCTACTAATATTCATTAAATGTAATATACATGTAAAGAATAACCATTGTAATAATGGAATAAAAATTCTGATTCTGATTCTGATTCTGATACTGCTACTGCTACTGCTACTACTACTACTGCTACTACATGAGAGAGAGAGAGAGAGAGAGAGAGAGAGAGAGAGAGAGAGAGAGAGAGAGAGAGACCATACGCTATTTATACTTATACGTTTTTCCACTTCCTCATTTTATTCGTGCACTACTTGAGGTAGGTCAATGTTAAAAAGAGAGAGAGAGAGAGAGAGAGAAGAGAGAGAGAGAGAGAGAGGGAGAGAGAGAGAGACCGACCATTATAATAAGATTGAAAAAATATTCGATTCTAACTTCTTCTAACTTTACTTTTAACTAACTTTTAACGACTTCTAACTCTAATTCTTCACATTTTCTCTAACCCTTTATTAAATCGAAGCGAAAACTACCTTATTTTCACATTTATATCCTCTAACTGCTACTAAAACCATTAATTAACAAACTTTATATAAAAAAAACACTACACGAAACCTTTAAAAATCGAAGCGAAAAATTCCCTTATTTCACATTAAACTTCATACCCTCTAACCGCTATTAAAACCATTACTTACTTATCAACCCTTTATAAAAACACTAATAAAACATTAAACTTATTCTTATCTCCGTTAAAATACATCCCGTCAGGTTTACAAGACTTGTTTATACAGACGAGCAAAAAAAAAAAAAAAAAAAAAAAAAAAAATCGAATCCTTTGTTGTTTAAACGGAAATGGCGGTGACACTTTTAGTTTCTTTTCCGTTTTCCTTTTTTTTTTATATTTCCTTTTTCTTCTCATTTCCTCCCTTTGTTCATAATTGCGCGGGAAAACTAATTACTTGTATTGTCTTAAATAGAGAAAAGAAGTAAAAAGATAGGAAGGGTTAGGATGTTGTGAGGAGGGAGGAATATATTAAGTTTTATTTCCTTTGTGATTGAGAGAGAGAGAGAGAGAGAGAGAGAGAGAGAGAGAGAGAGAGAGAGAGAGAGAGAGGGTGTGTGACTAGTACAACACGAAAAGCTGTGGTATATAGTGAAACGTTATGGGAAAAAATGTATGCATGTTATCTCACACACACGCCGCGACGATGGTTAAGTGGATAGAGCGCGGGTCTGCCATTCTGTGGTAGCCGGTTCGAATCCTCACTGCTCCCGGGGAACTTTCACTGACTTATTCGGGCGATTACTGTTCCCCATGGGTAAGGGGATGGGGGTGTGTGAGGTCCCAGCATTAACCAAAGATCGGTAATAATGAGCTCCAAGCTCGCACCGGGAGGGTGAAACTGGCGATCGTGAGTCCGACTCGCGTGGACAAGACCATGGGTGAATAACACACACACCTGATGTGTGTGTGTGTGTGTCTCTCTCTCTCTCTCTCTCTCTCTCTCCTCTCTCTCTCTCTCTCTCAGGACAGAATGACTTAATGTTTTAGTATGATAATGCGCGGCGTCATGTCTATCCTTGGAGTGGTCAGGGAAGGGAAGGGAAGGGCGAGGGACTGCCTGCATGCCTGCTGTTTTAGACCTTCTTGTTGTGAGGCAGCGCGAGGCATAGTAAGCAAGGAGGGGAGGGGGGGTATTTTTCTCTCTCCTTGCTTTGTTTGTATGTATGTCTGTGTGTGTGTGTGTGTATCTGTGTATGTGTCTGTCTGTCTACCTTCCTATCTGTTTGTTTGTCTGTCTGTCTGTGTGTATGTCTATCTGTCTGTGTGTATATCTTTCTATCTCTGTGTGTGGTTGTGTCTATATGTCTGTGTGTCTGTTTATCTATCTGTTTGTCTGTACGTTCTGTCTATGTGTGTATTTGTCTGTTTATGCAATGGTAATGTTTTTTGCAATAATAGATTCCAATAATTTACCCACCACTGATGTTAGACTTATCGACCCGTAAGTCTAACATCAGTGGTGGGTAAATTATTGGAATCTATTATTGCAAAAAACATTAGAGAGCACTTAGATATACATAGTTTGATCAATGATTCACAACATGGATTCACCAAGGGGAGGTCATGTCTCACCAATTTATTGAGTTTTTATAGGAAAGTTTATGAGACGGCAGATAATGATAAGGATTATGATATAATATATTTGGACTTTAGTAAGGCATTTGACAAAGTACCACACGAGCGACTCTTAAATAAGGTTAGGGCTCATGGTATAGATGGGAAGGTTCTTCATTGGATCAGAGCTTGGCTAAGTAATAGGCAACAAAGGGTTACAATTAATGGTTCCAAATCTGAATGGGGACTGGTGACAAGTGGAGTTCCACAAGGGTCTGTTTTGGGCCCATTACTATTTTTGATTTACATCAACGACTTGGATAGTGGGATTAGCAGTGATATCAGCAAGTTTGCTGATGATACTAAGTTAGGTAGGATTATTGGATCACAGTCTGACGTAAACATATTGCAGGGAGACTTAGATAAACTTAACGAGTGGGCAGTCAGATGGCAGATGGAATTTAATATTGATAAATGTAGCGTTATGAATGTTGGTAGAAAAAACCCTGGTAATAGATACACCATAAGCAATGTATCGCTGAAAAGATCAGAAGGTGAAAAAGATCTTGGAGTGAGGGTGAGCCCAGACCTCCGACCTAGGAAACAATGTATTGAGGCCAGAAATAGAGCTAATAGAGTATTAGGATTCATTACCAGAAGTGTTAAAAGTAGAAGTGCGGAAGTTATTCTAAAGCTTTATCTGGCTCTAGTCAGGCCTCACCTAGACTATGCAGTTCAGTTTTGGTCTCCATATTACAGGATGGATATAGTGTTGTTAGAAAAAGTGCAGAGAAGGATGACCAAAATGATACAAGGGATGCGTAACTTTAGTTATGAGAGGAGATTGAAGTTATTAAAATTACACTCACTCGAGAGACGCAGAGTAAGGGGCGATCTGATAGAAGTTTTTAAGTGGATAAAGGGATTTAATAAAGGAGAGGTAGGAAAAGTTCTTACGGCTTTTAACCAGGGTAGAACAAGAAGTAACGGATTCAAGCTGGAAAAGCGTAGATTTAGAAAGGAAATAGGGAAAAACTGGTTCACAAATAGGGTGGTGAATGAGTGGAATGGTCTCAGTAGACAGGTAGTTAGTGCGGAGTCATTAGGGAGCTTTAAAGGGGAGCTGGATAAGTTCATGGATGGGGATGAAAGGTGGATGTAGGTAGTGTTAGGTGACAGGAACTACCACGTGTAGGCCTCGCGGCCTCTTGTAGCTTCCTTATTTTCTTATGTTTCTTATGTTCTTATGTTTATCTGTCTGTGTCTGTGTGTCTTGTCTGTCTGTGTGTCTGTTTGTCTATCTGTCTGTGTGTCTGTCTTTCTATCTGTCTGCCTGTCTGTGTGTCTGTCTTTCTATCTGTCTGCCTGTCTTTCTATCTGTTTGTTTATCATCACAATCTAATTTTTTGTTCTGCTCAGTCTCCTCTTGTCCTTTATCATTATATTTTTTGTCTTCTCTTCCTTCTTTTTACTCCCCTTCTACTACTACTCCTTGTTCTTATTCTCTGTCTTCTTTATCCCCTTCTTTATCATCACAATCTTATTTTTCTTCTGCTCCGTTTCCTCTTCTTTCCTGTTCTTCGTTTTCATTTTATCTTTTCCTCCTCCATTCATAATATTCTCATGTCTTTTCTTTCCTCTTCTCTTTATTGCCCTTCTCTTCCTCCTCCTCCTTGTTCTTATTCTCTTTCTTCTTTATTCACTTCTTTAGCATCATCTTCTTTTTTCTGCCCAGTCTCCTTCTCTTTCTTCATCTTTATATTTTTTGTCTTTTCTTTCCTCTTCTCTTTATTACTCTTCTCCTCCTATTCCTTGTTCTTATTCTTTCTCTTTTTTATCCACTTTTTCATCATCAATCTTATTTTTCTTCTGTCCAGTTTCCTCTTCTTTCTTGTTCTTCATCTTTATATTTTTTGTCTTTTCTTTCCTCTTCTCTTTATTACTCTTCTCCTCCTATTCCTTGTTCTTATTCTCTTTCTTCTTTATTCACTTTATCATCACAATCTTATTTATTTCTTCTGCTCCGTCTCCTCTTCTTTCTTCTTCTTCATCTTTATATTCTCATGTCTTGTCTTTCCTCTTCTCTTTATTACCCTTCTCTTCCTCCTATTCCTTGTTCTTATTCTGTCTTTATTCACTTCTTAATCATCACAATCATATTTCTTCTGCTCCGTCTCCTCTTCTTTCTTGTTCTTCATCTTCATTTTATATCATATTCTCTCATGTCTTGTCTTTCCTCTTCTCTTTATTGCCCTTCTCTTCCTCCTCCTACTCCTTATTCTTATTCTCTCTTCTTTATCCACTTTGTTATCATCACAATCTTATTTTATATATATTTTTTTCTTCTGCTCCTTCTCCTCCTCTTTCTTATTCATCTTTCTATTTCTTATCTTTTCTTTCCTCCTCTCTTTATTCCCCTTCTCCTATTCCTCCTTGTTCTCTATCTTCTTTATCCACTTCTTTATCATCACAATCTTATTATTTCTTCTCCGTCTCCACCTCTTTCATGTTCTTCATTTTCATTTAGTCTATTTTGCTCACCCATTCTGGCAACACTGGACACCTACCTACCTGTTTACCTTGCCAATCACCTTCCTTATGTGGATAGGGGCCCCGCATGTATTGGGTATTCTTTTTGACTTCTATATTGAGGTGTTGATTGCACGATGGTTAGTTTTGTTTGCGTTTACTTCGTTTATTTGTTGGTTCTTACTGTCCTACTCTGTTGTTTGTTATGTGTTGCTACGTGGTTTGTTTGTTTGAGGTATGTTATAGCTTACGTTTTATTTAGTCTTTTATGTATCTATTTATTCATTTGTTTACCTATCTAACTCATATTTCTTTATCTATCCATATATTTATTTTTTACTTGAGTTTGGCATGGATTAAAGGCTCCTAAACTTCACAATTTGATCCACACAATCCTTACTGATCCTTACTGTAGCCATACACTTGCTTTTCTGTCATTGGGCACACTCTTAGAAAAAAAGGGTAGGAAAAGGGTAGAAAAAGGGTATTTGTAATGATGAAATACTGCTACCCTTTTTCTACCCTTACAAATATACCCTTTCGGATCGACGCAAATATACCCTTTTGCAACCCTCTCGTCTAAAAAGGGTAGATAAAGGGTAGATGAAGGGTATAATCGGGAGCATCTACCCTCCAGCCTGGACATAGGGTTTAAAAAGGGTAGTGATGGTGCGATGTAACAATTCTACCCTTAATGTACCCCCCATTTCTGTCATTGGGTACTGGTATAGGACAGTAAAAAGAACATAGAGTATATCAAGTTATTGCTAGCTCTGTATAGCATATAGTGAAAGTTTCATAGGAGGTTGCACAATTTAGTTTGAGAGGTGTCTTGTTGATACTCCGCTCTTAAATACTGATTATGTCCAATTAGAGAAAGAGAGAGTGTGGGAAAAGCGTTCCTGATACTTCTATTGAGATAATAAAACCATAGTACTTAGCGATTTCTAACGAATGAGTGAGTGTGTGTCTGTGGTGAAAATATTGCTGGATTGGGTCGTTACTGATTTCTTAACGACAATATGTGAAAAAAGGCTGAAAAATATACGGCTAATGTTTGGGAATAATAGGCTATGTTCAACTTAGTAATGCTTTGTCATTTTTTTTTTTTTTTTAATTTTTGAAGATATAATAGTATAATGTTATTTTTCTTTTTCACTTTACTCAATCAGGGTGTCACGAGTATGCTAAGAGATAGAAAAATAATTATAGCACTTATTTAGGAATATTAGAATAGGCTATAGTAGATCATTTATGATTCCTATAATACTATGGTTAGTATTATATAATAGCCTGTTATGCTGTGTAATTAGTTTATATACGTTTTATATATTATACAGTGGTAGTTGTGTAAGGTCTTATTTTTGTATGGTCTTTTGCACAACGTTTTCTCGTGTTTTTATATTCATAGATTTATTAATATGTTTATTTATTTACTCCACAGGGTGTCACGAAGCGGACGGCAAGTCGAACTAAATCTCCCCTACCGGTGTTGAGTTTGGCAGAGCGTCCCAAGTAGACAGAGAAAGAGAAAAAGAGATAGTGAAATAGAGAGAGAGAGAACATCCCAAATTGACATAAAAAGACAGAGACAGAGAGCAAAGCGTCCCACAATAGACAGAAAGATAGAGTGAGTGATAAAGAAAACCGTCCCAAATAGACAGAGAAAGACAGTGAAAGTGAGAGAGACAGCAAACCGTCCCAAATTCACAGAAAAAGACAGACAGAGAGAGCAAAGCGTCCCAAAGTAGACAGCTAAAAAGACAAAGACAGTGAGAGATCCACCAACACAAACATAAGAACATAAGAAAATAAGGAAGCTACAAGAGGCCGTAGAAAAACAATCGTAAACAATCATGGCAGCGGCGGATATCTTAGAGGGGGTCACCATGATCGTAATGTCAATAGTGGCTCTCATCTCCTCCATCATCTACGCCGTCACCAGCCTCCTGTACTCCCTCGTGCCTAGGAGTTTCCGCCGTAAGAACATAGAAGGGCAGGTGGCGCTGGTGACGGGCGGCGGCTCGGGCATCGGGCGTCTGCTGTGTCTCAAGCTTGCCGCCAGGGGAGCGCGCGTCGTCACCTGGGATGTCAACAAAGCGGGTGAGTGTTGAGCTATATTTGTATTTATTGATCTATCATTTCAGGCTTGTAATGTGCTGGTTTAATATGATTAAGAAACTTTCGAATTCAGTTTATTGTGTTTTTGTTTAGATTTTTGCAAACTGCCTTGCACATATGTACACACACACACACACACACACACACACACACACACACACACACACACACACACACACACACACACACACACACACACACACACACAATTTCCTCGTGTGCGTGTGTGTGTGTGAATGAATGCTAACCTATATTGTTTATTTAAGTCCTACGCATGAGTAAAGAAGCAAACAGATCACACACACACACACACACACACACACACACACACACACACACACACACACACACACACACACACACACACACATTCCTCAGTTTGACCGGTTCAATGCTGGAAAAAAAGGAAAACCAAAAAAATATGAATGAACTTGCGAGTGTTGCGTCATCTCTGTCAACACACGTACACTTAAGTGGCTGCCTTGGAGTGTGTGGGGGTCACTGGGGGAGGATAGGATCATAGGGCAGGAGGGGGGAAGGGGTGGGGTGTGTGGGGGTCACTGGGGGGGATAGGATCATAGGGAAGGAGGGGGGAAGGGGTGGGGTGTGTGGGGGTCACTGGGGGGGATAGGATCATAGGGAAGGAGGGGGGAAGGGGTGGGGTGTGTGGGGGTTAGTGTAGGGGTGGGGGTGAGTGTGTTATGTTGTAATTATTATTGATTTTGTCAGTATAGTGGTTATGCATTATTTATGTTTTTTTATTATCAATGTTTTTTATTATTGTTATTTTCATTATTATTATTATTATTATTATTATTATTGATGGTTTTTCAGTATTGAGAATGGTAGACTTCTTCATCTTCTACTATTCATGCTACTACTACTACTACTACTACTACTACTACTACTACTAGTACTACTACTACTACTACTACTACTACTTAGAGCTGGGCACTAAATACATTGAATGTATTTAAATACTAAATACTAAATACATGGGAGAAACGTATTTAAATACTAAATACTAAATACATTTTACGAATGTGTTTAAATACTAAATACTAAATACATCAATTGTATTTAAATACATTTGTAAATACATTTCAAATACACAAAAATTTTAACATGTCCAAAAAAAATGGATTTCCTTACGATTTCCTTAGATTTTGGGTTTCCTTAAAAATGTCCTTCTCAGGCCTAAATTTCCTTAAAATAAGGACATTTCCTTGCAAGTGGAAACACTGGTTCACTGTAACATCAAGGTTGCCAGATAGTTGGGTGGGTTTATGGCCAAATTAACTGATAAAAAAGTATCTTCATTTTTATATTATGATTATTTAAATACAATGTATTTAATTACAATGTATTTCAATACTCATAAAAGTATTTAAATACTGTATTTAAATACATGACAACCAATGTATTTATAAATACATTTCTAAATACACAAATGTATTTAAATACGTATTTAAATACAAATGTATTTAAATACTGCCCAGCTCTGCTACTACTACTACTACTACTACTACTACTACTACTATTGCTACTACTACTTTACTA